>OZ012705.1:15957336-16467987 GCA_963942595.1 Cylloceria caligata
GGTTGTAATTGTTTAACTTGCTTGGTTTAGTTAACTTATCCGGTCGTGTAGTGTACGTAGACATTCTTCATAAATACATTTTACTTCGAGACGCTGCAGCGTGTCTCTTGATATGCGGCTCCAGTGTTTACAGTATATACCGGGAGGCTACATTTTTCGTAAATTTAATTCATTCACTCCCTTCCACGATGTCATAAATAATTCGAAAAATAAATCGTGTTATTGAGCTCACGATGAGAAATTCAGCTCTTAAGGAATGTCTCTAATATAAAGATGGGCTATAACGTGCTGCTTGTTATTTGCTTGCTCGTTGAACCGTACACGCGTCTGACCTCCGTTGATCCAACAATTCGAGTATATATAAGGCATTCCATATCAAGTAGGTCATTCCATTTTTCGAAAGGTTCTAAAAATACTTATACTTATACTTAAGTCTTTAAGAGGATGAATTAGATAAATAAATAACAGTTTTTTGTATGGAAAATTTTCTTTCCAGTGAATTAATGAATTCTATTAAAAATCTGTCAAAAAGACAGAATGTATTCGGTCAACGGGTTCGCTCGTAAACAAGTTTTGATCTTTTTAAACATTCCACGTATTTCGAAAGAAAACTGCTATATCTACTGAGCTTTGTAACGCCTCATTTTTTTTTTCGAAACAACATTTTAATAAAAATGTTAAACCGAGCAAATACTGAAATATGTCGTAAATTTAAAAATTTCAAGTTCCGAAATTAGTCGATCGCTCTGACCTTCGGACCTTTAATAAAACGTCGTACTTACGCACAATCGGTGTTGTTCCAAAGAAAATTAGACGTCGTAGAGTTAAATTTATCGATTGGTTTTTTTTTATTCACGCGATGTGTTGAAAAAGGCTAACACTCGTTTACGAGGGTACCAGTTGACCGAATTGTTTCTACCACGACGGAAAAATTCTTCATTCCAGTCCTCGATTACCAGATTTTTAATCGAATTTATCATTTCGCTGAAAACAAAATTTATCACACAAAAAATATACATTTCTTCAACTACATCGGCTCTCTTAAGCAATAGTTCTAACTATCAATAATGAGGACATTAGATTTCAGATTTTTTAAAAGGATAAAATAAACACGAATAATAATCTTCGCACGATATTTATTTCGAAAACTATGTAAACTAGAAATTCATTTTTCTCAATGCCAACAATGCACTGTTTTTAAAAATATTAACGAACGTCCAGTTTCTCCAGTAGTTAATTTTTTTTATATCTGTAACAAGATGAAGATATTGGCAAATAAACTATCAATGTCACAGTAAAGTTCGATATAAAGTATAAAAATAATAGGAACACGAAGTATGAAGCATTAACACTTACTTAGTAATTTATTATTCGAGTTTTTCTCTCAGTAGCGGCTCGTTCGGAAGCTGTCCAGGATTTTTTACGCTACCGTCTTTGTTAAACACGCCTTTGGGACATTCCATTCTTGTACAAGTCTCGGAAGAACCGTCAGCTCCACAGGAACATGTGTTGCAGTACTTCTTGTAAATTTTTCCAGGCTGACATATTTTTGGAGAACAAGCCATCAATGTGCAACCCCAGCCTGAACCATCCGCCAAGCAGAAACAGCTATTGCAGTCATCCATCTTGGTCTCGCCAGGCTGACAAACTTGTTTGACTACCTCGCGCGTTTGACGCAAACTCGGGCACATTATCTCCGTGCAAACTTGATCTGTGCCATCCATCGAACAAACGCAGTCGTTGCAATCCACCTTGGCACGAGTTCCTGGCTCGCATATTTTCTGCTTATCTTGAGTGGCTTTAAAAATCAGAAGAAAGTAAACAATCTGTTTTAACCTACCCCGATGCCTGTTTTACTTATGAGAGAATCCTCCGATGTCGAGGACTTCCATAATCGTGTAATTCAACAAGTAACCGACTATCGTAGCAAAATAATAATAAACAAAACTCCAATAATAAAAGGTAATACTTTTGCACATTCGATACTCACCGGTAACGATGGTTACTGCGAGTAATGTTAATGCCAAACAGCGCATTTTCGTTTAATTTAGCTTTATACTTTGAATTAATTCTTGTCTCGCACTTGCGTCGTCAGTCGTTCAACTCTGCAGAATATGTGTGTGCGCTATGAGCAGTAAAACTGTAATACGTCTTTCGATGAGCGTGGTGGAACTTAACCAATGGTCAAATGTTGTAATCAATCATCCGATAAGAAAACGAGAAGGAGGATAAAAACCCACAATCTGTCTTACTCCCGAAATAATTATTAATCTCTGAGAATACTTTAAATAAACTTCCCGCAAATGTTGATAAGAGACATTGTTTATGGCCTCTGGATGTCTGTGTCAGATAGACTTGGATTTTTTCGGTTTTAATACGTCTTGGTATAATGAATCGTATGTATCCTCGTATCCATTCGAGTTATCGAGTGTTACATTTCTCAATGTAATGAGCTTCGAATGAATAACTCGACAGGAATTATTTCAGTCGCGCAACAATCGTTTGCGTCCTTTTGAACATTGCAGCAGAGTTCGTAAATATAATAAAGTTTCTGAAACATTTATGTCCCGAACCGTTACCGATTCGACAGATATTTAAAAACCTGAGCAAATAATAGTTTACGTGACATAACGATATGACGTGTCATAAAAAGTTCTAATTCCTTTCATTTATCACTTTTAGTTAATCGGACGATCATGCGAATATCCGCGTGCGTATGTGTCGTCGTATCCATTCGAGTGTTACATTCTCAAATGTAATGAGTTACGATGACTGCATGAGCTTCGAATTGAAAGCTTGACAGGAATTATCTCAGCCACGTAACAATCGTTTGGGTCCTCTTGAACACTGACAGCATTACTACGATATAGGCTAATCAGCGGTATATTAAAACCAAATTTGAAGAGTCCGTAAATATAATAACGTTTCTAAAACATTTTTGTCACGAAGCGATACCGATTCGACAGATATTTGAAAACCTAAATAAATAAAAGTTGCGGTGATATGTATAACGGTATGACGTGTCATAATGAGTTTCAATTCTTTTAATTTTTCTCTTTAAATTATCGTCGAGACGGTGCTGCGTTTCTTGACAACAGTGTACTTTTAGTTAATCGGATAATCATGCGAATATGCGCATTCGTATATATCCTCGTACCCATTCGAGTGTTAAATTTTCAAATGTAATGAGCTTCGAATTAAAAACTTGACAGGAATGATCTCAACCACGCAACAATCGTGTGCCTTCTGTTGAACAATGCCCGCATTACTACGATATAGGTTAATCGGCGATACATTAAAATCGAATGTGTAGAGTTGGTAAATATAATAAAGTTTCTAAAATATTTTTGTCGCGAACGATATAACGCTACCGATTCGAGGGATAATTAAAATTTTTAGTAGATATAGTTTACGTGACGTTCACAGTTAAAAATTTAGGGTGTTAAAGGTAAATAGTGTAGACTTTTTACCAGTCTTGACCCATTTGGTGTTAATATTAACATTTTTTACAGTGTTTAATTCACACAAGCGATGGTGTTTAGTTATTAGCCCCCATCTCAAAATTTATAACACATTTATGCTCGGAATGACTAGATGAGAATCAATAAATTATCAACAATCACTGTAGAATTATGCCACGAAAGTAATCAAAAATGTCATTGAATTTCATTCGCTTATTCTCAAGTAAAATGCGTTTAATATTTTGAGGTTTTAATGCAAATCGACATCAGCTATTGAACACCGCCCGTTGACACCAGTCATCGAGTGTGGACTCGTATGAACACCACGCGTCGGTTAATTTTGGTATCTTTGGTATTTTTTATAATGTAACGGTGTGCAACGTATCATAATGAGTTTTAATTCTTTGAACTTTTAATATTTAACTTCGAGATCACGTCTTCTGATAATAATACACCTTTAAACTAATTCGACGATCATGCAAATATTCTATAGATTTGCGTAGAGGACCAAGAGTTAATTTAACTAAGAGCGCAGAAAAAATACATTTTTTCGCCTCCAACCTTTTCTACCTATATTTACAGCAGAGGGATTCATCTTCGAAACTGGATAATCGGCTTGAGGTCTCATGAATATTATCGCAAAACAGAATATACGTGTTGTTCTTAATTCCATTTCAGTACAGAATGAGCATATGGCCTAAATACGTGGCGCAGCAATGCCCTCTATATATTATTATTAATTAATTAATTAATTAATTAATTCCATTTTGGCTTGTATAAATGGAAATAAATTGTGAGTCGCCAAAACCAACTTTGCCATCAGAAATCTGATAACAGTTGGAAGAACCAACAGATTGGTTGTGCTAGCGAATAAGTTGGTTGGTCCAACAGATAAACTGGTTCATTGAACTACTATTATTAGTCTTTTAGTGACAACTCACCGTTTTTCTCCGTGTAACAGATGACGCAAAATCTTCGCTTATTTTCTTCTTGATTGTTCTATTTTTAAATACAAACAATCGAAGTTACATACAATATAATAGGATTCGCATTAAACGAAATAAGGCAAATAACTATAATATATCGTTAAATTTTTTAAACAAGAAAGTATCACAGAACCACTTATTCATTATGCAATAGATTAATATAAATTTATTGAAAAATAACATGACAGAATTCGTAAAATCTTTGACACATAATGTAATCAAAATCGATAATTCCCTCTAAACATACTCTGACTGATGTGAATGATATTTAAAGATATTTGTACTAATAACAGATTCGCACGTAGCTTTTCTGATAGTATTTCCTGTTAAGTTCTTGATAAGTTATTTGTAATCTAGTTGTATTTTATATAACATTTTGATATATATGAAAAAATAATATTGCCATATCACCAATTCAGGCAATTGCCACCAATAATTGACAGTAACATTACAGGAGATTACTTTAAATGATGGACAGTCGACGACTGACGTAACTTTTAGCTTACAATATTTTTAAAAAAATTATGTTAAATACCCAATTTTATAGAATTGATTTGAACTGGTAAATTCTTCTTGAGACGCACGTCACAAATTTGCTGAATCATATTCATCATTAAATATAACAACAAATGGTTATTCAACTTACCAAAAATAGCGACAATGGCCACCGATGCAAGTGACACAATGTACACTGTCGAATTGTTAATAATTTTTTCGCTCTGGATTAATTTATCTATTACTGATTAAACGGTTCCGAATGATTGGTCGTTGCGTTCGTAGCAATTAAATTGTAGCGAGAGATATGCGATGAACGAAGGGGTAAGACTAATCGTCGATAGTCATTATTTGACACGTGACAAGTGGAAAGTTTTTAAATATTCATCAGTCGTTTGCTTCTTCTTCTATTTCGTCTCCTTTTTCTCCTGCACAGGAAGCATATGCAATGTTTATCCTTATCATAACCGTAGAATAATTATCAGCAAGCTTCTATTAAAAAATTCTATTATTGATAACCATTGCAAATAAAGCAAGGCGTGAACATTTTTTATTTTCACATTGCTTCTTCGTAATTTTTGCCAATCCATGGATTCACCTGTACGGGAAATCGTTATCTCAATTCTGAATTCCTCATAAAGGATATTACAATTATCAATAATATTGAAAATTTGGTAAAATTGCAAATTTCATAAAGTTTAAACCCCTTAATCGATTCTCACATAATTCAAGACCAAGTGTCCTTGTGTCTTATCCAATATGTATCCTAAGTTTCAATTTGATAAATGAAAATTTACAAAAGTTAGAGGAAAAATAGATTTTTTTTTTCAAAAAATTACAAAAATTCATGATTCTATCAAATTTGAAAACCTCGAACGATTTTTACCAAATACAATATCGAATAACTTTGTCCCCTGGCCTATTTTTGTAGAAAGTTTTAATTCGATAGTTAAAAATTTACGAAAGCCAGAGAGCTTCCTTTTCGAAAAATTCAAACGATCATAAAAGAAGACAACCGATAACGATTTCGGTGAAAATAGCAGCAAACTGACGAGAGTTGCGACACGATCCTAGTGCAAAATTTCAGGATGATCGAGTTACCCGTTTCCAAGATATATCCATTGAAATTTTCGAAGTTCATCACACCCACACACACACACACACACACACACACACACACATACGAGCGAATAAACAATTTTTCTAAATATGATTTCTCAATGTTTTGGGACTTTTTAAATAATCTGTCATCAAAATGTCGAAAAAAAATTTTTTTCAACGAAAACATTACTTGTCTATATGAGAAAGCAAAAATATAAAAATTGTTAATAAAATTCTACAATTTACGGTATAACGTAACGTTATCGCAATATTGTGTACATTGATTCTTATATCGGAAGTGACCTTTGATGTATGAGCTCAAAATTAGCACAAACTTATCAGTGCTTTCGTACCTTTGGTTTTATTGTCGATTCGCTCTAGTAACTCTTTCCGTTAATTTCTTTTAAAATATACACGAATCTTTGAGAAACATATTGCGTCAATATTAACGCATAATAGTAACACAATCAAATGACGTTCAAACTCTTAATAGCAAAGATAATGATCGTTGCCAATTTTATTCCGTGCAGTTTAAGTTTTAAAAGAATTAACAATATGTTAATAATTTACGAAGAAGTGTTGATCGTTTCCTCTTGTTAGGGATCATTTTACCAGAACAAAAAAGCCAGTAAAGTAAAACCATGCGCATTATTTCTTCATTATTTTCCACTTTTCACAAAGTCATCTGTACGAGAATGAATGGTGATCGATTTTAGCTTCCTCATTGAGAATTTCAACAAATTAGACATGATCGATCATCCGATTTATCTCCATGCCAAATTTCAAATAGTTCAAGCCGTTATCGATTGAGTTATAGGCAATTGATTTATTTTCTACTCATGGCAAGCACACAGGCTCACACGCACGTATCTCTGTACTTGAAACGCTCTGACTTTAAAACTTCGAGAAAAAAAGTTTTAAGAAGTCAAAACTTCCACTACGAAAAGCTTAATCAATTTACGAATTTACGATTGTGATACCGCACGTATTTCCATCCTTGTATGGAGATTTTTTAATTATTTCCCACTTATACCCGTTAAACCGATGGATTTACCGTTTAGTTTCGGTGAATTTTGCTAGTTTCTTAACGAAAAGCATCAAAGTATATATCATTACAGTTCTAATTTAATATTTGCCAATGCCGTTCAAATGGGTACTTTTGAACTTTATGGGAGTTTCGTACTCACGAAAAGATGGAGTACCAGACGAACGCTCCATAACACATGGACATTTTTGCCGCTCTTTCATCATTGTCATTTCCACCCCGCCAGATTTGACAGAGTAAGTCGATTGATAGATTCTCTTGGGCTGTTCGGTGAATGTAAAAAAGTCTAACATTGTTCGAATGTGGAAGAAACGCTATTTAATCTATTTGGCAAACGAACACAAACTATATATATATATAACTGTTAATTTATGTAATTGTATTATACAATATCTAAGTATGCTACGTACATATATATTGTATAATACAATTACATAAATGAACAGTTTTATAACATGCAATGATATTTAAACTGTTGATCACATATTTAGAAAAATAATCAAGCGCAATTATAAAGAGTTAAGGTATATATTTAGTTTAGGCGATTAATAGATTCTTTTGTGGGCTGTTCGATGAGTATAAAAAAAAGTCTGACAATTTTTAAATGTAGAAGAAACGGTATTTAATATATGTGGCATAAGAACAACAAAGTATACGAAAATATATTGTTTATAGCTTATTTAGATATTGGATAATACAATTACATAAATTAATGTTTAATAATATGCAACGATATTTAAACTCTTGTTCATATATTTTGAAAAATGATAAAACGATATTATAAAAGGTTTAAGTTCATATTTCGTTTAGTCGATTAATAGATTCTCTTGGGCTGTTCGGTGAGTATATAAAAGTCGGGCATCGTTCGAGTATGGACGAAATGATATTTGATGTATTTGACACGTGAACACAAAGTGTATCAAAATATATTGTGTATAACATATTTAAATATTGGATAATGTAATTATATAAATCAAAGTTTTATAATATGCAATAATATTTAAACTATCGATGATATATTTTGAAAAATAATGAAACGATGTTACTCAAAGTTATGGTTTATATTTAGTATATTGAATGTTGAAACTGCTGTTCTCGGTATGCACGTCTTTAGGACATTGCGTTGTCGTGCAAGATCCCGACAAACTATTAGATTCACTTGATTTATAGTGGATTGGTCGGAACTTGTCTGATATTATTCAGACTGCCATCCTCGTTGTACAAACCTTTGGGACAATGCATTCTCGTGCAAGCCACCGAAAAGCCATCAGATCCACAAGTACATGTGTTGCAAAATATATTGAACTTTTTGCCGGCCTCGCAAGGTCTATCGTAATTGACCTGTCGTTTCCTTCTTAGCAATGGGCTTTTTGAAACTAATTGGACTTTCTCCTCAATGATTTTACCAGCTTCGCCAACATTTTCAATTGTTTCACGTTGAATCGTTACATTATCCAGAACCTCCGGTAAGCAGATCATAAATGTGCAAGCCAGAAAAGTTCCATCTTTCGAACAGATACAGTGATTGCAGTCCACCTTGCTGGCAGCTCCTGGTTCGCATATTTTCTTCGTTTGCAAATTGGTTTCACCAGCTTGGACATCTTCATCCTTTGCCTGACGACGAACCCTCACGTCGTGCCATCTCTTCGGCTCGCACAATATCAGCGTGCAAGACTGACGAGTACCATCCTTCGAACAGATGCAATCGTTGCAGTCCACTTTGGTGAAGGCACCTGGTTCGCATATTTTTTTCTCTTCGTTGCCTTAAATAAAGAGAAAAAAAAAACAAACTTTAAATCATTTTGCGTATAAATTATATCATATTTGTTCCACTATACGTGGTCCTACCCATTTTTCGAGCCCCACTTTCCCACATCGTGATACATGAACATTAAAAATTTAATGGTCATAACTGAAAAATCGTTAGAGTAATCAGGTTGAAATATGACATCCGAATGAAGCTGGAGCCTTTTATTGATTGTCATGATTTTTAACAGAATGTATCGAGACATTCGGATTTTATAAAGTTTAGAATTTTTTTAGCAAAAAGAGCGCGATAGCTGTATCTTCCGTAACTTGAGCTTGCGAGTAAAAACTTTGAACACAAATTAAGTACCATTCAGTAGTGTTTGGTACCAAGTTTTGTCAAATTCAGTAAAGAGTAATCCACGTGTTAGGGAATTTCGATTTTAGGTTCTTCATTTAGATTTAGATCCAGATTCCGAAAATGTTGAGACAACGAGCTAAAAATTTGTACAAATAACTTCAACATGTATGCCAACTTTCCGTTCAAAGATGTTTTGGTATAAAATTTGATAAAAACCGATAAACAAGTTCCATCGTTACACCAAATTAATTTGTTCCGTAAAGATTTTGTTTTTATTTGCAATAATGAAAGATTTGGAGATTGATAAACAGTAGACGAATCAAGTTAAGTAGTAGGAACTCTTTATCTATTAAAATATATTCATTGAAATACATTGGAAAGAACTGATTAAATAGAATTTCGGATAATGACGTTTGAATTTGAATTTGTGCTCAAAGTCATCGTCCTCGTTGTCGTTGAATGCTTCTCAGTGTTTTTAATATATAATTATTCTTACTCTCCCAAATTTCAAGTTATTGAATGCAGCTGACGTTTATAGCAAGTCAGCAAAGTAGCAGTTGTTGTTTACTCATAATTTTGCACCGTTCACAAAGCTACCTTTGAGAGGAAGTCAAAATCGATCAGGATATTTCTGCATAAATGTTTTTGTTGTTGTTGTTGTTTGAACGGTATTGTAAAATAATGATAAACCAATACGGAAGTTTCTACTCTGTAGATATTTTTGTTAATTACATAATACAAGTAATTAAAAATTAAACTTGAACAATATAAAAAATTGATTTAATTATTGTACTCACCAGCGACGGTGACGATAGCCAATAAGGCAAACGCAAAAAAGCGCATATTCGTTTATTGAAAATATTCTTCACACTCGTAACGAATCTTCGTAATACTCTGGTCACTCTGTTACGAATGATTTAACGATTGCTTGTACGGCGATTAAATAGGAGCCAGAAATTTGTTGAAAGCGGAGATATGGCGATGAAGAAGAGAGGGCATCATAAAAACCCCAAGAACGACGATGACCCATACGATAAACAAACGTTTCTCTCCCTATTGACTGTTCGTTGAACCGTTTGACATTCTGGGGTTTTACCCATGCGAGTGGCACATAATTTCTACATGCGCATCAACATACGACGTAAGAACGATTTCAAGAAGCGTGGACCACTTGGAATTTCCAGACAGTACTCTCCCGCACGATAAATAAATATGTACTCGAGAAAAAATTATTTTATATAATTGTATATTACTCTGAGTGAATATGAATTTGAGTGATATCATACATGGCCATAAATGATCATGTACAATAATGTTTTCCCCATAGAAAAGTAATATACCTAAAAATGTATGCAACAAATCGAACTTTATCTCAGTTTATCTATCAGAAATACATTTTAAGTATAATTTCGATCTATCTCAGATTTTTTTGTTGCACTTATTTCGTATAAATCTTAAAATATATCCGAGATATTGCATTTTTTGTCTAAATATATCTCATATATCTGATATATAACTTTATTTCCGTGGTGGATAGTTTCATATTTAGCTTCTTACGATTTTATATGTGGCTATATATAGTTATATATGGGCATCTATAGCTTTATACAATATATCATCATGCGTAACCATAACACGAGACTATGATTTGCACGTAAGAAGTCATATATTGTTAAACATCATCATATATGATCGTGAATAACGAACAATGATGGTCAGCTTTTCTTAGTATCAACACATTTATGATTATGTCTTGCCACGTATAAGTACACATCGATTGCTATGGGACAGAAGGGCTTACCTTTCCATAAATTCGTTAAAGGAAGGATATGGCAGTGAACAGGTTGGAAATTTCAAAACCATGCCTCATTCGTGTCGTTCTTCATTGAAGAAATCCAACGAAATTTCTCGTAATTAATAATAATAAATAATTATTATTTCTTTACCACCAAAACTGTATTATGGTAGACAAAATCCCTGCTTACAAATATTGTGCCATATGGCCTCGCTTAGAAGTTATATAGCGTTAGGAAGATCTATTTAGTACTGGCTTATTATTTTATCTAAATCGTGAAAGAGACGATTAAAATATATTATCGGTGATTGTGGAATAGAAGGGTCATCAGTCAAACGACTTCATTATCTCTATTGCTAACTAGAATCAAATTAATATTTGGAAAAATACGCTGGCTACATATTTTGTTTTCGAACACAACTTGTAGTAAACACAATGTTTGTTGATTCAAATCGGTTCTGTCCGTGTATCATGGTTATATCGTCTTTTCGTATCAGATTAATGAGGAATTATTGTTTCTTATTTATGAAATAAAGCCGGCAAATTTATGGGAAGAGAATACGGACCGGGACTAAATCTAGACGCACTGATAATACAAGGAAATGTTTACTATCTTCTTTACTGATCGATTACGTATGTTTCGTATATCTTTCCGTTATGTAGAAAAAAAGTATTTGCTATACATATATTTTTACTTTGTTTTATAAAAAGTCCGAAAAATATATTTTTGTTCATAAATAAAACTTTGGTTCCGTTAAAATATTTTTTCCCAAAATTTAAATGTCATCAAATCATCTGAAATAGCCAGAAAACTCGTCTAGAAAAATATCCGTGTGCTGTAGATAAAAAATAAATTTGTTGTTATTAAATTAATTGAATACCAAAGATTCTAAAAAAATTCATTTCAAATGATAACAATGACAAAAAGTTATCAATAAATTAATTTTAGACCCAAGTGTTTAATAAAATTACGGAAAACTTCATTTTGTGTCATGAATTTGTTCATTTTTTCCAAATATATACAATTTTTTTGTTCTATTGGGGTTGAAATCATTTGAAAAATGTTGATTCACGTGAATACACTAGCTCTTGAAAATATCAAGTTATTGAACTGTAACTTTCTATTAAAGTTTCTTAATGAACAAGATTGGTAGATGTCACGTTTGCCTCCAATTCAAAATAGATATAAAAAGTTATAATGTTTTTAAATAATGGGTGATTCGCTAACTTTTATCAATTTTCAGCAGATAAACTAGTGAAACAAGTCCTATTTTTTACTTTTCATAAAACTTCCTCTCGAAAGGTGGGAAATAATGAGGAAGCATTTTGTAAGGTCCCAGTTTGCAGGTTTTTTTATTTTTATTTTTATGTTCATTACAAATGGGAACCGCTGGCAATAAGCGAAGTACGTCGGTCAGTCGCCGTTGAGTTTCCAGGCTTTGGTGCAGTGGTATATTTAATCGACCACGGCCTAGGCACGATGAGAATGGAAAAGAAGAAATGGACAACGAGTACGAGGACGAGTGCTAGAGCAAGCTCTCTCCGGTACGAAACAAGGCTTAATTTTTTCTTTTTTTCTTTATTGCATAGTAAATCGTGAGCTTTCTCCACGAGATATTATTAATAAATTTTAGTTTTTCCATAGGAGAAGCTTCGATAAGAAGATGCCATTTCCGAAAACTAATAATTACGATTTTATATGAAATAAAAATGAATGTTTTTCATCACTTTGAGTATTCTGATATAAAAAAATTTAATGAAAATTTTTATTTATATCGTCTTCATGAGGAAGCAAATGCGAAGATAAAATTCTTCTATCAGATGTACTTTGTTTTACATTGAATCCTACGTGGTCCAAAACATTACGCTAATTCAGTAAGTCCACGAGTTAGCTCAACGCTTTATTCTGTATGAACTGAGAGCCCCTGGCAATATGCGAAGAATGTAAGGATGTCCACGAGCTCTCCGAGGGTTGATTAACTTCATGGCGGGTAGACGAGCAAGCTTGCTGCATACTTAGCCGTTCGGAGAACACCTCATCTATCCCAGCGATTGAAATAGGTTCTGGTGGGACTGGAACGAGTCATCAATTCGTTTGGAGCGAGTTTTTTCAGAGGCATCATACATCATCAGCTAAAAATTCTTTTGCTTCATGTTTGCCAGTGGGTTCAGTCAATTCGACGGTATGACCATCACTTAACCTTATGAAGAAAGCTTTATTTTTATAATATGTTTATTCGGACACAAGCTATGACCGTTGCTGCGCATTTCTAATTTTTACGGAACCGTGCAGCGACTATGATTATATTTTATATCGAACTTGATAGATTTCAGTTAGCGCTGCAGAAATACTTTCAACACTTTTAAAGAGCCTGTCCGATAGAAAATTTTCTACTGATCATGAATTTAGAAAATAGAATGGAAAACCCTTTAAGATAACAAATTTTTCTCCATTTTTTTAACGAATATCTAAAATCGATGAAACCAGTAAAGAGTTGTGATCATTTGAAATTTAAAAGCGGAATTTTTTAAATCTCAAGGGTCGAAAACACCATTTTCGACATTAGTGAAGTTTTAACGGCTGATCGGGAAATTTTACGCTGATAATATCATCGCATCGGTTTAAACATTTTTTACAAATATAATTTCCCCGACTAACTGGAACATTTTGAGCACTCGAACACAAAAACTACTAAAAAAAAAAAATAATAAAATCACAACTTTCTCCGTGAGGAAGCAAAACAAAAATAGCATAGTTTTCACTGACAGACTCGCTCAACATAGCGCAGGAATAATGTTCAACCGAGTATGACGTCTCACCCAAGAGTACCGTGGTACGTTGACATTGGTCTCCATTTACTTAAATCATAAACGTTTTGAGTCTGCATCTGGCTGAGTGGATTGCAAATATTATATAGCCAGGGTCAAACCATCTCCCTAGATCCTCTCGACGCTGTTTCACTGGGACTTTCGCGCCGACTCACAATCATCGGTTCGTGCACACCTTCATTCATCCTCGATGCCACGACTCTTTGTTATTTTTATTTTATTTAACGTAGTCGTCTTACTACGTGCTACTCAAGTTAAAGTTATAAAAGAGTACGATATTTCATGAATCAGTTTACTAACTTTATGAATCCAGATTAGTTTACTTATAGAAATGAAATAAGTATTGTTGTTGATTTGAGTTATTACGACATCGAAAACCCAGTGATATCTACAAGAATTTGGCTATTTCTTGCAACGTTCAACAAAATTTTCATTCGAAATATTCAGAAGATAAATACAGGAAAATGGCGGTCATTGGGCATTACCCGGTCACCTTAATTTCAATATATTCGATGATAATTTTCGTTAATGACAGATAATTTATTATGTCGTGCTCATAGTAACGATATGAACGAATTTTTTGTTCTAAAATTATTCATTTATTCCTTGTTGCTTTATAATAAATGCTTTAATAAGGAATTTGTGACATCGATCACTATTTAAATTATATCGAACGATTATCACCCTTCAATGTAAAGAATATGTCAAATATATCCGAAAATATACAGCAAATATATGAAATATATTTTTCACTAGCAATATATATACGTAATATGCGATCTATATTGATCGATATATTTTTAAGTATGTACCGAATATATTTCAAATATACGACGATTCTACCATTCAAAGAAATAATTTTTTAATTCAATTTCAATGTTTATTATCTTTATAGTAAAATAATATATTGACACCTAAGAGAGATAAATGTATAAAAAATGAAGTAAAATTGACGAAAAAATGAATTTAAAAATGTTAAATCATCGGTAGGCATAATCACCATAGTGAAATTCTTTAATCCCTTCTCCTAACTCGCGATATATGTCTCTTGAGATTATTGAACGAGTACGCTGCGAATTTTAAACAACTTTGTTCGCACACTCGGAAGTTTTAAACACCGTACGAAAATAGATATGAGATTTCGATTGAGATGTTATCCTACTGTTACCAGCGTCTAAACATGTTATTATTTCGGAACTTAATTCAGATAAAGTACAAATGCAATATTAAACATTTTATATATATATATATATTCATATACACCTTAAGGAGCGTGTGTAAAAAATTTTATTAAAAAATATAAACATTTTTGTGAGTTTCACAACTTCGCGTCTGGTGTTGCGTGGGCACTCGGTCGACGAGCACCATTTTGAAAATATGGTTTGTCGAAAAATAAATATGCTCATTAACTACACTGTATTAGCTATCGTGTGACGCAAGATATTTTTTTCCTCCATGGTTAAGAAAACAAAATTCCTGAATCTTTTTTATCACTTTCGGCTGAAAAATACGTACTATTATTATTAATATTTATTGCACAAGAAAACGTATCCACAAAATCCTAGGTCATATCAAAAGTGCCTCTGTTCCTCTGAATATGTATGACAAATTTCATGTCGATTCATTGATTTCTTGGTGTTTATTTTCGTGTTACAATACTCTCAGTGTTTACAGTAGGAAGATTTTATAATGATTTTATAATAATTATCCTCCACCTGTGCGTTAAATAATTATTTCACTTCGACTGCCATGGCACAAAATATACTTCGAACCTCTACATAAATCCATTTCCATATTAATCTTAAGAGTTCTAACTATTTTTAAAATTCTAAAAATAGCAACATTAGGATAACACCTTAAAAAAGCTATTTTATCAGGTAATGTACAAAGTTGAAACATTGTAACATTGTGTGGATATATCAGGAGTACAAATTGAAAATGCGGGATTTTTTTCTATTTTTGAACGTTTATTCTGAAAAAATGGTAACAAATGAATTATTCAAAGTATTGTCCATCGCTAGCCACAACTTTTTCCCATCTTTCTGGCAATTTACGGATACCGTCGCGAAAAAATTCGGCCGGCTTGGCTGCTATCCAGTCATCGACCCATTTTTGGGCTTCTTCGTAAGAATGGAAGCGCTGGTCAGCTAGGCCATGTGTCATCGATCGGAAAAGGTGGTAATCGGAAGGAGCAATATCTGGGCTATACGGCGGGTGGGGTAAGACTTCCCATTTCAGCGTTTGTAGGTATGTTTTGACCGGCGCTGCAACATGTGGCCGAGCGTTGTCATGTTGCAAAATTACTTTGTCGTGTCTTTGCTCGTATTGTGGCCGTTTTTCTTTGAGTGCGCGGCTCAAACGCATCAATTGAGTTCGGTATAGTGCTCCTGTGATGGTTTCGTTCGATTTCAATAGCTCATAATACACCACACCCAGCTGGTCCCACCAAATACAGAGCATGAGCTTGGCGCCGTGAATATTTGGTTTGGCCGTCGATGATGATGCATGGCCGGGGTAACCATATGATTTTTTGCGCTTCGGGTTATCGTAATGGATCCACTTTTCATCACCAGTGACAATGCGATGCAAAAAACCCTTCCGTTTTTGCCGTTCGAGCAGCAGTTCGCATGCAAAAAAACGGCGCTCGACGTCTCTCGGCTTCAGCTCATACGGCACCCAATGTCCTTGCTTTTGGATCATTCCGAGGGCTTTTATACGATGGGAAATGGCTTGTTGTGTCACTCCCAATGAATCTGCGAGCTCTTGTTGAGTTTGACACGAGTCTTCATTGAGTATTGCCTCCAATTCAGCATTCTCAAACTTTTTCACTTGGCCCGGCCGCTCTTTGTCCTCAACGTCAAAATCACCACTTCTAAACCGCACAAACCATCTCTCGCACGTTGAAACCGATGGAACATGACTCGGATAAGCCTCGGAGACCAATCGATGTGCTTCAGCAGCACTTTTCTTCAAATTAAAGAAGTAAATTAAAACTTCCCGCAAATGCTGTTTTGTTGGCACGAAACTCGACATATTGAGAGCTCAAAAAAACTATGAATTTGACACTGCGACAAATTGACACATACTGAAAATTAAAGCTATAAGACGTAGCTTTGACATGAACATAGTCACAGTACTGCCTGATGCGTATAGCGTTAGTAACGCCATCTGTTATCAAACCCGCATTTTCAATTTGTACCCCTGATACTTCTCGCAACTAATCATGAAAATGTTGCAAATTCCAACAGCATCTGTCTTTACAATCAAAATATGCCATAATACTAAATATACCGGATCCGGATATAAGGATTCGTGGCTTCAGAATTTGTAACTCGTAGTATATATGGAATGTTAAGGACATGGAAGTGGATAAAAGTAATTCAAATAGAATTTCTCTTTTTTTTTTTTCAATGATGATTTATGGAAGACGATTTTAAACCCTCAAGTACCAGCGCCGTAAATATACGTCGCTCATCTATTTATGTCTCATCGTCCGTGCGATGTATATTTATAGCGCAATTCAACGCAAAAATATTATCGTTGTATCTCTTGAAGTTTGATCGTTATAGCAAAGTTTATAACATATATTCAAAGATAAATCTATCTGTTATATAACCATCGAACATATTTAACACAACGTTATTAGACAATAATAAAAATAGTTCCGAGCGTTCTTAAATTTCAAACGCTCCGTTCGTCCATGAAATTTCAAGGAATAATTCTGAAAAAAAATGTTGACAAATGCATTCAGGTTATAGATCACAAATGATAGTAACGAATCTTCGATAAACAGCGGGAATACGAACGACCCTTGTTTCATCGATGATGTAGTCATTACGATTGACACTTGACTCGGAACGATTGTCACACTATGTTATAGTCTGATACTAAACGGTAAACTGATTTTATCGTTTATCTAATACCTGATGGAACAAGACGACTACCTTAATCACTGTGAATATCTAGATTTTTTTTAAACGATAAACCTTGACTAATAACGACAAAACGAATTGAATATATTTTTTTATGATGCTTCCCGCTCAAACTGATGTCAATGAATTTTTTTAGGTTTATTAGCTCAATCAGTTTTCTTGTTATGAATTAAAAAAAAACAAACAATAATCGCTTCAAGTTTAAAATTTATATAATTTACCTTGTCTATCTAACTCTTCAAAGAAAAGTACGCATGACAGTAAAGTAACAAGCAAAGCATGGGAATAAGAATTCAGCGAATCGTTGCGGGTATAGTATACGGATAATCCGAAAATAAAGAAAAGTAATGGAACGCAGAGAGGGAGAGTTGAAAGCGACATGCGAATAATGGTAGCTTTCCTTTCGTACTGGCAAACAAAATCCATATATCTCGTCTCTTATTCAATTCACGTATGTCGGATATAAAACTATTACATATATAGTGTATTCAACGCGATAAGCTTCTATACTTCCACGTTTTGGAAGGGCAAATCCTCGGAGAGGTGAGACGTTATTTGTGATGTGATGTGATGTTGATGACTCGCGAGTTTGGCAGAGGCGCAAGGTAGACAAGGAAGAAGGAAGGGTAGAATAAGTGAAGCGATGAGGGGTGGAGGAGAAAGGCTTGGATCGGTCCGACAGCTACCACGACGAAGAAGAGTCTAGGAAGGAGCATGAAGGTCGCTATCCTGGGTTGGTAGCGGTCCAACAGCTGCAACAAGGAATAAGAGCAGGGTGGAGCGCGAAGGTCGCTACCCAGGGTTGGGAGTAGCCCAACAGCTGCAACAAGGAAGAAGAGCAGGTTGGAGCGCGAAAGTCGCTACCCAGGGTTGGGAGTGGTCCAACAGTTACCACAAGGAAGAAGAGCAGGTTGGAGCGCAAAGGTCGCTACCCAGGGTTGAGAGTGGTCCAACAGTTACCACAAGGAAGAAGAGCATGTTGGAGCACAAAGGTCGACACCCAGAGCTAGGAGCAGTCCAACAGCTACCAGGAGAGGTGTAGGGGATAAGAAGGAGACTGGGCGTACAAAAAAATCGATTTAATCACATGACAGATGTTTTTATTTCTCAGAAACGACTGACTTTTAACCGTCTGTCGTCTCTGGTTGCATTAAATACACAATAAGGGTTCTCGGCGTTTACGAGAAACGAATTGCCATCTCGCGGCCAAATCGTGATACTACGGGTTACATAGATAAGGGAAGGTTTACGCTGACAATGAGTGAAGTTCCGAGTGTGTAGGGTATAATGCATGAGGTGAATATCGATCGGTGTCATGAGTCTGTGTTGACGCGTATATCGAGCGAGTTTCATTAAAAGGAGTTTGCGTCGCCGAGTGAAGCTCCAAGTGTGTAGACAAATATCGACCGGTGTCGTGGGTTAGTATTGGGTTGTATATCGAGCGAGTTACATCGTTAGGAGTTTGTTAATGCCGTGTGAATATGGAAGAAACTGGAACGGGTGTAAAAGAGATCAGCTGGAGAGTTTTGTGGAGTAGCCTTGGCGTACAACAAAGCAACATGACAGAAAGGAAAAAAAGATCGTCCAAATACGAGTACATAAGAAGAAAAAAATGATATCTCATGTGCTTAAAAAAATATTAAACTGCTAAAAGTGCGATAAAATAGAAAAAAATAAAATAGATAAATAATTATTAAACTAAATAGGATGCTAATGTGATAATCGTAGAGCCATCTTGTTAATTATATAACGAATCGGATCCTTTACTCATGCAATTCTGTGGATGGATTTATCATGTATCACCGCACTAGTCAAGTTACCGAGGTACGATCGTGTAATTAGAAAACCACGAGTGATTTGACTCGACAACAGACGGAGAATAAAACGAAGGAACCACGCAGCGAAACAGCGAAGCATTCGGCCGTATAATACCGCTCGGATACATCTCCAGGCTCACTTTTTCCGTCGACTTTGTTTCCTCCATCTTTCTTATTCCTTATTGGACTTATTCCTTTCAGCCCAGAATCTATGAAGCATTATACTACGTCAAACAAACATAAGGAACTTATTTTTCAAGTTATATGAGGCAAACAAGATTGAATCTCAAAGTAGCGAAACACTGGGTATAAATTGAAAAAAAAAATTGTGTAAAATTGGAAGACGAGAGAAAGCTTGATCTTTTAATGGACGCAAGTGAAATAGGATGCTTATTCGTGAATTCTTGATAAAAGTTACCACGCTTCAAAACATAATAGAAAGGCTAAGTACTGTCTCATGCGATACGCATCCAATATTTCAACTTCTTAACCGACGCCTCATAGCATAGCACAGTTTGTCTTAATATTTCTTTCATGAGCACTCTGTTTAAACAATTATCGGAATTCTCATTGTCCGTCACTTCCGTTTCGCATCTTAAAACAGATTACACGATGCAGCAGTTTTACTCTCTGATAGTTAGTGCTCTGCACGCAACTTCAAAGTCATTGCAACGACGATTTTATTTTTTATTGTTTTATTCATAGATAAAGTTATGTTTTCGTGAAAAAAAAATAAATAATGTTCGAGATTTCGGTGACAGAGCACTTAAAATAGTCCAAACAGTTGAGAAATGAGGTTTTTTTTTTTTTTTTTCTTGAGATTTAGTTGGCGTTTCCATGTATGTATATGTGGAGGAGTGCGTGCGTGTGTGCGCGCGCGCGTGCGTATGTGCGTATGTGTGATGGATTGCCACTGATAAACGGCTTTGAGCTAACGAGTTAAATTGTGGTAATCTGATAGAGCGATGACTTTCCTCTGTTCGTTACGATTTTTATGGAAATTGATACGCAATTTGACATTTGATGAAACTTTGCTTTTTCTTTTGCACTGATTATAGAAAATTTCGAAGTTTCGTTTTAAAACGAAATATTATTTCTAATTGAAATATTTAAAAAATTTAACACTTTCTCATTACCATTCCGACTCTCACACTAAGAATATTTGAACTATTAAGCCGATACTTGATACAAATGTTCAACAAAATAGAATAGAATAGAATACTAGAATTTACTTTGGTATAAAACGGTGCAACGGCTTAAAATAAATAACATTTTTTTATTATTCGGAAGTATGAGTTGTATAAAAAAAATTATTATGCAGATGATTGTGATGATTTATGAAGATTATGCATAAAAATAAAGTAGTAACCATCTTGCGCCTTGTTTTCCAATTTTTTTGGTTCAAAATACGCAACGTTTCCTCCATGGATAAAACAAAATTGAGCAAGATACGTTCTCATAGTGCAAGCTTTGTGTACATCGGAGCGAAAAGATTACAAAGCAACATGCAAGATTCTGCTTTACAACTTCTTTTTACATAGAAAAAAGGAGTATTTCGATTTTACTTTTCTCTTTGACTGTAGAGGTACAATAAAACGTAGCTTGGGGTTTGAAGAGATACGGAGGGGCCAAAGTAGAAGTAAAGAAAGGAAAAAGCTATGGAAGCTAGAGGCGGAAAGAGAGAGATCAAGCAAGTCGAGGAAATTCCGACATTTAGGATGCGACTTTCCAACTTATTGGCACTGCCTGAATAAATTTAATTCCGTCATTCTTGGGCCTCGAGAATCGGAGACTCGCGGCTATTCAAATGCCCCACCCGTTAGCTCAGCTGCTTTCCTTATCTGTAGTTCCCCCATAAGAATTTTATGGACTGTGTATTTTTTTCATACCTCGCGAAGTTTCGTTTCGAACGCGAAAAGTTAAGAATATTTTTTTAAAACGTGCAAATTTGAATTGCGTACATTGCTTCCTCGTGATTCTTGCTAACTCACTGAATCTCTTCTGCGAATAATGATTATCTCAATTCTGGCGTCTTCTAGGACGTAGTATTAAAATTTTCAACAAAATTGAAAAGGCAAATTTCATCAAGCTTAAAACCCTTGATCGATTCTCACTAAATGCAAGACCATGTATCCATGTAACCTAGCCAATTTGTATGCCAAATGTCAGTTTGGTAGATGAAAATTGACGAAAGGTAGAGGAAAAATAGTTTTTTTTTTTCGAAAAATTACAAAAATGCATAATTCTATAAAATCTGAACGCCTAGATCGATTCTTGCCAAAGTAAATACCTAAATAACCTTTTCCTCTGGCCTATTCTTGTAGAAGCTTTTAACTCGATAGCTCCAAATTTACGAAAGTTAGAGAGCGTACGTCTTTTCTTCGAAAAATTCAAACAACCATAAAATGAGACGACCGTTAGCGATTTGGGTGAAAATTGCAGGAAACTGTCAAAATTGAGACTCAACCGGTGTACAATGTTTCAGGAAGATCGAGTAACCCGTTATCGAGATATATTCATTGTAATTTTGCAAGCTCATCACATCCACACACACACACACACACAGAGAGAGAGAGAGGTGCGCGCGATCGCACGTACGGGCATTTTTTTCTAAATGTGATTTCTCGACGTTTTGGGACTTCTTAAGTACGCTGCCATCAAAAACTCGAGAAAATTTTATTTCACGAATACATAGCTTCTTCTACGAGGAAGCAACAATTTATACAAGATCGATATTACATCAAAAGATTGACTCTTTTTAGTTGTCAACCTGTTCACCTTATTCAATGTTTTCGATGCAGTGAATTAATTAACAATTTTTGCAATTCGTTAATTCTTTCGTTGTCCGATATTTAATGATGTTTACCAAAAAATGTAAGCGTCGTTACGGAAGTAGAAATAATGTTTGTCACGATACTGTGCTTTGTAAAAATTCGACGATCAATCTGTCCACACATCATTAAATCAGTTGGGAGGGTTAGTCGAAGTTGCGGACGAGTACGGAAATGGTGGAAGTGAAGACGATGAAGGAACAAACGGCTGGCTTGGTTATCGTGCAGAGGTTATAAATATTACGTAGAGCCACCACCTGCTATAAGCTGATAAGGAAGGTCAACCTTGCGTCAAAAATACAGGATAGCTTTGACCGTCCGAGCACGTAGTATGCGATGCCTCGGACCATCTGTCGGCTGCAGTCATTGGTCTCAATGATACTCGTTATAAACAAATAAAGTACAAGAATGCATATGAATTAAATAAAAATTCCATCCAAAGACCGTACTTCCTTGCAATCGCAGTTATAATTTAGAACTCATCAGTTGGCCTCTAGACTCAATAATTTACGTCTTGAAATAACAAATATTATCGACAGTTTACAATGGTGAACCTGTATCCCATTTTTCCAGAGTGTAACGAACTTTTCCTTCGGGACACCCGTCAAGAATCCTATCAATGGTTGTCTAACGCATAACTTATCAAACCGGTTTATTATTGTCTATAACATATCCGAAATATGTAAAGAAAATAATAAATATGTAAGAAGTATTGTTACCAAAAAAAATTTTCTTAAGTAGCCACTCGGCAAGGCTCTTGGAGCGACAATAATATGGACGAGATGAGAGACGGCCCGTCACGTAATGGACTAAAACCCATTTAACGCAACGCCATCTCGTGACGACGTTTCGTAGCGTTACGCTATGTCGTAAATAATGTGACTCGAGGTTAAAATATTTTCACCAGGAACGTAAATTATTCTACAAAATTCATAAATTTCTGTCCATGGTATATCGTTCATAACTTTTGCCCAATCATTTCAAGACACAACTTAAAACCAATTAAAATGTGACGAGATAGTCACGATCTGTGATTATGCCATTCGTAACCTTTTCTTTTTCTTTCTTACGCTGATAAGAATTCCTTTCGGTGTTGAACCCCTTCGTCACTGGCGCATTCTTCCTCTGCTCTTATTATGTCGTTATCTGTTCGCTTTGCACTCAATACGCACGACGCCTTCTTTACAAGTCCAGGCAATTATTTACGACTTTCGATATCGATCAACGTGAAACTCGTGCCGTCCTTACGCTGAGGCATTCGTTCTGTCAAACGTTCAAACGGATTAAATTCTTTGATGAAAGCCCGTGCGCAATGCTTTAGCGAGTGGTATCGCTGCATCAAAAGTGTGACTCGGTATTTCATTTTATTTTATTTTTTCTTAGAAATGAAATCTATACGAAGACACCTTTCTTGCTGTATCTGCCGGAAGCTCAGAAAAATACGAAGATATTACGGAAATATTGATTTATTGCCCGGGGAGGTGTGAAGGTGAGACGTCTTTGTAAAGGATAATGAAATATCCGAGATATTCGAGATTACTCGATTTGCTTTGCATATCCCCAGCATGTTCATAACATATTATTATACGTTTACTGTGTTTCATTGAATTATTCCATTTCTCGGTGATTCTTGCAAAATTCTTTAGAGTGTAGGATTAACAAAATATATTTTTTTTGTTTTTCATCCAAGTCTTGTGAGTAAAAAAGGGCGAATAAATTTTTTTCTTGAAAAATTCAAAATATAATTAAATCTAAACAGGTGTCTCAATTATTGCGTAAATTTTAACAAACAAAGCATCGTAACTCCTCTTTTTGTGTAACAAATTACAACTTGATGGATAAAGTTATTCTTAAGTTATTAGCGATTTGAATTTTCCAAGTATCGTACACGCGTCTACAAATTTCTTCTAATCACTTTTCTTGACGTTTAAGATAATTTTGAATGAATATCTTCATCCATTTTTGCATGAAAACAAAACTTTCGTAATAAGAACGGTAAACGTATGTCGTATTGCATAAATTTATTCTTTTTTTTTGTTTGTACTTTCGTGTCTTTAGTAAATAAATAAAGAAATATGGAGAAAATATATAATCTTAAAATGCGTAATATTTAGTAATATTATACAGAGCGCAGATAATAATGTGACGAACGTTAGATTGCCGATAATGAAATAAAGAACGAGGAGGGGTAAAATTGAAAGATCGGGGGAAAGAACCCCTCGTGGTCGTCGGTAGTGGGATTATTCGCTTATCGGTTCATTGTGGATTCATCCAGTCTTTTATAAGCAGCATACACTTGCTTCGCATGCTAAACGGTCACATTTTACGAACAAACTTTAAAACCCTCGATTCATACCACGTCTGTTGTAAATGAATTATAATTATTTTCAAAACGAACAACTAATTGAAAATATTATTCCAAAATAAAGTTCCAAACAAATTCCAGAAACTATTGTGATATTCTTTGTTTCCTCAGAGAAGAAACTTTATTTTCTTGAAAGAAAATGCGTCGTTTTGATGTCGAAAAACTGAAAATGGTCTAAAACCTTCATATGCTAAGCACGGCTCTATCAATCGAGCTCAAACTTTTGATACACGGAAAGGACAGTTATGCCCCTTTGTTTGTTACAATTTTCGCAATAATTCAAACTCCTGTTTAGATTTAATTGTGTTTTGTATTTTACAAAAAATATCTTTTCGCGCTCCAGCTCGCGCAAATTTTAAGCTACAAAATTTTCTACAGAAATGAACTAACAACAAGCTACTTTCGATATAAAATTTCATGAGAGTCCGTCAAGGGAATTAGGTTTTATAAAAAATTTTATTTTTCGAATACAAAAAGAATAATATTGAATAAAATTCAACTGGTTTTCTTATAGTGTGAAAATGAATTTATTTAAACGCAATATGCTCCATTATTATCGACAATGTTTCGCCATTTTTCTGGTAGAGCCATGATGCTATCGGTGAAGAACTTCTGTGGTTTCTGGTTGAATAACTGAATCAAGTGGTTTTCAAAGGCTTTTTTTGAAAGCAGCTTAATTCCATTGAGAGAGTTCTGCAGAGATCGGAATAAGTGATAGTCAGATTGTGCTATGTCTCGACTATACGGTGGATGCATCAAAACTTCCCAACCAAGCTCTCGCAATTTTTGACGGGTCATCAAAGAAGTGTGTGGTCGGGCGTTGTCATGATGGAAGACAACACCTTTCCTATTAATCAATTCGGGTCGTTTTCTTTCAATTGCTTGGCGTAATCTCTCTAGTTGTTCACAGTAGAGTTAAGAATCAATCGTCTGACCAACTGGAGGTAGCTCATGGTGGACGATTCCCTTCCAGTCCCACCACACACACAACATCACCTTTTTCGCCTTCAATCCTGGCTTCGCGAACGCTTGTGACAGCTTACCATCACAGAGCCGATATAAAGCTGCCAAATCGATCAAAACATTAAATTATGAAGTTAAACGTTTTTACAAATGTTTAGAAAACTGGAAGTACAACTGTAATAAAATTTCATGAAAATCGATGCGGGCGTATAAATTTTACAAGATTTAGAATTTTTCCAAAATTTACGAAATATTTATAACAATCTCGTAAATTTGTATTAAACAAGACTGCAAAGTAGAATCTGGACATATCGCTTTCTCATTACTTTCAATTTTTTACACATCTTTCTCTATGAGGTAGCTAAAATTCATCAACATCCTCTTGGCAGTGTCAAAAAATTGAAACTAATGACTAAGCAGTGTGCAAGATTCTGCTTTGCAGCTCTATTTTCATAGTTTGCCCTCTACTAATCGATAAACTTCCTATTTAAGGTGACTTTAATGTTTCTTCGAGATTATCCAACGACAAGAGTTGAATATGCCCCGAGCTAAATTATTATGATCAGTTTGCTACAAGAACAAATAATCTGCATATACATATAGTGAAAAGTTGTTTGTTCTAAAAAGAACGAAAGAAAAGATGAATATTATTATTATAATATACTCGAGAGCAATAGTCTTTAGCATAAAAATTTCCTCATTTTTAGAAGTAGTAATTAAGTTAAGTGTACCAGTTACCGCACATGTCCCGTTAGCCGCGGACCACCGCAAATATTTTAATTAATTACGTATTCCATCAATAATATTGCAAATATAACAATTGTAAGAACGATAATAAATTTATGTATAGGAAAAATGTCGAGCAACCATCTTGCATGGATTATAATTTTATTTTTGACATTTATTCGGGCCACCACGGTTATTCAACGTATTTTTTGTCGAATATACTAAGGAATGACAATAGCTTTTTAGTACTTGTCTTTAAGCTTCTACATATTTTCGAGATAAGTTATAGCTTATTTTGTTCATAACGACGTAGGGAATACCATCAAACGGTTTACTTTCCCGTAAAACTAAATTTAACAACATAATCTCTTTTTTATTTTTATTGGAACAGACAAAGCATATGCTGTACTAGTATCGAGATATTGTTGAGATACTTGGTACTGCTGTGCGTAGATCCCCGGTAACCGCATCCTGCATAACATGACGCGTCGTATTCGCCAACTTTCGGCCCGCATCACACACGATACCTTTTGTAACAAGTACACGCAAAGCACCGTTGCTGCTTCCTGAATAAAAAAATGAGTCTCCAAGCAGAAAAATGGATTATTTAATGAAAAGTGTCGAGGTTAGGGTGCTCGAGATCCAGGGGCAAATTGAATAAAAAAGTAAATTTTAATTGAATAATAAAGCATAGCTGCTTGCCACGATATAGTTCGTGATATCGGCGTTGTTATCGTTTCTGTCTCGCAAAACAGGGACGAAAGTAAACAGAATATATCTTCGAAGGGACAAAAGTGAAGTAATTGTGGGTAACGCATGCGCTAATCTATATTTTCAATACTACCATGGAATTGCAGTAGGCTAGTGTTGCATAAAATGTGAGAATTTATCAGGATTATCGGGACAATATTAACGATCTCCTTGTTTCGTGGCGCCAGCATGTAGAGTCGAGAGAACCCTTTGAACGTAATTATAGAAAATATTAATTAATATAAGTGTTTGCAATAGCTCTGTTCAACCTCTGTTCAAAGAAACCGATCTGACGACACATACAATACAATTTTATGTACAGTTATCTCAATCTATGAATTATTCTCTTGAAATTTTTACAATAGTGACTATTAATAAGATTTTTTTTTATTAATACCAATGCTATGTTGAGTCTACGTATTATTTATCAGACCCTAATAAAGAAACGATTCATTCAAATATAAATTTATTAGCTGTTAATAAATAACGAATTATGCCAATTCAGGGGTTCAAATAAACGATTTGGTCACTCCAACAGAATATTTATTTCGCCATATCCAAATTTACCATTTGTTAACAGTTAACAAATCCTGGAGCCTACAAATAAACTCTTTTCTCAGTGTGGACAGTGGGTTAGCTTTGCACAAAAAAAGTCAGAATTTATCAGGATTATAGGGATTTATAATGATTTCCTTGTTTCGTGGGGCCTGCATATAGAGTCGAGGCAACCGTTTGAACATCAGTATAGAAAAGATTAACTAATATAAGTGTTTACAATAGCTCTGTTCAACCTCTGTTATCGATATCAGAGGTTTTCCGATTTGTATCGCGCCGAAAAAGGTTTATTAATTCTATAGAAAGTCACCCTATCGGATCAGATCGATCTGACGGCACATACAATTATATTTACAGTTGTCTCAATTTATGAATTATTCTCTTCAAATTATTACAATAATGACTATTAATAAGCATTTTATTCATTTATGACAATTCAGAGGTGTAAGTAAACGATTTATTCATTCTAACAGAATTATTAATTTGGCTATATCCAATTTTGGCATAATAACTGTTAACAACAGTTAATGAATTCTGGTGTCTACAAATAAACTTTTTTCTCAGTGTGGTACATGCTGTGCGTATGAAAAGATCCATTTAATGTCTCAGCACTGAGACGCAATGAATAATATTTCGATGGTTCAACGGGCATGAATAATAAATTACTAAATATTATAATAAACATTGTAATTTTTTTAGAAACTAGTAATTATAACCTTTAAGATAATTCAAATAATTTGTACCGCGCATCGGTGTTTACGTGCTAAATCGTTACCAGAATCTAAAGGGTGTCTTAGGTGTTCGGTCACTGCGGTACACTTACTCTACCACCAACTGGTATTTATGATCGTTAAACAAATAATAAAGTTGTTCTTTTTGAAATACTAAAAGACAGACAAAGACATAAAAAATATCTAAAAATATGGTCTATCGGACAGCCGGTTTAAATTCAAAAGTGGCTTCAATTGCTGAATACGCCCGAGGCGCTCTGGAATTTCCGTCGGTTTTCCTACCTAAATGATATTCGCGGCAAGGCAAATACAACTCGGACGATCAAAGGTATTACTATCCGATCACCTGTTTGTCAGGAAACCGTTTCATAAGATGGGCGGGGATATAAGCGGTGGAATATCACCAGAGGCAATGAAGTTTGATGCAAACGGCCAGTTGCGACCGTGGATTATATCTACCGGAAATTTACGTGAAGTACGCGGTAGCACTGAGATACGAGTTCAGCATTGAAATTTATCATTAGCAAACAAAACTGTGAGGGTCACACGAATGGTATTTCGAAAAAAAATGGAAAGCAAGTAAATGGAAGGAAGAAAATATGAAAAAAAAAAAAAAGAAAAAAATGAATTTACGTTCCATCCAAGAAATATAAAGCGAGTTATGTAAATTCGCATTGTCCTGCCAATGGGAATTGACTTTGGGGAACGTTTATTTTCCGTACACATTTCAATGAGGATTTGTGTTTTCTGAGTAGCAATGAATGTATGTATTTTCCTATTTACCAAGGATACATTTTGATAGATATTGAGTTAATAACATGAGCAATATTTCTGAAAATGATTTTAACGTGAACGATAAAAAATATTAATAATAAAGTGTTATTACTAGTTTAATTTTCTTCAAAACAATACCCTATTACAATTGCAAAAGAAAAGAAAAGTTAATAGATAAACTTGAAATTTTTGCGAAGGAAATTTTCCATACGAAGCATATTTTAATTGACTAAAAAAAAAATGCATTCAGATATTTAATCAGTTGCTTCTTTAGTTTCAAGTAATTATTCAATTTCACTTGTATATAATTCGTTCAAAGATGTGTCACATTGTGCCCCACGGCACGACGATCCCACATTGCATTACTAGTTCTGGCGAACAGACGAGATGTAAGAGTAATATCATAATTATAATTAGGGGGAAAGCAGAGGAAAGCCGGAAAATCGAGGAAGGAAAATACGTAAACACGTTGAACAAGCAGGTTAGAAATAAAACCCCTTCCACTCTATACATGCGTACAAGGTACGGTTGAATGAGAAAGAGGAAACGAAAGGGTGTAGGGATAGAACGGGAGCAGCGGGACAAAGTAATGGGCTGGGGGAACCTGGCAGGCAGAAGACGTCCCCTAATAGAATGCCAATATGATTATGTGTGCCGCGCTGCATCCAAACCACGATCCCTCCATCCTCCAAGCTTCCGCCACACCAATGTACTCTTGAATATTTGTAGGCACACTCTGTAGGAACGCGACGACGCGGGAACGAACTGTCACGACACAAACTACTTCGTGTGCCAAAGGGTCTCCTACCCTCCTACCCTCGTGGAGCTTCTATTACCGAGTACACATCATGGCTTTTCGTGTACATCATCAGGCCGTGTTGAAAATGCTCTGTGGATATAAAGCGAGATACGCTACTGAATACGGCCACTCTCAGTTTCAACAAACCAGCCTCACCAAAATCTTTTTGTCTCTTCTTTTTTCCAGTGATATGCAAAACAAAACTTTCCTGAAAAAAAAAAAAAGGAATTATTTATTATTATATATCAACTTTTCTTACGCAACGAACATATAAACATTTGTCTTGTTATGCCGGTAACGGGTAATCGGTATAATATTAAAAGTTATTATCTTTTCGAATCGTTTGCCGATAAGGAGATAGATCTTCAGTAAATAGTGAACACGTCAATTTACGGAAAAATAATAGTGGAGTATTTATTATAGACAACGGCAACTTTCCATTATTTATTTTAATGACAATAAAAGAATGTTACAATAATTTGCTGTTTCGAGCCTTTGACGAGGAAGCAATCTCTCTTGTTCGAATCTACTAAATAGAATTTTGTATTATATTTCGGGCGAGTCCGAACCGCGATCAACCGTTCAGGTTGATATTTAATTTTAGACTGATTTCGGCAAAGGAGTTATTCACTTCCTTTGGCGAAATCGATGAATTTACAAGAATGTCGATTGCAAGTTGCTGCAAGTCGTAGCTCGAGCGGTCATTGCTCGCAGCTCGTTTGCACATTTTGTCTACTTGGGGTTAGTGGCCTCACGCGAAGGAGGAATAATGACGAAATAATTATAATCGAATAATTCGCGGCAAACAGTCTATTGTTTCAGTGAATTTTCTGGTTACTGAAATATATATTGATACGATAATACGAATGAAAACATTTGTGTTTGGAATTACGCCCATGCGGAAGGAAACACGATTAGAGTAATCGACTGCTTACGGAAATGATCGATGCACATCGAATGTACACCCTCGACGAGACAAATATGCACACTAATATGTACACATACTCTCGTATTGTGTATACACGAGGGGTACTCTCGTTGATACACTATAATACGAGGCATTCCATATCAATGGGTCAGTTTTCAGCTTTGCATCACGTCGAAAAAGGTTGATTAATTCTATAGGAAGTCATTCACCCTATCAAAATCTAATTTAATTTCTCAATATTCTTGATAATGGAAAATAAAAATATTTAATTTATCGTTACGTTTTAAAGGTACGTGAAATTGGATTGCTCGTGTGATATGGAATGCCTGTTATGCGTTATCCTGTCAGGATGTTGTAGAACAATCGCGTTATGTATAACACGTCCTAATTGAGTTGATTTAGTTCAATGTATTGATCAAGCTCTTAACACTCGCAAATACAGCCATTGGAAATGTTGAAGCGTGGAAAAAAAGTGAAACATAGATGAAAGCTACTTTTTTAAAGATATGCATTTGTCAACGATAAGTAATATAATTTCGGATGATTAATCAAATACAAGAAATTTTAGTTCGATTATTATATAATACAAAAATTTCAAAACAGGCTATCAAAAAATTTAATCAACGGAAGAGCTAAATATTCGAAATTATATACTGATGTGTCACAAGCTTATTTTCTATAAAATATCTTAATTCTCTTAACATTTTATAATACTACAAGTGCTATTTCAAATTTCCAGTTGTTCCAATTTCCATACGACTCGTGTACGCCATTTTGCGTATCTGTGTATAGTATGATATATTTCGTGTCGATTGGATCAATTTTAACACTGTAATAAGATGTTTTTACATCACATTTCCTACTGAAAGAAAATCGTCTGTCCGTTTTTTTTTTTTATAAATTAACAAAATATTTCGAAATAAAGTATGACGATTTGGCACGAAACTACCCATATCGTAGAGATTTCGAGACAGGAAGATTGAACATAGCTAGCTTGTTTTTTTTTCAGCTGCAGGAATAACAAAGACAAATTTCAATGCGACGAACTGAACCAAAGAACACTGTATCCTGATTTAATTAGTGGTTTGTGTGAAACCACGGAATAGATCCTACATAAGTCGCCATGAATCCGTCACAGAGTAGTACCATTAGCTAATTACTGAAATTCCTTGAGGCTATATACAGTGTCCTATGCGGTTTTAGTTGCAAGGTAGTAAGTAATTCAGCATGTAAGACAAACGATCAACCGCACGAACAAGTTTCCTAGAACCATCATGAATATCCGTGTATGCCATATTTAATCATAGAACAGAGGTAGTTACGTGGATTTGAATTATACGTCTCATAACGATCGTCAATAATCCTTCGAGACGAAACGAGATCCCGTTTTGTCTCGAAAAATCACATTTCTATTTGATCATAACGCGTACGGGTTGATAAAATAATCGTGCAAATTGGACACATTGCTTCCTCGTGATTCTCTCCTACCCACAGAGTCTCCTTTATGGGCAATGGTTATCTCAATTCTGGTTTTCTCATAAAGGTAGTGGTATTCACATTTTTAATGTAATTGAAAATTTGGTAAAACTGAAAGTTTCATAACGGTTAACCACCTTAATCGATTCTTACCAAAATGAAAACCAAGTATCCTTGTATCCGAGCTAATTTGTATGTCAAGTTTTAGTTTGATTGATGAAAAGTTACGAAAGTTAGAGCAAAAATAGATTTTTTTCGTAAAATTAAAAAAAATTCATGATTCTATAAAATTTGAATGCCTCGATTGATTTTTTCCAAACTCAATATCAAAGGATCTTATCTCCGGCCCTATTTTTGTAGAAAGTTTTTATTCGACAGCTAAAAATTTACGAAAGCTAAAGAGCGGACCTCCTTTTTTTCGAAAACTTCATACAACCGTAAAATGAGACACCCATTAGTGATTTGGCCGAAAATTGCAGCAAATTGACGCGGGTTGCGACCCGATACGTGTGCAAAGTTTCACGGATAATCGAGTAACCCGTTCTTGAAATATATCGATTGTAATTTTTAAAGCTCATTACACACACACGCGCGCACACACGCATGGACATTTTTTGTAAGCTTTCAGATTAAATAATCAATACGCGGTCATTCGTGTTTCTTTACAGTGGTAAATCTATGCGACAATGTTTTGACCAGATGTTAAGATGGAATATTTTTGGCAGATCGCAACCCGGGTTGAGTCAGCGCCGCCTGGATTCCTGTGTTATCGATCTCAGAAAGATCTCTAACAATCGAATCATTAATTTTTAGTCAACTCTGATTGCCTAACTCATTCATTAAGAATTAATGAGGCAACCAGACCTGACGATTTTTAACTTCTAAAGAAATCGTGAAAAAAAATACTGGCGTAATATTTTTTGTAAATATGATCTCTCGACGTTTTAGGAATTTTTCAGTACTCGCCACATCGAAATCTCGACAATAAAAATGTTTCACGTAAACATAGCTTCCTCTACGAGCAAGCAGAAAGAATTAAGGTTTTAAAATGAGTGAAATATCGAAATTAAAGCCACTCTATATCGATAAGGTTTTTACCGATCAAGGATTTTTCTGCTAAAATGTACAGAATATAAAAATTCCTGATATAAATTAATGCAAGTTATTGAATGTAAAGACTTGGAGAATAAAGGTATTGAAGAACGATAACATTATCGAAAACTATCAGGTCCCAATAACGTAGTCAATTTGCGGATCATGGATATCATGCGGTGAAACATTGAAACATATTGTTGTGGTACTGTTTCGATAAACAAGTGAGAGCAGATGCTCGATAGCAGTCGCTCGACGACAAACGGCACTCGCACGATAGCAAATTCACCACAAGCTTTCATTCCTACACACTAGAGTAGCACATCCGATAACCCAAAACCACCCTCATCCTCTGAGTCATATACGTCACACATTGAGGTTAGCTGGTACGATAGACCTGGCCCTGTCATCATCGCGTCATGTTACTCGATTGTCACCCTTTTGTGGCGCCACAGGCGTAGATAATAGGGTTTGGCTCATCGATCGATTGGTTACCGTGACGTTGACCTACGTATTTTAAATTGTAACACGCGAAATGACAATTTTTTAAAATTTTGTAACTTCTGTATGCTCGCTGAATTATTTACAAAATAAATGAAAAATGCGAAACGGGTTATCGAGTAATCCGTAAGTAATCGAGAAAGGAAATAAAAATACTGAAATTAAAAAATCTCGAAACAATATGGCCGACCTCGAAAATGTAAAATAATCCGATACCAACTACGATATGTACCTGGTACTTGGTAAAGGACCTGTAACGAATTTATTAAGAATATTATTATTCGCCGTGAAATGTGTGCACGAATGGGTTTGATGGGGGGAATTCGAGTGTTTACGGTGCTCTTCGTGAAAGATACGCGACAGAAACCAAATTCATATTAGATCGTTGAGAAGTTAGTAGTCCACGGGCTGTCGTCGAGTGAGGCCCACCTTTTGGGAGCCACGAGCTTTATCCATTTCGAAACGTTCGAGGCATCAACAACAAATTATTATTCGACATGCTGGAGAATATTCGACTCCCAATATCCGTCTGACGAAAGCCATGCAGTATCCAGGGCTGGAGTTCCAAATGATCTATATCTCGATTTCTCGGACCATTTGAAGGATGAGTATAAAGCTTCCATAATTGTATATGACAAAAGAATTATACTTCTCGCTAAATATAATAATAAAATAAGCACTCGGCGATACGTCCCCAATTTTATATAACAAGAATGAACAAAGATAATAGTCGTGTACAAACCAAACTTGGTTCGAATGGATGATGTGTGTGTACGTTAAAGATACCTGCTTTTTTTTTATATTGTATGAAGTATCGATAGATATTTGATTAATATATAATAAGTAACGCTTGCTTGACTACTTATATCACATAACTTCTTCGTAATCAATTATAAAATAAAGAGTTACGCTATTCAAACATATTTCGTTAACCAACAATCCTGTGTGGTTTATTTATATTTCTGTCTCTCATCTACACCTTTTGTTATTAGTGAAAGTGTTATCGGTGACATAAAATTTACTCCTGCTTTTCCGTTGTTATTTTGAAGGAAATAATAATAGAAAATAAAATTATAAAGAAATCATTACAGACCTAACTGTAAATTTTGTGTTAACATTTTGAAATTGCAATTGGTGAACGTAAACTTTGTAATTGATGGTTTTTTATACCAAAGACATCAGAATTAGTCAGACATTAGTTTAAACACCAAGATCAGTGCCGTAAATTGGTAAAATCTAATCCACGCACTTTGAGGGAGTGTAACTGTCTTTTCATTGGCATGCATACCTTTCAAAGATGAGCAATGCCCTTTCTTCAAGATGTCGAGCGTGTCGATGAGATTGAGTAAGGGCCGAAATATCTTCAACGGGAAACCTTATCCCATGGGAATATCTTTCCCAGTTCAACGGTCAGATAGGAAAGATGGTATATACGGAACAGTAAAAAGTCGGCCGATCGAAGGTAATCAAGAACCGAAAGTCCAGTCCGTGAGATCGAAGCAACAAGGTAAGGGAAAAGCCAGATAGAATTCGACAGTGAACTTTCTGGATCTGACCGGAGGGAGAGAGGGAGGTTGAGCCCTCATTGGGACGGTCAAACACATGTGACGGACGTCCGTAAGTTGCCAGAGCACGCGAGGGTCTGTGAGTGTGTCTATCTTACCCTTGTAACCATACCCGAAATCAACCCCTTGAACGAAATATGTAGTGTGTCTAAACCAGCAAAAGAGGATACAGCGAATTATCAAAATGATCCATATTTTGAGCTATTTGAAGCAATTCTAGAACTAATGGAAACGACATTGACTAATCACATTTGTAAATCGTGGATACAGTTTTGAACTAAGAATATTGACAACAGTAATTCAATGTAGCTATGTATACAATAGGGTCGGTCGAAAAGAATTTCTTTTTTTTTTCACACTTTGCCCCATAAGACTGTTTTTGACCCCTAAGTACGCAACGTCAATTCGGTCGGGGAAGAATCTTAAGAGGTGCTTCAAACGAATTATCTATTTCCCATTTGATAAATGCGCGTGTACATCGATTCAGCCGTCACTGAACGTACGTCGCTAATTGAAATATATTTTTATTCGCAGACCGCATGTATTTTAACTTAATATTTTTGTAATTTTCAAGAAAAATAGTGCTTCGATAACTCATCCGTTGTCTGCAGCAACCAGTAAGTTAATTAACCCTACCAAGTAAATTTGTTGCGGCATATTTAACCACATAATTAACCACGTAACAATCTCGACTAACCATTTTTCTTCCTCTTATCATGAAAACGATTTATATTTTATTACAAATATTATTCAATAAAATTGACGATGCATATGCATAAAATGTTCAAAACATTGCGTTGCAAATAATGGAGTGAGTTGCAAAGTGAGGCAATAGAATGCGAAGGATGGAAAGTTGGGTAACGTCAGAGAAAAGAAGGATAGATGGAAGAAGGAAGAGATGCGGTCGCTGGTCTGTACATGATAGCCAATCTGTCGAGCCTGTTCTGCAAGCGACAGTCTATTGTTTCCCGACGGATAAGCCGTTTTTATTAAACCGGATGATTATTCGACGTCGACGATCGGGTAAGACCGATCCACTTCTTTCGGTTCCATCGCTCGAGACAACGAAACACGGAATATCGTTCGATGGTTTATCGTTAAACCATCCCAAGCATAGACAGCCGCTCAGACGAATATCTAAATATTGAAACATGATAAAAAAAATCCTATCACAAAGCAATCTCTATAAGGAAGTATGTTAATAGGTTTTCTCGTAGAGGAAGCACTATGAACATTGTAAAATAATGAGGAAGCAATTTGCAAGGTTCTACCGTGTATCCTTGTCCTTAATAAAGTTGTACAAAGTCAATTTTAACGAGGTTCAGGGTTCAACAAATCAACATGGTTCTTATAAATTGCAAAGTACTACACCGAACAAAGTCACGTTCCGAGTTTGATTCATATGTAGTAACCAATCCACGAATTAATCTACTGATCATAAACTACATTGCCACTGTATTATTGAAATTTTATCAACTTTGAATAAAAAACTTTAATTATATAGACAAAGCGAAAGATGCAACGGATATTTTTTAAGTTATAATTATTATTTACATTTTTTGTTTATGATTTTTTTTAATTATCATCAAGTCCAAATACCTTGACCGATTTTTACCAAATTCAATGAATGAAAGGCAAATAATAAATAAGGAAACAGGAATAGAAAAACAGAAAGAAGAAAAAAAAATAATATCAGTTACAATATAATGGAAATTTGAAAGAAAATTGTGCAAATTTGGAATGTGCACATTCTTTCCTCGCGATTCGCGCCGACCCATAGACTCTCCTGTATGGGAAACGGTTACTTTAATTCTGGCTTCCTCGCGGAGGAAGTGGTATTAAAATTATTAATAGAATCACATATTTAGTAAAATTGCAAATTTCATAAAGTTTGAACCACTCGATTGATTCTCACCAAATTGAAGACTAAGCGTTCAATTTGTATGCCAAGTTTCGGGTTGATCGATGAAAGATTATGATAGTTAAAGCGAAAATAGTTTTAAGAAAGTAGTCCCAAGAAGGATCTCAAAACTGTTACCAAATTCGCGTTCCTAAACTTCCAAAGATTCGAAAAAAACATTTTATCTCTCGACGTAAACTTGAAACTTCCAAAATCCCTTTCTTTAAACGAAATTTCAAAAAGTTACATACCTCCAAATTTGATATGGGGGACCATGAAAATTCCTAACGTTCTATCCGTATTCAGTTTACAGAAAAAAACTTCAACAGCAACAAATTAAAAAGAAAAAAAATCCAAACATCGACAAGCTGTTTCAATATTATTTTAAAAAATTAATACTGGCGGCAATTGAACAATGGCTGATTTCAATCCCAACGAAAACGTTGATATGATCCTTATTTTAGAAAGATGTAGGGGCAATGATTTACGAGCCAAAAATTTGTATCGACGCGAATATCCTCATCGTCGTCACCCATTACGGCAGACGATCCGAACCCTCGAACAGAGAGCGAGGGCAGGTCGGATAATCCGCCACCGCCGACTTCGTCAAAACGTCTTCAATGATTTTAATGACCCACATGAGGCTCGAAATATGGCTATTCTAGCCATGATGGCAATCGATCCTCATGAGTGTTCGAGTGATCTCGGAAGGACTGGGGTGTCCCAGATCCACATTGCACCGAGTATCGAGAGGTCCACCAAGTACCACCAAACTACGCCTAATCCTGATCCGTTGCGAAGAATGGTGTTTTGTCGGTGGGCATTCAGACGAATCGATCGATTCAGAGACTTTTTTAGGTTCGTTATGTTCAGTGATGAATCCACATTCAACAACTGAGGTCAGGTAAATCGATGGAACGTCCGGTATCGGTCTGATCAGAGTCTACATTGGGTGAGACAGATCGATCACTAGCATCGGTAGAGTTTGAATGTTTATTGTGGCATTAATAAGAGGCAAATAATATTCCCTCGTGGAAGTGGGTCCCCACTTCTTCGAGGGAAGGGTGATCGTTGTTCGTCATCTTGATTTTCTGCAAAATGAATTGCCTATTTAGCTAGAAGATCTTGATTTAGGCACACGTCAACGGATGTGGTTTCAGCAAGACGGTGCACACCCTCATTGGACTCGTGTTTTTCGAAATCATCTGAACGCAACATTCGGTCGACGGTGAATTGGTCGAGATGGTCCTGTCCATTGACCTCCAGTGTCACCTGATCTAACCTTTCTTAGCTTTTTATTGTGGGACTACCTTAAAGACGCTGTCCGCCGTCAAGCTCCAACAACACAAGAGAGTTGAGTAACTCTCTCTCTATTACTGTAAAAACACTCACAATAATATTTCATCAATAAATGCTTCAAGGCCATAACCCAATTCTCCGCTCGAACTCCATTTAACAGTTGCGCCAAACGGGGTTCATGACGATCGTGTCTTTGATTTTGTCTTGAAGAAATGGTCTTCCGGAGGTTTTATAATCTTGAAAAATTTCTTAAAATGTGCGTAAGGCATTTTTCTTCAAGAAAACGTTCTACTTAAATGGCAAAGGTGTCGTATTAAAATAGGAAATAATTAAATACCTGGAGCAAACGCAGCAGAGACTTTTATTTTCGCCATGATTTATTTTTAAAACGACGCCCTCCCGGAGGATCTACGGATTTGAAAAATGTCTTAAAATATGAAGCAAAATCTCTTATTTTAGAAGACGCCTTAGCTGGATTGCAAAGAACTTTCCTTCTTAAAGAAATTAATTAAAAATCCCAGCAGTAACCGTCTTGACGCTACGAAAGCTGTATGCTGGGAATTCGTTGCAACTTTGAAACGTTTTAAACTTCACTGACATCGACGAGACACGTTCAGGAAGGTAAAAATAGTAGGCCCTCTTCAAAACGAGTGAGTGCTTAAAAATGGAATATTCTATCAAATTCGGACACTTTGATCGTTTTTATTTTTTACCAATTTTGTTATTAAGTAATTACCTAAGGTTTTAGTTAGTTGCATCAGATTGTTTGGAAATAGAAACAGTCACAAGTTAAAAAATTCAAAATGCTCATAAAATCCAAACCTCTTTATAGATTCGGCTCAGTTTTAATTTCAAAGGTCCTCTATTTGTAAAAAAGAATCTATTTAGCTCGATAGTTAAAAATTTGCGACGGCTAAAGCATTTGCAGACACTTTTAACGAAAACTCGTCGCCCTCTCCTTAAAAATATCCGTACAAAAACAAATTTCTGTTCGATTACGTTCAAGCTCCGATAGTTTGTAGAAAAATACGCTGAATTTGTTTCAATTGAAAACATTCCTTTACGGTGTAGTTTTTTAGCCGTTTAGTATCGTACTAAAGTTTATTCGCTTTACCACAAGAGACTAAGACAGGAACCGGCTGTATCAGTTGGATAGATTCCCCTGGTCTTCGATAGCAGTGCTGCAGTTGCGAAGGCGGCTGCAACTGTACAGGAGGGGAGGAATGGTTTATAAAAGACTGTAAAGTCCATATATTTAAAACAATAAAATGGTAAAAATGTATGAGAGTCAAGAGCTTGATGTATAAAATCCTGTCAACAAATCTTTGTAAATTGATTGATATTAATATTTAATACAACATAAATCAATAAATTATTGGTGCCGTAAAGACCACAAACGCATTAATTCATTTCATCGACACGATTTTATAAAATTTATAAATAAACATTGTTCGATAATGCTATGAATGGTAAAGTTCATTTGATAATAGAAGGTTAATCCAAATCTACCGAGAGAAGCAAAGCTGCTTAAAATTGTATGTAAGCCCACATACACGAACTTACGGATCGTCGTATCTTTAACTGCCATTGTAGAAATGAAGCTGTCGGTGTGGCTGGTTGATAGGCTGCTAAGTTACCCGCGGGCAGCCAATCAAATAAAGTAGCCCGACGTTCCTTTGGCTGAATGTAAATTCGGCCTCAACGGACCCGTCTCTGTTTCCCCCTGGTGAGCATCAAGTACATTCTTGCCTGCATGAACGCCTCACGGGACACTAAATTCATCGTTAATACCAGAGTACTTCGCATCATATTGCTCGGCAACCCATCTGTCCCACACCCTCTTTTGTTATTTATTCGCCATGCTCTCGTCGAAGCGCTGACTCCTTTTCGGATTCCTGGAATAATGTTATTGAACTGAAATTCTCATAACTGAACAACGGAAAACAATAGACTAGGAGTTTTTAATAATGGATTTACCTAATGAAAAAAAAAAAAAACAATGGCTCACATATTTCGATATGCGTTTAGGTATTTTTGTTATTTGATTCGTGCTGAGATTTGTCACGTTCGAATACCGGGACCGGGACAAAATTCGCTTTTCATAACTGTCAAAGTGTGCACTGGGCGCAATCGGTCATCATACCGCGCACAGAGTCGACCGTGCACCGTCGGAACAACTATGCACGAGTACATCCGTAAACCGTGTCGTCGACCCCGATGCTCAAGCAGACATCAGGATACCAGCAAGTCCACGCCAGTCACCTGTACACAGGATCAATTCTCCGTAATTCAAGTACGCACGAGATTTACTATGCACTGATATTAATTAATGCACCGTGTCAACCTCGGTGTCAACTGTACGCAGTCGACCGAGCATCGTACAGGTATGTACGGAATCGATTGTAAATCGAGCGAGGTGTTACAAGTGACGGTAGCGTAATTGGTAACGCACCAAGCTAGAATTCTGGAGTTTCCGATTCGATTCCGGGCTGCGGCGATATTTTTTCACGTTTTCTTTTGAAATAAAAAATGTTTGTCCCTGATTTAATTCTTGACGAATCAATGAAGCAATCAGAGTTGCTAAAAATGAGGGTTTCGATTGTTTAAGATCATTCCGTAAGATCGGTCACGTAGGAATCTAGGCGACAGAGGACTCGAAACCAAGTTTTGTAACTAGCAAAAAATTCCATCAAACAAAAATTAGTCGGGAGCACATCCGGTCATACACAAGTGATATTTAAAAAACCAAGAACATGAATCTGCTTGTATTATATTGTACTTGACCGTTAAAAAAAAGTAAACAACAATCCGATGTATAGGTGAATTTCATATCAATAGCGAAGTGAAGGAAAAATCATTTTTCACCAAGTTACACTTTTCTCGAAACAGTCGGTATCTCCAGTTTAAGCATGGCTTAAAATTTCATTAAGACAATGTGAACCATATATGGGTGCGAGAGAGTAAGAAGTAATGCCGTCGACAGCAGAGTGAGCAAAAAATGCTGACAACATTTTTTACATTGTCTTAATGGCAGAAGTTCCTTAACTTGAAAAAACCTAATCCGTATATTTTTATTATTACCATACCTATTTCAATATTGATAACAGTAGAGGACGCAATGCGCGCTACCTATGGCTGATCTTATATAAAAGAATCAAGTGAAAATATAAATGAACGAAAATTCAATATTAAGGATTAATTATTGCCAACTTACAGCCCTGAAAGAAAGTTAAAAGACTGGGAAGGGATAAGACGTGTGAAGCACGAAAATGCTGGGCGGCAGTATAAAAGAAAAGAAAAAGGAAGGGGTTGGGGGTTGATGTTGATTCGACGGGTGACATTCCAGAGTCTTTACGATTCACTCCGAATTATCCTGTAATGGAAATAAATCGTTGCATTTGTAGTAACAGCACTTTCTTTTCCGTTGGCTCCGTCCCCGTTTCGTGCTGTCTGTATCGGTGCCTACACGCTGTAACCCTCTTTTCCTGATTCTCAGAGATCTTGTGCCGGCGCTATTTGTCTATTTCGGCGTGCCCGTAAGCCCTGGATCAAACGGACTGCTTTTCTTGTTGTTCTTCTTCTTCTCGGACGGTTGCGCGGATTGCGCTTTCGTGACTCGGCAACTATTCGACTCGTTCGAAAAATCTCTCATATAAATGCTATTTAATTACTTTTAATTACATTTTCGGGAACCATTGAATAAAAAATATTTCTCAAGTTCAATTGCTTTTCATTGTGATGAATTTGCCGCTTTATTTTTTATAAAATAAAGCTGCTGAAATCGTCTAAAAAGAACATTGTTAATTGTCGGATAAATAAAATTATGTAAATAATTATTTGTTGATCAAAGCTCAAACTCTGCAACTGAAGAAACCTGTTGACTTTATGGATAAACATACAATTACATTGTATTTAGCGACATTCACGAATTGTTATACAATAACGTCAAGAGACTCTCTGACGAGGTAAGTTGAGACGCACAAGGGTCAAAAGCATTACAGAAGTCAAGGGTAACCCTTCCATCGTGTGAACGCAAGAAAGTTATTTCCGTAGTTGCGGTTTACCGTTGTGATTACCCTTACGTTACCCTTTGTCTTTTTCTTCTTGTTTCTCTATTGAATTGTATTCCATTCTACTGGTAAGGCGTACACGATTATTAATGTTTATGTTCGAGAGCCTTATTAATTAGACCGGCAGACGTTACGCTGTGACTTTTTTAGAATACTCAGTAGAGTTGAATCAACGAAGAGACTGTTTTCTTTAGTCATTTGCAAGCATTCGTCAATTCCCGAGAGTCCCGTGAAACAGACGTTGCTCAAACGGCAAACGAAAATCTCTATGAAACAAGGAATACGCAAGACACAAATTTACCTGAAAGAAGAAGCAGTCAAGGAGAAACTACGAAATTATAGACGATTCCAAAGTCTAACTTGAAAAGGAAATAAACAATAATTATACGTAAGTCGAGTGGGACAACGTACATTCAGAGCCTTGCATTTATTGTATAATATTTTATAATATTTATTAATAATCGTAATCGGTAGAATAGATCGGGTAGTTATCAGTATGTACAACCGAGAGAAAGAAATTAATTGTATTAGATGAAGATATAAATAAATGGGGGAAATTATTTTACAGAGGCGGATATTACCTACTTATTATAGTAAGTGTAGTTCAGGGACGATAAAACGGTAACAAGAGGCACAACAATGCACACCTTGTTTTTTTTTCTTTCCTTTTCGTTATTCTTCAATCAGCCATAACTATTTTAGTTTACTTCCATCAGTTTCACTCTGAATAAAGCGAAAATATTAAGATGCCTCGTTTGTGTTGACAAAGTTGAAACTGCCGCATTTATCCGTCAACAGAACATTATGCAGTTATTGTTCAAGATAAAGAAAATAATTTGGAGACCGATATGCTTACGGTAAAAAATTAATTAAAATGCAATCGAACGATTCGATGCGCGCCCAATTATCATTGTAATCATACGATGACGGGACATTTCGGAAAAGGGGATTGTTCGAATGAAATATCGAGCTTATCCGTTTGGATCAAAAGCCCTAAAAAAAACAATCGACTTAAATCCCCCCCGCCAAACGAATGATAGTATCGTAGGTTGGATCTGATGGGTTCGCCCCTCGGGGTACCACCACGATACTCGTTCGTTTCACTTCCCCCTTTCGAATTGCATCCCTCTTGAATTTCTTTTATCGCTCAGATTCTTTCTCAACAACATATACACTAATTACAACATTACGCTGTAGCGCCACCAAATTCCTTTCTTCCTTTTTTGTTACCCCAGGAAACTCCAATAGAAGTTGATATTCTTTGGTCATTATCCAGTAAGGTACCGTCTCTCGTCATGGCTTTGTTATTTAACCTGAAGACCGGTTCTCTAAATTCATTTTCGACACGTAACGATGACCAAAAACCCCGCGATACATCAACGATTTTGGTTGTTCTTTTCTCTTTGCTCATTATTTTTTTCTTCTCTTCGGCAATGTTGTCCGATCGATCATTCCAGGATCGAATTTTTCAACGGACATTAGGATTTTTAAATATTCGTATGCCACACCGAACGGACTACGAGGCCCCCACTTGATTCCCAGTCCCTGTTCTGTAGCGATTTTTATTTCTTTTTCAAATTTTTTGAGCGACTAGCGCACGTTTCTATTATGCCTCGTTAACGTTTAATGATTGCGTTGACATTTTTGATTCTTGCATCGTTCTCGTTGTCGTCGTTGTTGTCGAGGACTCGGACGACAAATCGATCCCCTCGAAACCCTCGGACGTCGATGCATTTTTTCGTGAGGCTGTTGCCATTTCTGTTGTCATTTCTGTTGTCAGTTTTGGCGAAAGAGAACTCGAGGTCTCATTGTCTTTCGTGATTTGAGGTGTTGATTCTGTGGTTACGGGCGTAGGAGTTACCTCTGCTAATTCCGCACTTGGTGCTAAACAGACATTAAAACCATCGTTATACGCCATTGATTGATGTATGATTTATAAAAAAAATGTTATTCCCGGATCAAAACTAAACTATTTGAACACTCTCCTCTTAAATAAGATTTTCCGCGATGCTATCTTGTTTGATTTGAAAATTCTATTTCAAGCTTCAGCGAGCGTACTGTGAAGCTACAAAGCGCAATTTTAGGAGAGACACGAGCGCAAATTATATGGTGTTTGAATAATTTTAACGATATGAGATACACGCGCTATCTACCAGTTCCATAAGTCTTATCTGAAAATTTCATGTCTGACTGTACGACCTGATTATGGAAATTTAGTCGTTGGGGGAAATTCCATGGATGTACCGACGAGGCTGCGGGTCGATACAGTGAAGATACAGGATGGTGATAGAAATTCAATGTAAAATCATCCCAGGTTGCATGGTTGTCCAGACGACCGTTGTGTTTATCCGTTTCGGTTAACATTGTAAATGAACGCGCGTAGAGAGTGCATTTATGCATGCATTTATGTCTGTGTATTGTATCGTGTTTACACGCTTGTAATCGAAAATTAAAGCGAGTACGAGTAATCATCCGTTGAATTGATGAGTATCGTTAGAGATGACTTCGAAAAAGAGCAAATGAACTGTGATGGAATATTATTTGATCCAAGATAGCACTGTCGCACGACGGTGATACGGGTTTGTTGACCGTTTGACCGAAATTCTATTTCACTAAAAAAATTGACATTTATTTCCGAATTGAACTAAAAATAAATAACCACTAACCAATTTCTAATCAGTGTTATTCGAACGATAGCAAAGTGAACAAGTAAATAGGAAAATTTAGATCCCATAACTTAATTAGATGTCGTGACTTACCTTCCGCCGTACCGCTCGGCCTCCTATCCCCAGGATGGTCCGGATCAGGATCAAGCTGCGATAACTCGGTAATGTAATTCTGCTGCGTCTGTTCGGTGGTCGGAGTCGAAGGACTCGGACTACCCGTTGGTGTAGGAGTCGACGATGGCCCAGGAGTCGACGGCGTGGTACTAGGCGTTGGCGAATGTGCCGCAGGTGGTGCGTGATTTCGCAGTAATAAATGTTGCAATTGGGCTTGCTGAAGTATCACCGGAAGCTCGTAGTGATGAAAGAAGTAAACCATCGAGTGCTGAAAATATATCAGAAAAATTCCACCTTTTGGATCTGTTCAAGTATCGGAACGAAAAATACATTGGATTTCAACAAAAGTACCGAGTTAAATAAAATCACGAGTCACTTAAAAAAATATATAACAACAAAATAAGAAACAAACAGTTGTAAAAATGTCAGACAAAATACATTCTGATCGAAGGTCTAAAAGTAGAGTGGAAAGTTTATATTTATTTTGTATCGGTGAGTCGCGACATCCGGGGCTAGAACGGAAACCGGACAGGTTGATTGCAGGATTGTCGGGTGTGCGCGTCCCAGGATGTCATAGCCAGCAGCAGGAGTAGCCGATAGAAGCGCAATCCCCCTGGTTGCCGAGGTCCGTGAACATTGGGTGGCACCTTGGCTACGAGCTCTGCGAGCGACCAACAAATTTATATGGAAATTCGCCAAATTCGTTCAGTGCCGTAGTAGGGGCTCTCTCTGCCCATCTTTTCAACCTCGGATACTCGGTGAGCTTCCCTCCTATGTGTCTGGACACCGATCGGGGCCAACAATACCCCGATGGCATAGTCTCTGTACTATAACTCGATAAAAGGAGAGGATGGAATCTTTGTTGAAGGATATCGGACCATGCTAGCATGTCATATTGTATGCTCGGCATATGTAGAAACTACAATAACAGACCGTGCCACATAAAAAAATATTACTAACTTGTGCAACAGTAGATATCATACGACTTTTGTCGTATAAAGTTATAGCGGATACAAATTATTGTACAATTTTAATTACTTTTGTGTTTTTTTTTATCTGGTCAGTGTGCACCCAGGAACCTAATAAAAGGTGAAAGCTATCCTTCTGCAACATTAATCTAAGTAATGATCATAAGCCTCCTATTACAATATTTTTTTATGATGCACGTTTACATTAATGATTAAGGAGGGTGGCTGCAAAATGTAAAAATGTTAAGAATTAGTTTTTGTCAAAATATTAGAAATTCAATTTATGGAGGAAATTCGTCTAGAGGAATCAGATTTTTATAGACAATTTAGAGTCAATCGTCTACGTGGTTGATCGGTCATTAATTATTTAAATTATTACTCTTACACACGGGCGACATAGCAACAATCTTTTGATATCTAATGCAGCTCTCAATGACTACGAAACTAGCTTACAAAGAAGAACCTTGCACACTGTTTTCTCGATACTTTTCACCTTTCGCAAAGAATCCTCTACGAGGAAGTATATGGATCAATTTTGGCTTCCTCATAAAGAAAACTTTGTGGAAGGTGGTAATCAATAGCGATACAATAATTCCGTCAATCGATATAATTGTCACGAAGAAAGGAGAATGACAGCTTCAATTGCGTACGAAATTAAAAACCGAATATATAATAAGGGGCAAGTGTACGAAAAAGCAGGTTAAGTAACCGGTACTTTACAAGAAATGTTAAAAGTAAAAAATTGTAACGTAATATTTTATGGAAAAATCGCAACAATCATGGTTTTAACATAAAAATAATATGCATTTACCGATTAGTCGCATACATAACCAATATCCTAAAATATTCTCTGAAGTTTTATCGATTCTTAGATACTTCGCAATGCTCGTGTTCTCTTCTAAAGTTAAATAAGTAATCCATCACATCGCATATAACATTTGTCATATGTATATCGTTGAAATTGAAACTTTAATAACAAAAAACCGATACCAACTGCAATACTGTTATGACAATTGTCAAATTAGTAAATCGTTACATATTGATTCATCCTTGTAAAATCATAATTTATATTGTTACAATTATCGAGATGTTGCAATATCTTTATTTTCAATTGTCTTACGATGGCCTGTTGATTGACTAGACGCTGCGAAATGACTACCTTAACACGATGTACTACAAATTTCTGTTCCGTCTATCTCACTTCCCTCAAAAATTAATGACGATATCTCATTCGCACTCAGGACGTCTCAGTCGGTATAGCAAATGACCTTAATGCAAAAAGAAACATTGAGTTCATCATGTCTACTTTATCAATTTGTCGGTCACAAAGACATTTTTAAAGGAATTCATTTTCACACTGCAATTTATGCTGGGTGACCTCACTTCGAGAACTTTTTGAATGCCAACGATAAAACAATTTTTTCAACCATTTCGATGCTTTATAAATCGCACGAAAGCACATGTTCTTGTAGCTGAACTGTTAATCTTGATATTGAGAGAGCATATTATTCCGTATAACTTCTTACGCTTTCTAAGGTACGTGTTATGGAAAGGTTTATTATCAGTTTGCATATAATAACAAGGAAATATTCAACCGTTAGAACACCAAACTGCAGGTGTTAAAATCGAGATTTTACAGAATTTATCGTGCCTTCGGAAATTCAATATTCGGTCATCGATAATCGGTGACGAGGGAATTGATATCGGTTGGTGGATAGCGTGAGAGCAGCACCTGTGATATAGGAAGAGGAGACAGGGGATTGTAATCATAGCCGCAGGCGTAGCAGAGGAATGAACTTAAATCCAGTACCGCAAATCGCAATGACCGTCGGATGCCCGTCGGGCACTCGTTAAGTTAGTTAGTCGTCAAATAATTGTTAGGTTATCGTAAAAGTCAGCGGTTACATCACAATCTCGTTACGAGGCTCGCGGCTCTTGCTTTTCCGATGCTCGAATATCGGAAAGGATTTCTACCCAAATCAATTCACTCTCAACCCATCACTGATGTCTTTATCAAAATACGTCTCTATAGTAAAATTAAAACTCATTATTGTACAAATTATTAAATAATTCAGCATTCTTGTTGCAGTCATCACTAGAGCTACACACGTTTTACGTAACACCGGTTAGCCTATAGGTAGAGAATCATATCGTCCCACCATACTATATTCTGAGAAAGATACTTGAAGAACGATACTTCATTTCAGATTCGTGGACTGTCCGAAGACGCAGATCGTGTACACCGTTAAAAATCTAGGATGTTAAAGACGATTGGTGTGGACTTATGATCAGTGTTGACTCATTTAGTGTTAATTTAAAAAATCTTCACAGCGTTTAATTCACACAAGCGATTGTGTTATTAATCATTAGGCCCCACCTTAAAATTGACAACTTATTTATACTCGGAATGAGGAATAAATGAGAATCAATAAATTGTTATCAATCATTACAGAATTATGCCACGAATATAATTTTTAAAATATCATTGAATTTCATTCACCTATTTTCAAAACACGTTGAAAGTTTTGAGGTTATAGTGCAAATTGACACCAGCTAGTGAACACCGACCGTTGACACCAGTCATCAGTGTGGACTCGTATGAATACAGCGCGTGGGTTATTTTTAACAACATATTTATAACAGTTTAATAAGAGCTTGGTTGTGATTTACTAAACTTTCAACGTCGGTGAGCAAAAGTAAAAGCAGTCAACAAGACAGTCGTGGCCAGGACTCGGGAATCATTAAATCTTAGGAAACTAGTTGTTAAGTAAATTTCCGAATAATTGAATGGAGTTAACCATTTTTTTTGTTTTACTTATTGCATTATGGTTAAATCGTAGCTGACGATAAATTCTAGACAATTGGATACAGCAACTATTTAATATTTTTAATATATTTTTTACCGATGTATTAAGTCGATAATATATATATTTTTATATTTTTTAAGCTCCCAATATTGAAAAATTGTTAATAAACAAATAAATAAATGAATAATTCATCATTTTAAGAATCCAAGAAAACAGATAAATTATCAATGCGAAAGATAAACGCAAACCTGAAAACTCCTGTGTAGAGGTGAAAGTACTCAGAATGAGAATCATACTGCTAGAGATATTCGATATCTTCAGTTAAAAGGAAAGCGCTACTGAATGCACTGTCACACTTTGCCTCGAGGGAAAAAGCTCTTCTACGAACCACCAACTCCACGAAAAACAACAACAACGAGTATGACGACAAGGGAATGACGACGACGACTTGAACTCACCTCTATAAAGAGCCAAGATGTGACGAGCGCAAGACTGCTGTATTGTCCATTGAAACGGTAGTGATACGCGTAGAAGCAGAAGTGGTACAAGTAGAAGAACCTGAAACACGAAACAACAAAGGATTCTTCATATAAAATTCTTTTTCAACCTTTTCCTCATACCCTCTCGTATATTCCTTTACTGTGGATTTGTGTGTTCGACACTCCAAGTTATTTCGGTTCGACGAGCTGCACTTTGATATTATTCAGATTAAAATTTCATACGATTTATTTCAAATCTTTCAATCGTCAAGATCCTATGTTCATTTGTTTTTTAAATACAAAAATCCAGTTAAATATCATTTGAGTTCCTGATGGATTTTTTTATTGTTTTCTTTTCTTTTTTTTTTTCGAACAATCCAACAGATAGGTTGAATTTTTACAAAAATTCGCTCCTTGAAATATCAATATCGGACTGATAGTTCGTTCACGTTTCTCAAGAGCCACTCACGGATGGTTCGGTAATGGAACCACATGCCGGATAATGTGATATCAAGTTTCATGGCATTCTGCCCGCCGACCTTGAAGAGACTCTATTAAGACATAATGACGCTTGCCGTATTATCATGAAGACACTGATGGACTTGTAGTGTCTATTTAGTGGTACTAGAGTACGCTGGAATACGGAGTTAAAAAATGTTGACAAATCGACTTCGGTTTCACAAAAATATTAAATATTTTTCATATGACGAACAAATGTATTTTAAAAAATTTATAGACGCAATTTGGCAGTAGATTTATTAGGTTTTTATGCCCATTTGCCAATGTCACTTTATTATTATTACGAAATCAGCGAGTAATTGTTTTCCTTTTAGTAAGTGGTCAAACCTGACTGCTAGAGGATGAATGAGAGAAGATCGTTAAGAGAATGTATTCTCTACGAGGGGATAAGAGATAGGGCTTCGACAATTGGGCTTCGTCACTTTCTCAGCATCGTTTTTACGACGCCAGGCCAACTATCACCGTTGTGTGTGTCGTCCCTTGGACTGCGCTTCAATAAAACAGATCGTACTCGTAAAACCAAACGATAACTTACATTAATTCGCAGCAAAGGGTGTCGATAGGTCGCGAAGAGATTGTTGGCACAACCACTCGCTATCTCCTTTCATATCATAGCCAATAATTTCAGAATCAATGAAATCCCCTCGCAATACCAATAAAAATAAAGTGATAAATACACAAATGTACGTAGCACTAATAAAAGTTAAATAAAAATAATCAAACTGCGAATTAATATGTCCGTATGATTGAAAAATCTTATAAACGCCGATGAAAAACTTTTCTATCGCGAAAAAAATTCTTACAACGAGAAGGAAGAAACTGCCCAGTCGTTAAGGTAGTCCTTGGGCAAAGGCATATATTAAAAAATCGTATGAATTATTAATATGCTGAACCTTGATCACCTTTTATTGCATCTGTAAAGCTTGAATGCACCTTAGCGATCCTTCTAGAGAGAAATCTAAAGTCATAAATCATAATTTTATGTGTTCATCAAGTGGTAACACAAACTCGAGACGAAAAAGTTGAAATTCTTAAGGTTATCCTACTGTTACCAGCCTGTAAACAATCTATTTTTTTTGGAATTCATTTTTAAAAAGCTACAAATGCAATATTAACATTTTTTCTATATACATTTATATACACCTTAAGGTGTAAAAATGCGTGTAAAAATTTTCATTAAAAAATATTAACATTTTTGTGAGTTTTACAACTTTGCGTCTCATGATGGTTTTCATGCGCGGTCGGTCAGTGGCCACGATTTCGGAAATATCGTTGATCTGAAACAAGAAAAAAAAAAAACGCTCGTTAACTTCATTGTATTAACTATCGTTGGACGTAGGATTACATTTTTTTTTCCAACTAGGTTACGAAAAAAAAATTCCTGAATTTTATTTGCCATTTTCGGCTAAAAAATGCGTACTATTATTATTAATATTTATTGTACACAAAACGTATCCACAAAATTCTACGTCATATCAAAAGTAGTGTTCCTCCGAACATGTGTGCCAAATTTCAAGACGATTCATTAATTACAACTTGAGATATCGTGGCTATCGTTTTGAAAGACATTTCGTTTTCGAGAAAAACGCGTTTACAATTTGATCGCTAGTTTTTTCAGTAAAGTCATTAGATTTTCATGTCGTACCGTTAATCTGCCATTCCTGCCTCGTACAGTAGACCTTCCTCCGCATGTAGGGCTTCTTCGTAAGCGTTGTGGATGAGCTGACAAGGGTTGATATAATATTGTCATCACACTTATCACAATTCACGGCTAACTCGAATCCAAGTCCGCGAATACTTGTTTCCGAAAATATTATATTTCCATCACACTCTTTGCATATAACTCAAAATATACTTCGAGTATCGACATGAAGCCATCTGCATATTAATCTTAACAGTTCAAACTATTGTTTTAAGACAACAATTATTTTTTTAATTCAACAGTAGCATTACCCCCATAATAAAGTAATAAAACGTCATACAATGAGACTCTTAATTCATTACACAATCGTGTATAAATAATTTCGACGCTATATAACATATTCATGCAATTTTTATTTTACTTGACATGAAAATAATGTTTCTCTTCACTTATCTCACGCCAAGACTATCTTAATGCAATAATGATTCGTTGCTGCATACGCCCTTCTCCCAAGAATATCATAATGAGAATTTAATTGAATGAGAAAGCGCAGCAGAGGTTTTTTTCATGGTGGTTTACACGTTATAGTGCTATACACCTGATTGGAATATTAAACTATGAAAAGTCATCGACCTTTGATTCATTAATACGTGTAGACCTCCTCAATGCGTTACGAAATAAAAATAATAGGAAAATACATTACTGAGTCTGATTTCTTTGTCATTTTTATTTCAATTCCTTGAAATAAATGAGCTTTAATGGAGAAAAAAAAAGACTTCTTGAACTAATCTTTTTTGAATACACGGTATGAAGCGAATTATGCGTTTTTTTTTACCAATGATAAATTGATGGAATAAGTTCGCAAATTAGAAACTTGTAAATAGCTTTCTCATTACTTTTCACCTTTCACAAAGCCATTATTATGGGAAAGTATGATGATCGATTTTGGCTTAATCGTAGAGAAAGCTTTGTATAAAAAATCTACCTTGAAGAATTATTTAAATAATGTTTCCACCAGATAATACCGATTGCTCAAGATTTAATAATCTCATGACATTCGTAGTAATTTCTCGTCAAATGTGAAAAGTTAAAATCTTGTAACATTGATAGACCCACGACGTTTTTTAACACATACGATCCTAGTAGTCCTTTAGGTCTTTTTGACATTTATACATATTGTTTAAATTTACTATTTTTTGGTTAAATTAATAAAAATTTCAATCTTATAAAATTCTAACGGTTTGATCGATTCTCGCTACACTAATAGACTTGTCAAGATATATTTCCTTAAGCTCTACCTCCATAAGCTCAACAATTATAAACGCCAGTTTGCGAACAGTTATTTTTGACAAAATTGAAAAAAAAGCATAAAATCTTAACATCTGCAATTACCTCGTTGAATATTGGAACAAAAAATAATTGAAAAAAGACAATAATATGGATAAATAGTAAAACATTGTACAGTGCTTCCTCATTATTTTCCATTTTTTTTACAAAGCAACCTTTATGAGAAAGTATATTGATTAGTTTGGGTTTTCGCAACATCTTGTAAAATCCGAAACTCACATCGATTCCGATAAAATTCAATACGAAACATTCTAGAACGTTATTGCAATTATATCAAATCAGGTTAGCTCCATAGTTAAAAATTTGCCGTTGTAAGAGTTTTTGAGACGCGGGAATTTTTTCGTAAATTCAAATTCTAACAACATTCGAACCTGTGTATCAACTTTTGCTAAAATCATAACACACGAAGTTGTGCCTCTGCTTTACTTATGTGACAAATTTTAACTCGGTAGGTCTAATAATTTTCGAGATATAGACGTTGTAATTTTTCAAAGTCTTATCACACACATATACACGCGCGCGCACGGACATAAGACTCACATTGATCCGGATATTCTTTTCAAATAAAAATGTTCTCTACGAGGAATCAAAGTGAAGAATGTGACCAAATTCATGCTCGTTGAACCTGCAAACAATAAATCCACCATTTTTGTGACGGAAGAAGATATCTCTATTTCTCGTTGAGTGCCAAAAATAAGGGGGAAAAAAGGAAAAAATAATAAGAGAGAAGAAAAAGGATGAGAAACGAGTGGTAGAGATGCAGCAGCAGCAGCAGCAGCAGCAGCAGCAGCAGCAGCAGGTTGATAGAGGTTTTTCCGGATGCGAGTGAAATCCGGAGTTACGTATTCCGAGGGCATCGCGCTCCAAAGCCTCGACGACGGTCCTTATTCGGTAGAAGAACCGCAGCATACAGCGACGATTCATACGTCTTTCGGCTCGCGAGAAAGAAAAAAAACGAGAATAAAGAAAAGTAGAGGACCTCACAGGACTCTGTGAAGAGATGAAAGCAATAGGTTGGGGGAAAGTACTTCAGAATCGTCCAAACGCATCGTGAATTCTCTGGGATTCCCCGCATCACTGACGCATACGCGGCCACATATAAAACCACAAGCGCTAAATCCATGAACCAGTGATTTACTTGTCGGTGAACTCTTTCAACGACAAAATCGAATTTCAAACGAAAGTATTATATGTTTTACTTTAAATCTGTCCATATTTAATAGCATTTTATCTATTATTTTTTTTATGTACCACATTACTTTAACCTCAATTGCGTCATTGAAAATGAAAAACTGTATGATAAAACAGTTAAAATGACGCTGAGAAATTGCTGTGACGTTGGTTAAGAAAAAGTGCGATTGGAAAAAAGGCGCGAAAGGCGAGTTGTTTGCGTTCTCAGTCTCATCGTCGTCGTCGTCGTCGTCGACGTCGTTGCAGCTCTCGGTGGTCCACGTCTGGCCCCCAAGTCCGTTCTATCGTCTTGTTGGCTCGGTAACGTCCGCACTCGAAGTCCCGTGGGATCCCGCAGCGCTCCGCCGACCGGAGCTCAGATTGCTTTTATACCATGGATTGATTGACAATATACTTACGTTAGCCGAGTGGAGAGTAGTGGAGTTATGGAGCCTACCACCACTGCAATCAATATCCACCGTTGCCACCCCTGCACTATTCCACTACCTCTGCTCCTGGCACTAATTCAAGTATTATCGGTACGATATCTAGTTAAGGTTGCTGGTTTTAATATCTTTTCATTGGAATGAGTCACGAGCTTAGAGTGTACAGCAAAATAGATTATTCAATTATCTCAATTTTTTAAATCCCCGACTGAAAAAATAAAAAACAATCACAGTCAGATTTAAGGTAAAGGAAGAAACTATTGTACGACAGTGCTGTTGTATCTCGGTTGTTATATAAATCTCTATAGGCATCTATATTGATCATCTACGTATATGTGGAAAGTCTCCATTTTTTAGTTCGTAAGTAAGAGACAATGCTCTCAAGGGCTTTCGTATACTCGTATCCCGTGTCTCGTACGTTCACCTCTCCAGATTGTAAACTCAACTGTCAAGTCACGTGGCATTTTAAAAGCAGATTTTCTCTGACAGTTGTATCTTCTCAGATATTTTTAAGCCTCTGAATCTTTTCTAGAATACGATGAATGAGGTAAAGGAAATTACAAAATTAAGAAGCGGACATAAATTTTTGATAAAATGACCGCAGTCCAGACCAGAAAATTTGATTACCGGACAGGAAGAAGATAGGAAAATCGAAACAAAAATAAATACTGCGGTTGGAACGGGTAAACGGGATTCGTGAAGATGTGTAAGAGGTGTAACGAAGGATAACGAGAAAAAGGTAAAAGTATACTGGAAAAAAGAGATAGCGCGGATACGAGGACAGTCTTGACGGTACAGACACGGGGCGGATCACGAGTGCTGTGAAAATATCGAAGACCCGAGCGAAGACTCTCGAAGTTCCCGCACTTCTAGCACTCGCAATTGTGGATTGAAGATTGCTGGATTATCGAGAGGTAGCTCAGAGATAGAGAAAGATTGACCCAACGATAAATACGGTTTCAATCTTTTAACCTGCAGCTTTTTTTTTTTAATATTCTTTTTTTTTATTCCGCGACATCGTAAAGGTTGTAAAGTCGGTGTATAAATTAAGTAAAAAGCCATTTACGTTGAATCAGTTATTTGTATGTGAAGAAGTCATATAGTCATTGTCGATTCATACCCAAAGAAATGGACAAAGAATAATCGAGTGAGTGTGGTGCAGCATTTCAATGCTGTAAGGCCGACTCGGAGTACATGGATGTATGCCTGTGCTTTTCAATTTTCTTACGCAGGATGTCACTTCCTCTATCTTTTCTTCGCTCTAGCTGTGCCCTCGTAATCCTCGAGACCAAGAAAGCTCACGTGGTATAAGCCACTACTTTCCACTGTGCTCTCGGCCTCAGTCACATTTCATGAAGATTATATAGGTTTTCAGATCGGACCGACACCTATGCCAACCATCAGTTCATAATCTGAGTGTACATTGCGGTGAGAATAATAATAAATTAACATCTAGCCGTAAAGCTGTATTTCAATGAAACTTGAGTAATCGCGAATATCATTTTTCCATTTCCGTTAATTCATTTGCGTTTTTTAACGAAATTTAATAAAACGAAACCTCCGCATCCTTCGACTTGATTTGATTAATGGTTTCATTTAAGAAAAAGGAAAAACACAGTTAAATAAAAATGGAAAAAAACGTTTGCGTTCCAAATATTCAGGAATGAAACTACAGGCGTAAAATGAGTAAGTAAAGAATGCATGCAATCTGTACATCCGTCGAAAGGGGACACGACGTGTCGGGTTCCCACGACATTTTTCTTCTGATTCATCTTATTTTTCTTCTTTTATGGTCGGAAACTCGCTTACGTATTTATTCTTCACTCCACCTTGTTGCCGTCGGACTGGACAACGGTGTCGGTGTCCTTAATGGATGCCGGTCCCGTTTCTGCCTCAGGTTGACGGTGTATTCACTATGATATTTCATTTTCTGCTGGTCCGAGCCACCTGATGGAGGCCACATCCCAGGGGCCAGTGGCAACGCACAACAATCTGATTTACCATTGCGTGGGATATCCTCGGATCACCCTCTATCCTGGATATCACGTTACCTTCGGTTCTTCATATTAGTCATTTTCGCATATTACTCTTCCAGAAATTGATCCATAAATGGAGACGTACGTTAATGCAATAATTTATCCGGGGCTGGTTCCAATCCTTTTCCATTTGACTGTTTATACAGTAAATTAGAAATTCTTCGCGCCACCTTCATACGTCAAATATTTATTCAAAGATACCTCGTTTCGGGTGTAAAACGGGGTTAAAAAAAGGCTTTTCTTTCACAAATGTACCATTTAGAATGAATCGTAGTTCAACCATGGAATTTACACCTTCGGAATACGACTGATTCTCCTTTCTCTCGCTGCAGGACCACCGAGAGTACATAATCAGACTAATTAAAGTTACATTTGGAACTGGTGAACGTTCAGCGTCGTACCAATTGCTCTGAGAATCAAGCAGTTTGCTTTCATCATGATTCCATGATACGATAGCAGTAATGGTTGAGCTGTTGGTGATCGACCAATTCATGATATATTAATCGCCTATAAGTTGCACGGGTTTCACATAAGTTTTAGTAGCAGCCTCGAACTAACACGGTTTGTCCTAATACCATCAAACCCAAGAATCTTGTTAGTCGGTTTCTGCGTATCTCGGTCGGTTGGACGTCAGTAACCCTCGTGAATGTTCGAACGAGTTTCGAGCATCGCTAATCCCCGAGGACTTGAGCCGGAGAATTCTGATTTGCGTGAGGACGCTCTATCCGTAGAAATTCGTTCTCTCACGGCCAGATGGCTACTCTACTGCGATGAACGTAATTAACCTGTTTATATACCGTTACTATCAACCTCATTACCAGTATTGATTGACTGACGAGAACTTGGATAAAAATAATTGAAATAGTACTGAGTTCACCAAAGATTATAATATTATAATATTCAGAGGTTACGGTTGTTCGTGCACTTTTTTATAACCATCAATGTCGAGGGGCAAAACAACGTCATTATCTGGAAGTGAAAAAAAATGTCGATCGACAGGAGGTCGACGAGGTTGCGACACGTTTGTTGCATTACTTCGCCCAGCTGGGTATTGCGAACGAAAAATGCTTTTCCTCGACATACGTGCAACCGAAATAAAAATATAAAACATTCAAGTATCCAAAGTGAAACCTTTTTTAGCCGTGGGGCAGTTGAAAAGTGACAAAGTCTTTCTCATGTTTCGTTCATTTTCTCATCCGGCGTCCTTAGCAATTTCTCTCATTCTACCCGCTTCGTCTTTTTTCCGGATGCTTGCTCTCGACGAGAATTTTCATTGAAGCAAGATAGAGTCTCCTCCTCTCGAACCACATTCTCCTAGCGACGCGATACCACTCTACTAATTAGGCATTAGCGCAACAAACAACCCGCGAGGTATCGTACTACTCCTCCTCCACCAAAGCTGAGCCGTTCCCTCCGCGTCCTTCTACTAAACCACCATCACTTCATCGTCTTCCCCGGCAGCCCCTTCTTTGTTGGTTCGTTCGTTCGTTCCTCTCGTTCCGTCGGCAAAGCCCTCCCCCCTCTCCCCTCCTCTTCATGCCAGTCATCAGGGTACTTTTCCCCTCCGCCTATCTCTTATCCGCCCCAACCCTCTTCTATGCGCTATGTGCGCCAAACAAGACAGCGCCTCTTATGACAACTCCTAAAACTTTTTCACATATATGGACATTACGGTGGTAACAGAATGCAAAAGTAAGACCTCCCACATCGATTCCTCATTATTTTTCACCTCTCCCAAAGTCACCTCAGTGAGAAAGTATTTTGATCTTAGCATCTTTATACAGGAAATTGTGTGAAAATATAAAATAATTAAAAAGTAATATGCAAGAACCTTCCATCCTTGTTTAAAAACAATTGCAGGAACAGAATTAACGATAAATGAGTAATAAAGAAATTTAATAAATATCAATTGCTCTGAAATCGCCATTGCTTCAATATATTTTAACAAAAATTGTAGCGAATAACGGGAACTTATGGTATGATTGTTATAATTAATTTGAATCGTAGATAGAACAATAAAAAATTTGATAAACAGGATTTTAGCTTTAAAAAATTTTCTTATGAAAATAAATCTAATTCTAATTCATTTGCCGCTGTCACTACAGTCGGGAGACGTTTTGTTTTGCGTTAGAAAACGTCGATGTCGTATATAATTGGTTTGTAAATTATAGTCCAGCACCAGCATGCTTTTTGATATGTAAAAGACGGTTGCAATTTTCAGAAGACGCCTCCCAACTGTAGTGACAGCGGTAAATGAATTATTCTAATTTTAATGTGAAGTTAACTAAAATGACATCGGAAGTTATTTCATACTTTTTAGATTTATTTTCATTAGAAAACTTTTTAAAGCTAAAGTTCTGTTTATTATAGGTTTTTGTAGTCAGAAGTTATTAAAAAATTATGACTTTCTGCAGCATTTTTATAATTGCTATATATTTTTATAGTTTTTATATTTTTAAAACTAAAACGGCTAATTAATTTTTAATAACTCTATTTTATTTAAACGCTCAATCATTTTTGCATTCGTGTATTTAGAATTAAATCAACAAACGCGATTGGAAAATTGCGTTGCATTTTTATTAATATTCAGTTAACAACATCTCTGATGTGCAACAAACTTACTAATATTTACATGCTGTTGTATAAAATATATATACAAATATTGAGTAAATGGCCCGCGTGTTCTTTCTCTCACTCTACCATGAGCGCTCTGAAGTTAGGTACGGATGAACGATTATAGAGGAATGGCGGCCATCTTGTTGCATTTCGATATACGCAGCCGTGGTTCTCATACATTTTTTTAAACGCTTTTATCTTTTTGAAATCTCACCTAATATATACAATCTAGAAGAAAAATGGAGGTTACGATTCCCAGAATCTGTGAACCCAGTTGTATTAAGACATCTTTAGCCGATTTGGAGAACGTCGCACGTATAGAAACTGACTAATTCGCGCTATTCCAGTGAAACGCATACTCCTGTCGGGAGTAAAAATTGGAACGCCTCGTTTTAGCTCCTGTCGTCAAATGTTTCGAAAGTAAAAGTAGCTAAAACTTTTTAAAAAATTCGAGTTGTTATAAAATGCTAAATCTTTTATCGATCTTCGAGAAATTAAACTAACACCACTGAATATTAGTTCATTGCTGTAGAAAAATATGAGATCAAATGATTAAAGTTTACGTGAGTTAGACCGACAACGTATTAATTTTTTTCAAAAAATTTGAAAATTCAAAAAATTCAAACATTTTTTCAAATGAAATTCGGAACCAAATGTCCCTGAAAATTAGTTTATTTATGAACAATTGATACGCTCGATAGCCAAATATTTGCAGCAGCTATTGCATTTATAGATATTCTTCACAAAATTCAAAACGTCATAAAATGTTATCCCGTGCGTCGATTTTGACGAAAATTACACCAAAGAAATGGACATTTTGGCTTTATTTTTTTGCTAACTTACAGTTTGATGAGTCAAGTAATTCTTGAGAGCGCTACAATTTTTCGAGGTCCTAACACACACACGGATATTTATTTAAAATAAATTTTATAAACGTTTTTTTTTTTACTTTTTTTAATATGCGGATATAAAAATCTGTAGAAAATTTTTTTTTTTTTATGTTGTTTTATTTATTTTCATTGAGAAGTCGTAGCTAATTAAGCAGTTCCAGTACTTTTCTTGAAGTGTTTCCAACCTTTCGTTTCCAAGAAATCGATAAACATAATTGTTATTTAACCCTTCGCATCTAGTGAGATTATAATTTTTGTGTATGTCATCTATGTGGGAACTTGAAAAAACGGAGTGGTGACAAATGTCGAAATTCCTCACCGAGTGGCTGGAAGTTACTTACCACCCCTCCATTTCCCAAGCATGTATATAGCGATATTCTCTCCCTACACCTTCACCCACCATTTTACGCAACGCCCCAACTCGTTCCTCTTCCAGCTCTCACCGTTTGCTACCCATCCCATCGTCGGAACGCCACCACTTCACTACCTCACTGCTCACCCACTCTCGCCTGACGAAATGCTCAAGTTACAAATTAACTTGCAGAGATCACCGTTTCCACCTCGGTGGCCAGCCCCACGGACGACCGTGACGACACCCAACTAGGCGAGGCAAACGCGCTCAGAGCTGCGACAAGAAATCAAATCCAACTCTGCGAATATCCCAGGATTTACACCCCGCTTGCACTTTCGCAACCTCTCTTGCCAACATAGGATTTCCACCATGGTAAGAGAGACATTTGAGACCAGAGTGTACATCCTGCTCTTATACTTTTCTCATTTACATAGATTTCATCGTTCGGAATGAAGTAAACTATAAATAGTCTAAATTATATTTAGAAGTCGGGACTTGCGCTGTTGACGAGATGGCAACTCGAACAAGGCACCCGGATTCGGAATATTCAATTTCTCTAGACATTAATAAGTGCAATAGAGTGTTTTTTCTCGCTTGGTAAGCGAGTGAAAGCCATGTGGCAATTGTTTCAACTTAGGTACATCAGTAAAAAAAAAAAAAACATCGTTCGATCTAAAGTAATTAAATTATTTTTCTAAAGTTTTGTGATACCCTCGATCAAAATCAGAGTAATAAAGCGACAAAAGAAGACGAGAAATTTCCATTTTCAAATCCTGCAATTGTAGAGCTGCTTCTAAAGGTTCGAGACGCTATGCCATCTCGAAGGGTTTGTGAGTTTTTCGACTTTCCCGGATTGTAAGTGCAATGGATCTCACGAATTATAAGGACTCATGCCTGATCGGTTCAACGTAGAGAGACCGGGCGTTTGCAGGATAAGGGTCTCGTTGAGTTTCGTGATCTCGGCGATAAATCGAATGGATACCGTACTTTTAAGCCGTAAAAATTTCCAATTATTTTCTTCTTATTTCTTGGTTATTTTTTTTTATTGTGAAATTTTAAATTTTGGAAAAAAAAATTATACAAAAAATGTTATTTAATATAATCCATAACGGATTTAGCCAAAATGAAAACAATTTAATTTTTCATATTGCTTTTTCGTGATTCTCGCCAACCCACAGAATCTCCTCTACGGGGAATGGTTATTTCAATTCTGACTTTCTCGTAGAGAAAGTGGTATAAAAATTTGCAATAAAACTGAACATTTGGTCAAATTCGAAATTTTTTAATCTTTAAAATCCCTCAATCGATTCTCATCAAATTCAAGACCAAGTGTACTTGTACCCTGGCCAATTTGTATGACAAGTTTCAATTTGATAGATGGAAATTTTGCGAAAGTTAGAGCAAAGATAAACTTTTTTTTCGATAAATTACAAAAATGTATGGTTCAATAAAATCTGATCGCGTTGATCGATTCTTGCCAAACCCAATACCGAACAACCTTGTCCCCTGGCCTATTCTTGTAGAAAGTTTTAACTCGATAGTTAAAAATTTACGAAAGCTAGAGAGCGTACATTCATTTTTCGAAAAATTCAAACAACCATAAAATGAGATACCCGTTGCGAGCGAACCCGTGTGCAAAGTTTCAGGATGATTGAGTAACCCGTTCCCGAGATATATCCATTGCCACGGAGAGAATATTATAGTAATATAACCGAAAATAGTTTAGGAATAATCTCCAGACAGCATAGCAAACGTGGGACAAGTTGAAAATCTGAGAAAGTTTCCTATACCGTTTGGGAAAACTGAATGAAACACAACTCAAGATTAATTTCCAGACTGTTTTGTGTGGAGCGGCAGTGCAGATTGGTGACCAGCGGGTTACCCGCGAGAACTATGACAAACACAGATATAGTAAGTCTGACGTGGTGTGCTACAAATTTCAGTCGGTACAGCACATCACCATAAATAAAATTGCCTGCACTGGAACAGAATTCAATAGCAAAATGATAATAATAAAGATGCCAATTTTAAATTCTTAAGTACATGACATTTACTAATCTTGTAGAGTTTATTTTGTTGTAAAATCATTAAATCCAACAGTCGTCACTGTAACAAAAACCATCATTTGCTTTATTAATGAAAGTAATCGTTGAGGAAGCCAAGTCACCGTGGATAATGTAAATAAAATAATAATTTCCGTCCGAAAATACGATAAGAAGCTGAGGTACCAATCGATAGGTACAACACGATATCGATCGGCTTGGGATTTCGCACGAAAGCGTCTGTAAATCATCGCGTAAATGTTATCTGAACGAGAAGCATACGAATAATAAATATACGTCATAAATGGTACAGCGGTCCATAAGTAGTAACAGCGTAGATGCGTCTGATAAAAAACGTCATTTTTTTAATGTCGATGGTGGGACTTTTTAAGTACTCTGACATAAAAATATCAATAAAATTTGTTTCACGAAAACATAACTTTCTCTATGAAGAAACAAAACAAAATTCTCGACGATTTTGTATATTATTAAACAGTTTCTGTAGCCATATATATGATCCAAGATCTTCTGAATCGTCGCGTAAATTAAAATCCTTTTATGTATCGATTGTGGGTACATTTGCGGTTCGTTGAGTGATGCTCGAATCCTGCGGTCGGTTAAAACCGCAGTCAAAAGTTTTTGGCTTCGTGTTTGTCGTGTATGATCTATCCGAGATGAGACGATGCAGTAGAACATCGAAATATCAAAGTACCGATGCAATTAGCAATAATGATCAGGTGTGTCCATAGTGCACAAGCGTTTCAGCGTAAACGGTCGAGAGACTATAGTATACCTGGAAGTCTAGCGTTCATCCCTGCCGACTACCACTCTGTCGATCAGATTCTGCATAGCCTCGTGCTGAGCAGCGAACCGAAAGCAGATGCGTGGTAAGGGGCTTATATATGCTTCTGCCAATGCTGGAGGGGATTATTGCTTCACTCTGAGTATCGTTGCTAATATCGAAAACAAGAACGTTAGCTTCAAACCTGACTATATTCTCCGAGGATTAACCTTAGTAAGTCAGATGCGAGATGCTGAGTTTATCTTCAAAATGTGGCATCCAAGCTGTTCATTCTCCGTAATTCAGAAACTGGATTGCGGTAGAGTTGAGCAGTAGTTTATCGTTACACTAGATCTTGGATACCTATCAAAACTTGGGGGACTAAAATTCGTGACAGTGATAATGATTGTGCGGTTCTCCATTTTAAATAAATAAAATGATAAAACATTGAATCGCTTTTGGAAATAGACCAATCGATGTTCTTTCCTCGCAACGCCATCTGTCGGTTGAGGTGGAAGCACGCGCCGAGCTTCATGGCCTCTAAGGCATATGATTATTTAGAAATTTGCAAAGAAAACCCCTTCCTCACGATAAAATGGCGCCGAAAAGAATATATTTCAAGGGTCGAGACGTGTAACACCCTTCATCGAACCCCAGCATTTATAAATGGAACTGACGGCGCCATTACTATGCAAATAGATTCTTGGCTGCGCTACAGTTTGGACACGATGCGGCGAATGGCGCCTCGCCTATTCCCTCTTTATCTCTATCTCTATGGCTAACCGTCGGCGCCCGTGCTCTCGTTACACACTACTATTTGATAGCATCTGATAGAGTGTCAATTCACAGCCCACAGCTTTTCGCTTCTCTGCGTAATGAAGTTATCCAAGCGTTAATTTTAACGTTTTTCCCCAGTGCGGATCCCTCGTTATTCCTATTAACCCACCAGATTTAATATTATCCACACGAAATAACAATATTCAACAGTGAATATTATGAAAGTACATACTTAAAAAGTTGTGAAAAAGATTATAAAAATTAGATCATTTAAAAAAGTCAATCGGTACAGTCCGGTGAATATTTTCTCCAAATACATCTTAGTATCTGTAGATACTAAAACTGAATGATTTTTGCTTAGTCATAGAACCTTGTTCTCGCGCAACATTCTTTTTTGACATTTCTATGCCTGAGTACTTAAAAAGTCCCAAAACGTAAAGAAATCATATTTAGAAAAAATATCCATATCCGTGTCTGTATTCGCGCGCACGCACGCATTTGTGTGTCTTTGAACTTGAAAAATAAAAATGCCTCGAGAGCTGGTCGATTGATCTTCTTAAAACATAGAACACGAGTCGGTTCCGAACCCCCGTTGGTTTGCTGCAATTTTCGCTCAAATCGCTAATGGGTGTCTCATTTTATGGTTGTTTTAATTTATCGAAAAATATGGTGTGATCTCTCTAACTTTTGTAAATTTTGGGCTATCGAGAAAAAACCTCTTACAAGATTAGACAAGAGAACAAGATTGTACGATATTGAGTTTAGCAAGAATCGATCGATCGATCGATCAAGGCGTTACGATCTTATAGAATAATGAGTTTTTGTAATTTTTCGAAGAGAAAAAATCTAATCTTGCTCTAACTTTCGTAAATTTTCATCTATCAAACCGAAACTTGGTAGACAAATTTGCTAGGGAACGAGGATATTTGATATTGAATGTGGAGAGAATCGATAAAGGGGATATAAATTTTATTAAAGTGTAATGTTACAAAGTTTTTCATTTAATTTTTGTAATTTATTTTTTACCATTGGCAAGGTTTTCTCCGTGAGGAAGCAAAAATCGATCAATATACTTTTTCATAGAGGTAATTCTGTCAAAGGTAAAATAAAATGAAGAAATAAGGTACAAGGCTCCACTTTGCATCCTTGTTTATTCAGGCATTCGAAAATCGATCAAAGAATATTATTATCTTGAATATCTTTTGAAACTTGAAGGACCTGTTATCGATCCGGAAGAACATATAAATAGTCAACAGAAGGAGCAAAAAGGAAAATAAAGTGATGCAGAAGCGTTGTGTAAAGTCTCGAAGACTGGTGTGACAAGAGAGGATACTAAGAGAAGAAGAAAAAAAAAAGAGAGAGAAGAAAAAGAAGAAACCATATAGTCCGGGTGATAATGGCTTTCGTGCCGACTACAGAATGTCAACTTTCCACCGGGACTCTTTACTCAAAGGAAGTGAAAGAGTCCAGAAGGGGGAAAAGCATTTTTCTATCGGCGAACACGTTTGGTATTCCACAACGTTTACCTCCCTCGTGATGTCCATGATGATTAATAGTTTTGCCTAATTACTCTTTGGAGACTATTGTCAACGCCGTCTATCGCTCGCTGGCTTATAAACCGTGAGCCCTTCTATCGTTCTTTGACAATTTATGGTAAAAATGGAAAAATTATCTTTCTCCGTCTGATGAAATATCCCTTAAGAAACAGAAGGTAATACGTGAGGCTTGGAGATTTGTTCAAGTCAACGGTAACCTATGTTTATACACAACATAGACAACAGTGGTGGTGGGAGTGAATACGAAATTAAGGAAGCGTGGAAAATGACGTTGTTGTAGTCGTTGGCGTCGGCATGGTCGCAGGAGTCCATGAGCACATCAGTGCTGGTGTATGCATATAGACCAATCGTCGAGCGTATACGTAGCGTTCCCGACGTATGTTCGCCTGGCGCCTGCCTGACGGCCGCTGTCCGGAATATCTCCCGTGGCGCTGACACGGATGCCGTGATTAAAACGCCACGAGAGTATCGAAGCCCTCTCCCCCTTTGCTCAACCAGATCGACCCCACCCCGTCCCGTCATCCGGTGACTGCACCTCCGCCAACCCTCTTGGATCTCTTATCCATTCCCTGGAGGGGCTATGAGAGAGAAGAAAGAGACAGAAAACAGGCAGGGCAGGCTACTGCGGATACTAAAGGACAAATTCAACATCCGACCGTCCTGCGGATGGACGACAGGCCGTCACGAGATTTCTGCGTTGTCGAACACGTGCAGGGATTGTGCAATAAGTGACATCAACGCCTAGGGAAAAACGGAAATGGAAGAAAGGAAATGGAAAACGTTCCTAGAAGAATGTTATTCTACATTCCAGTTTTTACGACAGGCATTCTCAATTCTCGAAGGGTCTCAAGCGACATATATCGAAAGTTTCACAAACTATTTTTTTGTTACGGAGAAAATTTGCGTCATATTCTATGTCGGACGAAGCAAAAACTGAATGTAATCAAATTAAAAAACCTCCCAAAAACCTCAAAAAACACATTTGCACCATGGATAAACACAGGGAAAACACCATAAATATGAGAAGTTATGTTTCATTAGAAATATGACTTAAACCCGCAGTTATGGCGAGCTTCGTTGATAAGTCATTCCCGGGCGCTCTAACAAACATGTGACGGCACTTTCAAGTGTGCTTTTGCAATCAGCTGGGCTTGTCCGCAAATAACGCAGAACCCTCTATGTTGCTACGGGGATAGGATGGATGATTATGATTGAATAAGGTCCCTAATTGAGGCTATTGAGCAATTATATAAATAACACACGCGACCACCGTGTGTCCAACCTCCCAGCCTGACTAGTTGGGGGATGCTATTTCAACGGGGGTGGTCGGAGGCAACAGGAGCGGCTGCGAGCGAAATTACAGTGCAAACATTACCAACGGAGAGACATAGAGCCATCGTTATCCAGAGGTCCGTACAGAGCCAACTTCATCAGTCAACGGTTAACCGAAGTAAAACTTGAAGAAAAAAACTGGGTCTCCCTTAAATCAATTCAGAAATCTTCAACAAAGGCCATAACCACACAAACACAATAGAGTTCGCTTTCTAAATCAATTACAAGTTCGTAAATATGCCAGCACATCCTAAACAAATTCAATATGCATGGCGAAACTAAAATCGTCTTACGCTTGTCATGTCCTGGCGGAGTATCGAGTGAGAAAGAGCCAAAAGGGTTTCTCAAAACTGGTCTGAAAACAAATAGTCTGCTATTGGGCATGCTTCCGAGGTACGTTACGCATAATTAGGAAAGATGTGATGGCTCGCACCACGTAGAAATTTAACCCCTTTGGAATGCAGCCTTCAATGTCCTCAATAACCGGTTGCATCGTCATCGTGTAAACCCTCTGGTAACGCATGATGTATAGATTACAATAACGATCGGAGGTCTAACGATAAATCCGTCCTAATCCTATGGACCATTGTCTCGTGAGCGCTGGTAACAATATAAGGCGACATGGAACACGTGTTTCTGATCTATAGATGTACATGGAGAATGTGTTGCCATCCTACATGCGGATTTTTGGGGGGATTTCCTCCGGTGACTGATTAAATTTCATTTCACAATGATGATTCTGAGAACGCATTATAAAAATGATTAAAATAAAGATAGAACACAATGCAACTTGACAGTTAACGACTATCGTGGAATAACGACGCCTCTCGAAAAGTTTCAGAAGCCACTCGGACTCTTCATGGCACTTAGCTGTCTCCGTATTTGTACGATTATCGAGTTCAAACGTTATCGTCTTAATTCCAGAGCTAAATGAAGATCTTCACTCTTGTTTTTAGTCGATAACTTTACGAATAATTCGAGGTTTATACTTGTTCGCTTATTTTACAAACATTTGACTCGCCGACAGTCCAACTCGCTCTATCGATAGCGAGATGTATTGCAATAATTTTATTATTCTTGCTGCACAGAAGACCAACAACTGTACCTAATACCGTCGGGTAAACAGAGGAGGAGGGGGGAGGGAGCTCTAATCAAATCCGGATGCGGCGTGGTAATGAGGGTTCTTGAGAGGGATACTCAGGATTTAGTGAAGCTTGGATGTATCCTAAGTCAGTCAACAGGAATACGTTGGTAATGTACTGCCTCGACTGCAATGCAGCGGTAGAACAATTGCGGGAAATCCCTGTGGCCAAACGTGAAACTAACGTCTATTCCAGACTGCTTTAACCAAGCCGGTTCACAGTTCGCAACACTATCGCCTACCATCCTTCTACGCTGTCCTCCCTTTCCCTTTCCCTTTCCATTCATTCTCCGAGCCATTACCTGGTAGATCAGTTTAATTGTTGTCCGGTGCCTCTCTAATTCCATGTTCCTTCCAGAAAATTGGGCACTCTACGCTTCTCTTCAACCGAAGAAACCCTTACATCGAGGTACATCAAGAACGTGAACCTCCATCAACCCAAGATCGTTTCTGCAGAGTCCCAGAGCAGTTAGCTGATTAGGAAAAATTTTGAAGCACGTCGTTTCTGCAGGATGCTGCTCTACGCAGACTCGATACTACACACACACACCAAACTCGACACGTTAGATGTCTACACAGCATCAACTCGACACTTCAAAACGGTACACACCAGAATCGTACTCGCACCAAACTTGACAAAGCAGAACTGTATACAGGCAACAAACTCGACACAGACCAATCGTGCACAGGCGTCATGGCTGTAACGTTCAACCTACCATAGAGTAAGCAACCGATACGAGCCAAGCGTCAATCGTAATAACTATGCGTCGATGAAGCAAGTATACGGACGATTAAGCTGTATAGAGTTTTTCTATGTACAATTGTACGTGTAGAATCGAGTATGTGTAGAGTTGTATCCTGTAGAAACGACTTGCTGCCAAATATATAGGTAACGGTATTCACAAGAATCTTGACGCTTCTAAATGAAAAATGTAAAAAGGATGGAAAGTACGATGTTGCACACACCGAGAGAAAAGATTTCATTGATTCGAATAAATCGGCGTATTAAAATTTCTTTCGTTGAATCGACTAAAGATTTATTTGATTCCATGAAAATAATTACTTGATTTCAATGATGTGATGCATTCGAACCAGGATGAGGATATTTTATTGCCTTCGAGTAAACATTTATTTGATAGTACTTACTAAAGAAACGATTAATTTTATTCAAATGAAGAATATATTTGAAATTACCGTTTCAAAGAGATATTTATTTGACGGCATCTTGCGCGCCGTCGCTCGACGGAAAACGTAATTTGTTTTTTTTTCATAGTGTTGTATCGAGAGCGGGAAACCGGTGAAACGCCGATTGTTAGATCGTTATCCAAATGGAGAAGTTTTTGAAGGAAACTGGTATTCGCGAATACGTTACTACATTCAAAGGTATGTAATAATAAATGAACATTAAACGGATCCTCGAACCTTTCCTCTTAATACGGCAATCATACAAAAATAAAACATAACTTATAATGTAATCATAGATGAACATCACAACTTATTTATGCACATATATATAAAAAATGTGCCACGATATGCTAAACAATTGTTCCTCTGACGCCAAAAAACCATTATAGTATTTGTTTGTTTGTTTGTTTATGTGTGTGTCGCATGCATCATGCGCGCGATTTCCAAGCCAAAAACGTAATAAAACACCGTTTTTTGCAATAACAATAGGTTCGTTGTCATGTTTCTGTTACTACACCTTGACCTTGACTCCTTTAAAATAAAATAAAGTAAGAACAAGCAGTCAAATTTTGTGAGATTCGCTCGAGAGATTTAAAATATAGGATTTCAACAAAATGCATCCTATTATCGTTATAAGACCAAAGAACAAATAAAAGTTTCATTGAAGTTAATAAAAGTGCCTAGTAGGCTTCAATACAATTTTCATTCATTCAATGTCACTGCATTTAATACAATTCGCAATCAATTAAATAAAAGATAATATTAACTTAAATATATATTTCAATGAAATCTCTTTGATTCAATCAAACTTTTTCTCTCGGTGCATTGATTTCTTATTATTTTTTTAATTTTTACAAAATATCTATGAGGATGTATGCTGACCAAATTTGGCTTTCTCATAAAGGAAGCTCGGCGAAAAATGGAAAATTATGAAGAAGCAATGAGTAACGATCTGCTTTGCATCTTTGCTTTTACAAAAATTTTAAGAACTGAAGTTTAAACGAAATTTTTGTCATCAAGGAATAATAAAATTCAGAGTGCTCCACGATCTCATAACTTTACAATATCTTAATAAAAAATTCTAGCCAATAGTGAGAACTTGATGAGTAATTGTTATAACAAAATGGATATCAATTACTCAAGTCATTTTTGCAAGAGTTGGCAATCGTAAATGTAACAATTCAATGTTGTATAAAATTCAAACGCCTCTGTTGATTTTTAACAAATATGATAACAAATATCTCTTAACACGAGTGTTTAAAGTTTCAGGTCGTTTCGTCAAATGTTTCCAAGTTAGAAAAGATTACAAATTCAAAAATTCCAACAACGATATTTATCAAATAGAATATCTAAAACTGCTGAATATTATTTGGTTACTGTAGAAAATTTGAGTTGAACTGATCAAACTTTACGTGAGTTAGAGCGACAACATTAATTTCTCGATAAATTAAAAATTCTATAAAATGCATACCACTTTATTGGTTTCAACCAAATTCAATGCCAAACATCCTGGAATAGTGCAACTATGAAGCACTATTTAGGTCGATAAATAAAAATTGCGACTGTAAGAGTCTTCATAGATAATTTTCGATAATTCAAATTGTCATAACATTCGACCTTATGTATAATTTTTAACGATAATCATAACATTGGAAGGGATATCTCTGCTTTACTTGTGTATTAAATTTCACCTCGATAGCTCAAATTATTCTTGAGACACAGAGATTTTTATTTTTCAAGGTCTTAACATTTTTTCTACAATTTTGAGTATCTTGATATAATAAATGGGGAAAAAAACAGTTTTCATGAAAAGAAAATTTCCACTGTAAGGAATCAAAATGTGCGCATACGTTGCAAAACATTTTCAGACGATGAGGTTAATTTGAAGCTTTGAAAATCGCTCCATCCGGCTAAGCGGATGGCGATCCTTGGATCAGTCTTCTTTTCGCTAACCGGAAGAGCTTGAGCATCGTTTCTTTGACGTTCAACAAAAGGATTCTTCCGCACACTTCCATCTCATTCCATCTATCTCTGGAGTAGACACGTTGATCGGTTTAGGTTAAGCTCAACGTGCTACCCGGCATAAAGAGTGTACTATCGGATATATCCGAGCTGGCCAACCCGAGGCTACTCCGAGGAAGGCTTATTGCATGGCACACCTTAATACTTTTTAATTAAACGCTCGTTTAATCATCCACGTTTCCGGACAAGCGGAAGGAACAACCAGCTTGAAGATTATAAAGGGTGATTTTTTAAGAGCTTGAGAACTTTTTTTAAAAAAAAACGCATAAAATTTGCAAAATCTCATCGGTTCTTTATTTGAAACGTTAGATTGGTCCATGACATTTACTTTTTGAAGATAATTTCATTTAAATGTTGACCGCGGCTGCGTCTTAGGTGGTCCATTCGGAAAGTCCAATTTTGGGCAACTTTTTCGAGCATTTCGGCCGGAATAGCCCGAATTTCTTCGGAAATGTTGTCTTCCAAAACTGGAATAGTTGCTGGCTTATTTCTGTAGACTTTAGACTTGACGTAGCCCCACAAAAAATAGTCTAAAGGCGTCAAATCGCATGATCTTGGTGGCCAACTTACCGGGCCATTTCTTGAGATGAATTGTTCTCCGAAGTTTTCGCTCAAAATGGCCATAGAATCGCGAGCTGTGTAGCATGTAGCGCCATCTTGTTGAAACCACATGTCAACTAAGTTCAGTTCTTCCATTTTTGGCAACAAAAAGTTTGTTAGCATCGAACGATAGCGATCGCCATTCACCGTAACGTTGCGTCCAACAGCATCTTTGAAAAAATACGGTCCAATGATTCCACCAGCGTACAAACCACACCAAACAGTGCATTTTTCGGGATGCATGGGCAGTTCTTGAACGGCTTCTGGTTGCTCTTCACTCCAAATGCGGCAATTTTGCCTATTTACGTAGCCATTCAACCAGAAATGAGCCTCATCGCTGAACAAAATTTGTCGATAAAAAAGCGGATTTTCTGCCAACTTTTCTAGGGCCCATTCACTGAAAATTCGACGTTGTGGCAGATCGTTCGGCTTCAGTTGTTGCAGGAGCTGTATTTTATACGGTTTTACACCAAGATCTTTGCGTAAAATCTTCCATGTCGTCGAATAACACAAACCCAATTGCTGCGAACGGCGACGAATCGACATTTCACGGTCTTCAGCAACACTCTCAGAAACAGACGCAATATTCTCTTCTGTACGCACTGTACGCATTCGTGTGGTTGGTTTAATGTCCAATAAAGTAAACTGAGTGCGAAACTTGGTCACAATCGCATTAATTGTTTGCTCACTTGGTCGATTATGTAGACCATAAATCGGACGTAAATCGCGAAACACTTTTCGAACCGAACACTGATTTTTGTAATAAAATTCAATTATTTGCAAGCGTTGCTCGTTAGTAAGTCTATTCATTATGAAATGTCAAAGCATACTGAGCATCTTTCTCTTTGACACCTTGTCTGAAATCCCGCGTGATCTGTCAAATACTAATGCATGAAAATCCTAACCTCAAAAAAATCACCCTTTACATCTATACGACCCACTCTAAAGACAATAGCGGGAGGATTCCGATTTCAGTTTTTTTTAAATCTGATGCTGTAACCCTATTAAGCATACACTGCTTAGAACATAATTTTTTTCAAATTCTGTTTTATCGTTAAAACTAAATGAAAGATTGGACGTTTAAAAAAAAAATTTCTTACAAATCCAATTTGGTTTAAGGGAACACTCGCAAGTGTTAATTGGATTCGTCGATTTTTGTTTCGATACTCTTGGCGATGAAGAACTCAATCAATTGATAATCAGGACAATTTTACGTCTAACATTTGAACTCACCTCAGCCAGTGCCTTTTCGTGATTGGTGTGTGGCAACAAATTACGTCGTATTGATCGGCAATCCAAACAATTAGGATCACATAGAAAGCTGTAGTACCGTCGTTGAAGAACTCCGACATAATGGCTTCCATTCCTGAAACAATAATTAACTTGAAATCTCCATAACACCCATTGTTTTCTTACATATAGTAGATGCACATTTTTCTACATTAGTCCCCAGATCCAACTCTTTTATTTTATGACAAATTCATCAATTTTCATTCATTGATATATTTACCGGCCGCATTGTGCCGGCCGGTGAAGCCTATACTCCTGGGTAACGAGGGCTTATCATTAATGCGACCGAATCACACGGCAGGGAAACGTGATTCCCGGTAGCAATTAATTCCGAAACATCGACCAACTAACCCGGGCGAAACGCCCAGCGTATCATCGATATTTTTCATTTGATCGCGAGCGAATCCGCAACTCGTCCTATTAATCGAATGACTCTCGGACGATTAAACCAATCCACTATTCTCGTGCTGGGTTGGAACGCGAAGCTGCAGGGATTCGTGTTGCGCCCCACATTTCGTTCAACGAAATTTAATACCAGTGCAGACCATTATGCCGATAATACACGGCGACAAACCCCACCGTGCATTATTCTGTTCCCGCGTGTGTCGCTCGACTATTTTCATCGATATACTCGCTATTCAGTCCCTTCGAATAATTGTCAATAATTTAACCGAACATCAGGCATTTTAGGCTCCTGTTACAAGAGCTCTATACCGATTCGCCAATGAATCATTTACGTCAATCGATCCTAAAAACCATAACAATGCCCTAAAACTGAATTATTCTCTCTTCGTCTTATAAAAAAGACTACAAAGTTCAATATAATTTATTGAAAATCAAATAAGATTGATATTTCACTCATGTATCAAACCCGTTGAAGCTTGATCCTTAGCTCACGCCAAAAAAAATCGTTTGAGTTATTGAAAAATTATTTCTAAGTGTTGTTTGACTTGTAATGACGAAGTAACCGAAACACGAGAGACTGATAAAACGGTAACGAATCATAAAATCAAAGAATCATGTGCCTTTTGAATTAATTTTTCAAACGAATTGTATCGATGCGGGACAGATGAACCCGTGTACAATGAATTGCTGCTTTAAGATAAATTGAACCCTCGACCACGTTCGATGCCCCCCGCCCCGCATGACATAGACCACTGGCGCGCTGTTCTAGCGTGCTCGCTAATGAATTGTAACGACAGTAGCAAATCGCGTGGGACTTGTGAAAGGAATAATAAAAAGAGAGTCAAAATGAGAGGTGGGGAACATACAATAGAACAGAGAGTATAGCAGGGCGTGACCCACGAACCGGTAGCTTTGGACGTGAGTGCGAATTGCCCCCCTCTTCTCTGCCCCTTCCGCCAAATGTATCGCTAATCGAAATAAACGAGAGGCTGAAACTTTACGGGAAAAATTACAACCGGCCTCGATCCGACGTTTTGTTTGCATGTTCAATCGATTTTACTAAAAAAAAAAAACCCCAAAGTACATAAATTTGTTTGTTTTTAGCACCTTTTCTCTCTAACAAATTGTTATTAATATCTCGAAACGAAATTGAGATATTTATTTTCACAATATGCTATAACGATGCCTGCCTTGCGTATAAGTAGATGATTCGAATGAGAGGAATATATAGGTGACATTAGCGCAGTGGTTAACGCTCTTACTCAGTATCAGAACAATCCGGGTTCGATCCCCGGTGATCGTCATATATTTTCTCTCTTCGATACTTGGGCAGGTCATCGTCACTACCATTCCACACATTTCCCCAAATTCTCCGTCCGGACATCACAATGTATTGCATTTTTTATCTAAAATCTACGAATATACAATTAATTAAAAAATCTAGCGATTTCAACGACCCAAATAACAAATGAGCAATCAATTAGAGTGAATGGTAAAGTACAAAAGTAGATGTAGTCTGTGTTATGAAAGCAATATGTCATTAACCCGTGGTTTCATTAATTTTACGAAACTTCTTTCCGTGTACGATTATTCGACTGCTTGTAGAATAAACGAAGACACATTTTTGCAAATGCCTGCTAAAATTTTTTTAAAGAACAGCTTCGTCGTAATGAAAAATTTCCAAGTACTGAGAACAATCGAATCGTTCGTGTGGGACACGAAGAAAAAGAGGATAATGAAATAGGTATGCGGTTAGCTAGGTAACTTCACACTGACGCGCACACACGCACACGCACACGCACACGCGCGCGCACACAACACACACACACACGCACACACACACGCGCGCACACACACACACACACACACACACACACCGATATTTTCACAGATACATCTGCCACATGTCGGTCTCTTTTCCTGCCTGACAAAGTGAATGAATGAGCTCGGGGTTAAGGGTGCGCCAAAGAGTAATTAGTTTGTCGATAGAAGCACCCACTTTACTGAACTACTTCCCCTGCTCTTTTGTTGTCTTAAAAAAAATATGAATTCTTTTTTGTTCTATACATGACTACAGAGTGATAATTAATTGAAACATATTTTTGTTTCTTCATAAAGAAATCGCTTAGTTTTCGCGAAAATTGTTTGATTCAGATTTTCAAGTAAGAACACTCGAAATTCTCTAAAACGTCGAGAAAAGTCGTTCGGAATAAAATGTATGTATGTATGTATGTATGGTATGTATGTTTGTATGTCTGTATGTATGTATGTATGTATGCATGAACGTTAACACGGAAAAAGTGGAAGATAGTGGAATCATCACAAAAAAAATGAGGAGCGTCTGACCCAGGGGATTTAATCCCGGGACATTCCGATTGCTGGTAGACTGCTATAGCCACCATTAAACTGCGACAGGTCGCTTATCCCAATTAATTCGAATTGTCCTTATATATTGAATATTACAACGTGCGCATTATAAGTTGTTAACTTTCTAACTATAGCTCTCGCAGCTTTTTAGATAATCGGCTTAAATTTGGTGTACACGTGGACTATCATTAAATAAGATTTCAATTTGAATATGATGCAAACCGGTCAAAAGGCTAACATTTTATTGTGTTTATAATTTTTCGAAAAAAATTTGTTCGCACTTTAGCTCACGCAAATTTCGAGTTACGAAGTTGAAATTTCCTACACAAATCTACTCCCATTGAATGGTGAATCGGTGTTGAATTTTTACGTGAATTGATCGAGTGATTAACATCTTGTGAGAAATTTGTGAGAAAACATGAGTCACCTTTTTGCAAATTATGAGCTTGTCGGCGAACATTTCGTACGAGGGTTGTATGATAAATACGTTGCGTCGACCAGAGAAAAACATTTTTTGGGAAAAAATTCACTTCACGAAGTCACCTTGGCCTTCTTCGGCGCCGATTCGCTACTAGAAGTCCACTGTTTCGACTGTTCCTTGGTCTCTGGTGTACCGCGATGGTCCTATGTTTCGTCCACAGTTTTTAATCGACGCCAAAAGTCCTACAGATTGCGGTTTAACATCGCTAAACATTCCATTGAAATTGTCACGGGTTTATATCCAATTGTTCTTTCAAATTTTTCCGTACTTCTTCGATTGAGATGCCCACAGCCTCACCAATCTCACGGATTTTCAATCTCCGATCATTCATTAGCATATCGTGGATTTTTTCTATCATTTCTGGTACAGTGACCTCCTTTGAACGACCTGGACGTTCTTCATTACAAATGCTTGTACAGCCGCGTTTGAATTCACCTGTCAAATATTTTGTTGTTGCAAACGAAGGTGCAGAGTCACCATAAAGTTCATTCAATTCCACTTTAATTTAATCATTCGTTTTCTTTTCGAAAAACAAGAATTTTATCACTTCTCGATGCTCAATTTCTTCCATTTTTAGAAAAATGCAAAAGTCGCTCGCTTTCAATAGCTGTCAAACACAAATTGAAAGACGCAACTGACTAAAAATTTTACAGTAGACATTCGAAGAGTGACATTTATAAAAAATAGCATTGATTTAATATTAGTGGCGCCATCTCTTGCCCAGGTCAGGTACTCAGCAGGTATCATACAACCCTTGTATCTAATGTTAACTAAATTTAGAAACTTTCAAATCTATCGAGCTAAAATTTTCAATGAAATAAAAATCGCTGCTCTCTTATATTCAGTATAAATTTAAAACCAATTGCTACGGTAATAAAGTTTTTAAAGAGTTTTCAATTTTTACAAAAAAGGGCCATTGCTCTAACATTTCCAAATTTGTTTGGTATTGATAAAAGGGTTCGGTTTAAAAAAAATTTCATATTTAAAAAAAATGTGTACCGGTGATCGGAGCAAACAACAAATTATTAATCTAATAACAAGCTGAAATTTTGACCATGAATAAAGCAGCTCTTCTTTATTTGGTGTAACGTTTTTTTCTTCTTCTAATAAAGCTATCGCCAAAAGTTTTATCAAGTTTTGAGTTCAATTCAATATCTGATTGTTCTTACTCTAGTAAATTTGAAGTAACTAGGTAGAGCTGGCGTATACTCGTACAATATATAAACAAGACTGCAAAGTAGAACCTTAAAAATAGTTTCCTTATTTTTTGCAATTTTTATACTCAAAGCTTTTTAGCTTATTCCGCAGGAATTTGCAAAGTTTTGCTTTACAGTCTTGTTAATGTCAGAGTAATTTTCTATAAACAGTCCATTTGCGCGATTATATTGCACCAGAAAATGAATAGGTCTATGAATAGACGTACGCCTTCTAGTCGAAATAAATTGCAACGATTTTGCCAAGGCATTTCAGGTCGCTGGAAGGGTCATGGGCAAACGGGGTTGGGTGCGTTAATATTATCGGTTTTTCGATCCAGAATGCAAGAGCCACTTAAACGTCTTTATAATAGAGCCCGGAGTATTCGTTGAAGACGAGAATGTGCAGAAGAAGCTTTCCTCGAGCGCCATATAACCCCCGTCTCGTCTGGTTAAAGATCCTTGGCTTAACCCACGTGAGCGAATGCTACTCGACTAGTATGCATTTAAACGCGTGCATTATCCCCCGCGCTCAGTGTTATTATCCAACCACAAAAATGAACATGCGACGGTTTCGACTGGATCCCTCTGGTGGGCCTAGCATGAACCTCGTTCGAGGGAGGCGACAATTTGCTATTACGAAATTCGGATAGTTATCGTATGCGAAACAGCACTGCAAAGTCATGAGAAACTATTGGGCGATGATAGTGACTAGGGACTTTTCGAGAGTGTAAAGTTAACAATGTTGCGGTAGAGGTACATTGCAGTGGCATGAACCGTTCGCTCGCCTGTTCGCTCCAACGATCTGGTCAAAACCAAGCTGCTACAACAACTTGCGCAATGTCCCTATATCGCGCATTGCCAATTCTCCACGTAACACCTCACCACACACGCACGCATCCCACCAGGTTGTACTTCGAATCGCGCTCGATTGATGCTCAGTCGACCAAATTAATGGACGAAATATTCCTGCGGCTAGAACGCTAACTCTGACGTTGTGGTACGTGTTCAGGCTTGATTGAGCGGACCATAGAACGACGGAGATAAAGATTAATAGAAAAGGGGTGTGAGAACGTGGACATGTCTTTTGAGGTTCAATCTACTCACATGTCGCAGATGACGTGCGTTATAATTAGAGCCGTTATAACGCAGCGATACAGTTTACTTTTTTTTCCTACTAAAATTTCCCCTAGATAGAATCGAACTTGTTACAAAGCAAAACGTGGCTTTTATACATGGTTACGTTTGGAAATATTAAATTGGGTGAATAATTCAACGTTCGTTTACCTTGTAGTGCGATTTGACTTTTCACCTATTGATGCACAGAAGTACCGCAAAATCAATATGTCATTTCAATCATTACGTTCAACCTCAACCAACATTTAGCTTCAAACATGTTTGAAAACGACCTAAGCGTGTCTGAAGCGAGCACGGCATTGAACGAACATTTTAAATGTTTCTCGGAAACAACCTTTGCTTATGTTTAAACACACCGATGTACCCAACCTTGATTCAATCATCCAGATAAATTGCATAACTTCTCGAAAAACTTGTTTTGCTAGTGACTTTTCAAAATAAAGAGGTTGAAGAAGATGGTACAGTTGAATGCAGCACAAACAGTCTAAATTGATACGACAGCTCATTATGTAAAGGTTACGACAGGTTAGAAGACACAAAGCAAGAAACAATGATAAGTAAGGGCGCCTCCAGCGTACTGAACTGACAAAGGGAAACCAGTCGAATGCGAGAGAAGATCGAGGCAGTGAAGCCTAGCGTGTACATATGAAAAAGACACAAATCAACGATGCTACTTTATTTACACGACCTTCGCATCGAAATTTCGATTGTAAGAAAATTTATCTAATTAGGAATTCAATTTGTTTAGAGTTGTCATCTGCGTTGTTTTTGTATATTATTAGAAATCAAATGGTATCTACTGTTTCTAAAAGCCTGAAACGGCTTAAATATATAACGAAACAATGACAGCAAGAACAACCGCCTTCCTTCGTTGTGGGTTGTCAACGATAAGGGTTTAGGGAATGTGTTTACGGCGTGTTGGGTGAGCGATCAACCGTTACTGATGCATAAGGACGCGACGCAACCAGCCTGACAACGTTCCTTCGCAGTATCTATGCTATACATGTCGGATACACTATGTAAAACCGGAGTATGCGCGCGTGTTAGTTTTCGACGTGTATCTCTTCTTTGCAAAATGGTTGTTTGAGGTCACTCTGTTACTCACGCAAACTGAAATGCGAATGACGTGTGCTTGATTGAACGAAAAACAAGAACGATTCTGCATTCGAATGCAAAATCATCAAATACCAAATTTAATTTGTTGCAACGAATCGACAACTCGTGGACAAGACCGGGTATCTATCTTTTTCCAGATGCTCGACATCCGCTGTCGTCATTCGACTACCACCTACATACATATTATTTTCTGATGAATGATTTCCTTTCATCCGCATGAACTCTGTACACTGACTCAGTTGTTACGATGCTCCTACACTGGATGGATCTACGCGAATCAAAGGATCAAAGTTTAAATAACAACTTCTCGACAGCTTGTAGATGGTATTGACGGAAATATCTTGTCCTTCTTATGGTCGTATTTCGTATCTGTTAAAAATGCTTACAAAATATGTTTCAGCCATTTAAAGTGAAAAATAAAAGTGCACAAACACCATGCAGAGTGTTAAATCACTAGGGAATTTATCTGTACACTGAGATGACGAATGGATAATGGGTTGGGGATGCCCCATACAGAAACCCATTAGTCTTAGCAACATTTGATCTCTTGTGGTCTTCAATAGGAGTTTCATCATTTTCAATGTAATAATGGCACAATAGGTCGGCGATAGATGTAGCAAGCGCGGAGTTGCCTGTTGACTCCAAGAGGAAAATCGGAAATTGGTAACTTCTCTTGTCATGTCTCGCTTCTTCCGGGAGCAACTAGTGGTTATGCAGTACACTGAAGTATCCAACAGGTGGTATGTATCGACGACACGGACCACACATAGACCACGAATACCAAAGAAGAAAGAACTATTCAAGATTCCGTCGTTAATCGTAAGTAATTTCTCCCATAATGAATATTTTCAAGGTTGCATTGTATGTTTGTGGATATAAACCTGGACAAGATCGACTGTGATTTACAGCTATCTTCTAGGTTAAATGTTTCCGTACAACGGGTCGAAAAGGAACTTGCATAATTCATTAGTTCTGAAATATTGAAGAAGCTTTTATCAAATCAGTGTTCGGTGCCTTCACTGCTGCTTCTACTCAACTGGGCTCTGATTCTGCTGGACTTGAGTGCAGAAAGCTCTGTGAGTTAGGAGTTCGGTACAGTTAACACGGGGTCTTTCATACATTTCTGATGAAGGCGCAACAGATTATTGGCACGAGAATGAACGATGAATTTTGAGTGCATTTAGTCCCATTTATACTACACGCCTGTCCTCACGCTCACTATTACCATTTTGATCACGATTTAATTCTACTACGTTTTGTGTCGTATCACACCATCGTCATGTCCATCATCATTGCGCTCATTTGTCAGTTCGTTAAGAGCGCTCAGTCAAGCGTATACGAATAACTTACCCAGAAAAATAATTAAAAATATATAACTTACCGACTAGGGCGAGAATAACAGTCAACAACGATGCAGCCGGGAAGGATGCGGTGACGTTGAATTCCAGCATCTGAAAGAGGTCGACTGTAACAAAATTAATAACAGAATGGCGTGAAAATAAATACCAAAAGTAATTGGAATGGTTAAAACGACTATTTGTACTTTCTATTAAAAAATTTTATTCATAGCATGTGCATGAGGCTAGATCTTCCATCGTGGGCCTTCGATCTTCATGAAAATTTGTTTTGCGCGTTGAAACTCGTACTGCCGGGAGAAAACTAGTGAAAAGAAAGGATCGTTGGAGTCGTTGCTTTTCAGCATCTCGTGCACGGGTTTAATATTGGCGAGTCCCTAACGGGGCGTGGGGGACGAGACGAGCATCGTCGTCGTCGTCGCACTTTCTTCTTTATAGTGCAGGAAGCGTCGTCACTTCGCCATTGCGAACCTTGCCTTACCCGGATCGCCCCCCTACCGATACCCGTGTCGAGTGTCGGTTTAATGAATTTTAGATTTCAAGTTATTACGTACTAACTTCCCGTCTCTGCTAGTTATTAAAACTCGGCGGGTCTTCCTTCTCTTTTTCTCTTGTATCTCTACCCCTACACTTGTGAACGCACTCTTCTGCCTTTTTCGCTACCCCCGTTCTTTTTTCGCGACCTTATTCTTCACTTCTTTTCATCTTCCCTTCTCTCACACTTTTTCTGATATGCCCTTTGGGGCGCACAAATAAATCGTGACTTTCATTCGAGGCATTGACGAACATAGTTAATTAAGGCAGTATAGTCGCAGTCTCAAGCAGGAATATGGAAAATAACGTACGGTTCGCAAATTATACATAGCCTCGAGAACTGTACATATCTCTTCAAAAAGCTTATAATGGTCACTAAATAAAACAAGGTTAGGAAGTAGAGCCTTGCAAGTTGCTTCCTTATTCTTTAGGTCTGTCGTTCACGCAAACTCTTCGGTGAGGAAGACTGCCTCTTAACTTCGACTTCCTTATAGAGGAAGCTTTTTGGACGATGAACCAAAAGGATGAGGAAGCAACGTGTAAGGTTCTACGAGGGCTATTGGAAAAGTTTCCGGCCTTTTTAAGAAAAACACATATTTTGAAGAAAAACAAAATTTATTTATCGACGTAGTCTCCCTGCAACTCGATACATTTGGTCCAACGTTTCTCCCATCCTTTTAAACCGTCAGAAAAAAATTGATTGTCTAAACTTGAAAAATACTGGTTTACAGCGTTTTCCACCGCAGTATTTGACTTATATTTTTTTCCCCAAGAAATTTTTTCAAATTAGGAAAGAGGAAAAAGTCGCTGGGAGCTAGGTCTGGTGAATAGGGTGGGTGCGGAAGCAATTCAAACTTCAATTCGTTCAATTTTGACATTGCGACCATGCACGTGCGAACCGAAGCGTTATCCTGGTGAAACAGGATTTTTTTCTTGGCCAAATGCGCACGTTTTTTCTTAATTGTAGCCCTCAATGTATCCAGCAATGCAGCGTAGTACTGTCCGTTGATTGTTTCACCATTTGCAAGGTAATCGATAAGAATTATTCCACGGCTATCCCAAAAAACTGTCGCCACCACTTTTCCTGCAGAGAGAACGATCTTTGCCTACTTCGGAGTTGGTTCCCCCACCGCAATCTACTGCATTGACTGTTGTTTGGTCTCAGGCGTATGGTGGTGTACCCAGGTTTCATCGACGGTTGTCATTCGCCGCAAAAATTCCGCTGGATTTTTTTTATACGGGCTAATACACTCGCGCGACATGTCCGTCCGTATGCGCTTTTGGTCGATCGTCAACAAACGCGGCACCCAGCGCGCAGATAATTTTCTCATATCCAAATCTTGATGTAAAATCTTGTGCACCCGTTCGGATGATATCCCATAAGCCTCAGCAATATCGTTAACAGTCAATCGACGATTTTCCATCACAGTTTGATGCACTAAATCGACCATTTCGTCAGTTGTAGAGGTTTTCGGGCGCCCGGAAGGTTCCTCGTCTGAAATGCTCGTACGACCACGTTTGTGCTCGGCCACCCAATGTTTGACCGTTGTAAATGAAGGGGAGACTTCACCGTATACAGAGTCTGACTCATCTTTTATTTCCTGTGTCTTTTTCCCTTCCAAATGAAGAAATTTTATCACTGCACGATACTCAATTTTCTCCATTGTTGACAGACAATGTCAGCTGACAACTTTGGAAGAATGCCATAGACAAAGTAATGATCAGACTGACTTGAAATTTTTACGCTTTACATATGTCAAGGCCATCTATCGAATGGCGAAAGAATTCTTTTTTTCTACCGTTACTTTATGTCGACGAGGCCGGAAACTTTTCAAATGGCCCTCATACTTTGCCTCCTTGTTCAAAGGAATTCTAAAAACTCAAGTTTAATGAATTTTCAGTGTAAAAGAAATTAAAAAATGTAACTTTAACGAAAATTGTAGCCAATAACAAAAACGTATTGTGTAGCTGATGTGACAAATTTTTTATCCATTGCTCAAATCACTTACGAATTGTAGGCATATTATTTTTAAAAGCCTCGTTAATTGTTGATATAAAAATTCAATCCGCTATAAATTATAAACACTTCTGTAAATTTTCACCGCAAAATGATAGTTCGTTACTGTAAAATATTTGAGTTCAACTTGGCAAATTGGATGTAAGTTATTCAAACAATTTTTCGAAAAGCTCACTATCCCATAAAATTCGATCCTCTTCTCTAATTTTGAATAAATTGAATACCAAATATCCTTTAACGTTAACTTTATATACGAAGACGAATTTAGCATGATTACTGAAATAAATGAATGAAATATAGAGTGTGAACACTTTTTTTTCGATCAATTCAAATCGCCATAAAAGCTCAATACGATGTGGTTAGCTATGGTTTATTTTTTGTCTACATTAGGTAAATACGTATTACACTTTGTTGTATTGTACGGTTTGACCTTACTTTGCTATACTTAATGTTAATTTTAATATTGACGGTATTTCCTTACTCGTTCAAAGCAAATGAGCCTAGGTTACATGCAATTGTATGAAAAGATACACGTTGGGCGTCTCTTTGTTATTTTGCACTTTGAATAAACCCGGAAATGTTTAATTGGTTCTTTGAGAAATTGTTTTCTGAGCGCATACATTCGGCATTTTTTCATAAATTGTTCTAATGTTTCCATCTCTCCTAGGTTGCAGATCGGACAAATGGTTTCTATGTCTATCTTATACTACTGTGTTCAAAAAGTAAGGTGAATTTTAAATTTAAACTTCCCGCGTTAACCGAATCGGACAAATGAATTTTTTTTTCAAGTTGGTAGGACTGTTAGTGACATCTGTGACAAATTACATGTCAATATCATCATTAGTTTTTAGTTTACGCTTGGTTTTGTGAACAATGAAAAGTGAATTTGGCGATTTTTACGATGTCGAATTTTGTTGAGCAAAGAAGTGTTATTAAATTTTGTTTGCGGAATGAAATTTCCGCCGCTGAAACGTATCGAATGTTACAAAAGGCCTTCGGTGACGAGACTATGTCACAGAAAAATGTTTACAAGTGGTACAAAGACTTCGAAGAAGGCAGAGAACGTGTTGATGATTTGGAACGCTATGGACGACCATCGACGTCAATTGATGAGCAACACATCAAGAAAATCAAGGAATTGGTGCTCGAAAATCGTCGATTAACAATTCGAGACCTTGCCGACATGCTTGCAATATCAATTGCATCAGTGCAAGCAATTTTGAAGGATCATTTGTGCCTCAGAAGAGTCAAATCGCGTTTGGTGCCAAAATTTCTCCATTTTTTCGAAAAAGAACGTCGCGTTCAAGTATGTGAATCAATGATTTCTGACTATCAGGACGTCTACAAACAAATTATTACGGGCGATGAGACTTGGACTTATGTCTATGATCCGGAAACAACCGATCAATCGAGCGAATATCGTGCCAAAGGTGAACCGAGACCGAAAAATCCATGCCAAAGTCGCTCAAAAATCAAGGTCATGTTGACAGTTTTCTTCGATTATCGTGGTGCGGTGCATTACGAATTCCTTCCCACTGGCCAAACTGTCAACAAGGAATATTATTTAAGTGTTATGCGTCGTTTGCGTTAAGCTATTCGCAAGAAAAGGCCAGAATTATGGAAAGACAACACTTGGATTTTGCACCACGATAATGCACCGTCGCACACAGCACTGGTTCTTCGTGAGTTTTTTGCCGAAAACTCCACTCGTGTCGCTCCACAACCACCGTATTCGCCTGATTTAGCACTGTGTGACTTCTGGCTGTTCCCAAAGCTGAAGAGACCACTCCGGGGAAATCGTTTTGAGTCGACTGAAGAGATCAAACGTGAATCGCTACGCGCATTGAAGGCTATACCTGAGGACGACTTTTTAGCATGCTTCAAAGATTGGAAAAAAACGTTAGCATAAGTGTATTGTAGCTAGGGGGGATTATTTTGAGGGGGACGAAATCGATTTGGAAGAATAAATAAAAAAAATTTATTTTAAAACAAAATTCACCTTACTTTTTGAACACAGTACGTTATGTTTTTTATTCTAAAGTACAACGTTTTTCTTTCCGCTAGTCGGCGTTGGGCTAGTCCCTTAAAGTATACTAGAGATTGTTTTTTTAGAAAGTTTTTTTGACACTCCACCGTCTCTGAGTCAGCGATAATTTTCTAGCGAGGATCGTACGTGGAGTCGTATGCTCGTCTTGTGTCGATATCTAGTCTTATTTCTGTTATCTTTTTGATGATAGGGTATATCGCGAGCATGATTGTATTTTTAAACAGGTTATTGATACAATGATCATAACCATATTCCCCTAGAATTGATCTAAGTAGAGTGGCCTAGTTCAGCTTTCTAACGTTTTCCTTGTGCGCGTCAGCCGCTACTAGCCGACTGTACATAATTATCGGGAATCGTTCGTTATCCATTTCGAGAATTTTACACTAAAACGTGAACGTCCTCTTGACTACCAGATTATCTAGCGATGTTACTACTATCTCCAGCCGTATTAGATATGCTGATGTGCTCTTTGGAATACCCAACAGCGGTTTGAAAAATCCCACCTGTGCTCTACTTTGTGTCTAGCTTAGAAGCTAGACACAAAGGCGCTAAGCATTAAGGCGCTTGCCTTAATGCCCAATACGCCCGCGTTGTATCAAAGTGTAAATGTTACAATAGTCGAAAAGAGCATTGACCTCCCCTGTCAACTTTCTAGCTTAGTGACCAGCAGCATGTGGACAAAATTAAGCTTATAACAAATCTCGAATATGCTATAAATTGTTCCAATGCCACTAATTAATGTTGGCCTGGTTTAACGTTAGTTACACCTAAGTATGTGTATGTATTAACTAGTTCCAAGGGTTTGTCCTTGTATTTTGGTTTACGTTCATTCTTTTTTCTACCACCTTTGTTTAAATATTATAACTTTAGTTTTACTTGTATTAACTTTTAAGTGATTTACCTTGCAAAATTCTTGTAGCGCATCTAGTTTGTAAAGCAGATAAACCACGTCATTTGAGAGTAGAACTAGATCATCGGAAAATAGAAGAAATAATATTGGAATATCTACATATATTTTGTCGAAAATCACACCAATCAATCAGGGGGTTACGATTTCACTTATGTATCAAATGATGATGCTCTAACAATTTTTCACACTCGTTCGAGCGGGCGCGAACATGATATTCTCGAAAGAAAAAATGTTTCATAAAAAGAAAGCTTGTTATATTCGGAAGCAAAAACTGTTACATAAGCAAAATAACTAGATTATGGGTATATCATAATTGGAATTGAATACATTCGTATATGTATTTATTTAACAATGATCACTGAAACAATATTTCAATTATAATATTAATTGTATACGTATTTGTCATTATTAATGCAATTTCGTTGCGTACGTTCTATTGAACACGTGATGTGGAATGTAAAAGATTGAAGGAAAAAAGAGTTAATCGAAGAAGCGATAAGTGAATTATAACTGACAGATTGAAGTGAAACCAGATTAAAAAGAAAGATGAATCGTAGTTGGTAGCTCAGAGAAAAATCACTGTCCTATGATAAAAACAAAAAATCGTATTCTCTTAGTTCTTCTCTCCCCCTGCTGCTCTCTTCTGAACGCGCAATCTTTATTCTTTATAATTTGCTCATGCCACGAGAAGGAAACTTTATAAATTAATTCAGTAACGTGTAACGCAACAAAATAACAATAAATAGAAGATTAAAAACTTACGAAACAAATAAATATGCAAAAATATATAAACTGAAAGTTACAAATGAAATTACGTTACTAAACTTATGGTTCTTACTGTCAGGTTATCGAGTTTAAATTGTGATTTATAATTCAGCTGTCAAAGATAAATTGTTAGATCCGAAAAATAATAATTTTATTCAATTCCACGTCAACCTCAAAATCTGTTAACAGGTTTCATCAGATATATTTTCGTTTTTTTTTTCTCACTGTTAAGCTCGACTGTTATTAATTAATTCATTTATTTTGTTATCTTTAATACCGACTGAACTGTGATCGCCCAGGTAATCAATCGCTTTGCCAGATAAATATTATTTTGAAAGCACTTGTATTTGTTTAAGACCCACTCCAAATTTCGATCTTCGATAAAAACTTGATTACCATCATAAGCCCGAGATTATGCTCCAGGACTCTATCAGTGAGAAATTTGTGATGATATGAACAGTAAAATAAATAAATGATGCTTTTCTTTTTTTACCAGATACTTTAATACATTTATTCTCAGTTCTACAATAAAAGTTATTCACATAAACGTATTGAATATATATATATTTTTATATTTATTTCACTGTAGGGGTCATTCCCCTTTTACGAATACCAGTTCTTCCAATAGCGGCCGCAACCGACTTTCATTCCTGCTGTATCGCATTCATTTACACGTAGACGCAGTGCGAAAAATATGTGTCATATACAGTCGGCCCTTTCACCAAAGACTGGTGTTCCTAAAGAAAATCACTCATCTACGAAAGAATCACCTCAACCTCCATGATTCAATACGCCGGCAAAAGCACGACTAATTAATCACATTAATATAAACATAGCAACAGGTTCATCCCGATTAATTTATTTGTTCAACATGGAAGAAGTCGGAAAACGCAGTCGTATTCAAGCAACTATGGATATTCATGGCCCATGGATAAAACAATTGGTCGTATGGGGATGAACCCGTTTACGAATCTTGAAAAATGTGTTAATAAAAACGATACAAAAATAAAAAAGTTCAGTAAAATCTCTATCCGTATAAAATATATAAAAATGACGTATTATTTTACGATTCGAAGACCAATAAATGCACTCCATTATAAATTCGAATAGTTGTTATCTAACACGACGGTTTAAATTGATAGTTTAAAAAAATGATATAAAAATCGGAGCGAAAGAGAAAACAGAAGATCCAAGTAATCGCGGTCTCTCGAACGATGGGCACTGAGTGTATTTTAATAGAACTTAATGAGAAGATGGTCATGACGATGCACGCGGTAAACTCTAAAGATTAACATAATCGCGGTGCGTCGTGCATAAAAAGACTAGTCGCAACGATACGTTAATGCACTTCATTCGAAACATTATAATGTATTTACATGAACAATGTTATGAGCTCGACGATACATACGAGTTAGACGATACGTATACAAGACTATCCTGGGATATTTACTATTATCTTATACAAAATGGAATATTCATTGATGTTATTGGGTAGGTTTGAATATTTTTTCCTGCCTTCTCTCTAATTGCATCCAAAATCCACACGCAGGCGTTAGATTAAATGAATTCCTGGTAAATACAATGTCTTTTGTAGTTTTCGGCGACGGTTTAAAGACAAAATTTTGCAAAAGATGCGTCACGAGTATCTTGGTTTCCATGAGTGCAAATCGATCACCGATACACTTTCTCGGTCCAAAGCCAAAGGGTATGTAGGTATAAGGCTTGATGTCATTTTTGTTTTCATCACTGAAGCGTTCAGGATCGAATTTTTCGGGTTCCGGGAAATACTCAGGATCACGATGAAAACCATATACCGGAATCCAGATAGATGTATTGGGCTCCACGGTAAATCCGTTGTAGCCTTCAGCGGGAGATGGCAACGTGTAAGCCTTGCCGCAGACCCGATCGGTGAAAGGCATCGGTGGATAAAGACGAAGAGTTTCCGAAACGACCATATCCATGTACTTCATCTTTGCCAACGTTTCGTATGTTATGTTGCCCCCATCTTGCTCCAAAACAAAGTCCACTTCTTCTCGAAGCCTCTCCTGAATATCCGGATGATGTGAAAGTACGTGGGACACGAAACACATAAGCCGCGACGATGTCTCAAAACCGGCAAGAAAGAATATAAATGCTTGGGCTATTATGTCGTCGGTGGTCATTTTAATGCCATTTTGATTGTTCCTAGCTTGCATCAACAGGTGAATCATGTCGGGTCTAACAATCCCCCTTTCCTCGCGTATTCTCACAGTGTCGTAGACAAGCGTCTTGAAGAATTTGTCGGCCCTTTTAGAGAGAAAACTTTGACCAATCAGACGCATGAATTTCGGCATCATTCTTGCAGCAATGAACTTGACAAGCTTTAACCAGCCGTCAAAACTGCTAGCGTCTAAACCATTCTCGTAGAAATCGTTATTTCGATCCACCATGGAATTGACGCTTATACCGAAAGCCGCTGTCGCTATGACGTCGTTGGTGTATCTGGTGTAAACATCCTTCATGTCCAGATCATTTGTTATTTCCGGAAAATCCTTCAGGTGTTGCACAAAGTCCGTCGAACATTTGGAAACCAAATTAAACAAAAATTTCATTTTGTTAGCTGTGAACGACGGGGTCAGAGTCGTCCTCATTTCACGCCAACGATCGTCCTTGAGTGAAAATATGTTTCGCGACAGTAGAGGATCGAATTCTTCCTCGATGAAACTGCGATGATTGGGAAAATAGTCGAAACTCTTGATCCCAACTTCCTTGATGATCTCCGGATCCTTGACTATTAACACTGGGATATTGAAGTCTAGACAACCAAAATATTTCGCACCGGGACACGAGTAATAACAGTCTTGAGTCATTTCGACCATCGACTTTTGACGTAAAAATACCGAACTGAAGACACCAAGTATCGGCATCGTGTCAATGTAAGGAATTCCCTTCTTCCACCAGAAGGTCACATGGCGATATATTATCACCATAAAACCAAGCCCCAAGCCCAACAACAGTGTCAACAACCACCCCATGACGAAAAAACGATGTCAATCAAAGTATTTAGATAACAATATAAAGAAATGTAATTAGCCAATTACATAACCGAAAATATATAAAACCGACAATTGTAAGCTCGTCATACAACACTTTCCAGCTGATCAGAAAAATCAGCCGACTTTTGATGCTGATGCCGCTTCAACTACGCGTCGAACTACGTATCGAGTATAAACGTGAGTGAGATGCCTACCCCTACTCTCAAGAACTCCGCAGTTACGTCATAAACATAATGATTGCTTCCACCGAAGCGAAGCGTACACAGCTACACATCGACTAATTTGTGGTCAGCTACCATTGTTGAATGATCCTGATCTGTAACATACGTAATAGCTATATACGTAACACCTAATGTTTTTGTCTGTAGCTATTCTCGGGTTTTAATCATATAATCTTTTAATCGCTATTATTTTTTTTTTTTCAAACATCAATCGTCTCTGAGTAGATTGGATGACAGTTTGCGTTACCTATTGCAGTTTCTAAATGTGTGTCACATCACCTTAAGACTGAGTGACATATCGCAGTAGGCTTTAAAAGCAGGTCGCCGATTTCTTCAAGGATGACAAAGGCTCCATCAATTTCCATTAAATTTAATCCTAGTGTTGCATTTGCTCAGTTGAGCATCTGTATAAAATTACAACTAAATAATTCAAAACCTGTTATCGTGAAATTATGTTAATGGTTAATGTAAAATAAAAAATTTCAAATTCCTGTAACATCTAAAGATCTCGATCGTTTTTCATCAAATTTAGTGTCAAACATTCTTTAGAGTTCGTCTAATTACGTACCAAATGTAAACTCGGCAATTCAAAGTTCACTCGAATTATAGCACTACCAGTAATTTTTAAAAAAATCTAAACTTATAACTTCTGAACGCTTCTATCGATTTGGCCAAATTCAGTTACAAAGGTCCTTGATTGATATTTTACAAGACATTTTTTTTTAAATTCAACGTCTCAAAAAATACCAAATCGGGCATCTAATTTAATAAAAATCGCATTGAACAAAAAAAAGTGACCGCTTCGCTAGCGCTTCAAAATTCAACTCGCTAGTTCAAGCCGTATATAAATTGTAGTGATTTTGAAATGCAAATCCACAGGTGCATAGACTATTTTTTAGATTTTAGACTATTTTGAGTACGTTGACACTAAAATCGCTTCTCTTAAGAGGTAGCAAAACAAGCTTGCAAACTAGAATCTTGCACGTTGATTCCTCATTATTTTCCACTTTCCACAAAGTCACCTCTATGGGTGTGTTCATCGATTTCGACTTTCTCCTAGAGCAGGGGTCTCCAAACTTTCCAGCCTTAGGGCCATACTGATTACTCCAGTAAGTTCCGAGGGCCAAAACCATATTATCATTGTTGCCGGTGGTAAAAAGTGAAATAGTCCAAAATCTGTCCGCGGGCCGAATGTGGCCCGCGGGCCGTAGTTTGGAGACCCCTGTCCTAGAGGAAGCTTTATTAAAGTTGGATAATTTTGATGTGGATAGAGGGGGATAAATCAATTTCTATTGTAAAATTCTTTTAGATAACGCTGGATTATACGTCGTTTGTTTGATCAATAATCACCGGTAACGTATAACTTGTTTATCAACTTATTGTCCTATCGATAATAATTTTTACAGCTTGATATATATTTCACTTAGCATTTTTTATATTGTAAGCGCACTATCTGTTCGGCAATGTGTACCATCTGGAGAATACTGTTTAGTCATACTAGAATTCTCGAGTATTTAGTCCTAATCTGATCGAGATTGCGACAAAGTAAATAAAAAATCATCGTACGTTGCACGATATCTTATTAATTCCTTCAGTGATCTAATGAAGTTTATAATTTATTCTCAACAATCGTGGAGATGCACACAGCATGACAATGCGCAAAAGATGTATTCGGACTCCTGATTTGTTACGATGAAACATTTTTTCTTAACACGTACGAGTATCTCGTAGGTTGGCAGTCAGTGTTGTGGGAGGGATAGATGTGAGACACGCGGAGACATACGACGTAAACAACGGTGACCTTAGACTTGGCCTCCCACTGGTCGGAAAATTCCAATTAACTGCACTCATCTAGCTGCAAAAATGTTAGATCATAGCGAAGAGTGCGCGTGTGCTGAATACGGCGAGTGAAGATAGAATTCCAAGTGGCTACATAATGGTAACAGGTGGGCTGAAAAGTCCGTAGGCTAACATAGAAAAAATCTTTTTTTTTGATAAAATTTGATTTTATTATTCAATATAGTTGCCTTCGAAGGCGATACAACGATTATAGCGGTCATACAATTTTTCGATACCATTTTTATAGTACGATTTGTCTTTAGCCTCAAAATAGGCTTCAGTTTCGGCGATTACCTCTTCATCGGCGCTAAATTTCTTTCCAGCGAGCATTCTCTTGAGGTCTGAGAACAGGAAAAAGCCGCTGGGGGCCAGATCTGGAGAATACGGTGGATGCGGAAGCAATTCGAAGCCCAATTCATGCAATTTCGCCATCGTTTTCATTGATTTGTGACACGGTGCATTGTCTTGATGAAACAGCACTTTCTTCTTCTTCAAATGGGGCCGTTTTTCCGCGATTTCGTCCTTTTGAGCTCCGAATACACCTGGCCGAAACGGTCCGTAGGGACGGAGCGCGGCTAGCACTGGCCATCGCTGGGGGCGGAATACTTGTTCGCCACACTGAAGTGACTATTCAAGGCGCAAACAGTAATAAATTATAGTGATTCTTTTGCAGAAGGTTAAATAATAAAAGACTATTATTTTTGAGTATTAAAATTATGTATTATAAACATTAAAAATTTATAACATTAAATTTTACAATCAACTAAAAAACTTAATTTGATATTTACAACAGGAATTAATAATTTAATTGTGTGTGAAAATTTTCAAAACAATTATCAATACATAGACCGACATCGCATTTTTTGCATTCGTATCGCGTATCGCTCCTTCTGTTACTTTTCACGCAAACAGCACATTTTCTTCTGGTCAACGGTTTTGCGCCCGCACGATTCTCACATTTCGACAGAAAATGCCTTTCAGTTAACCTAAACGGTAAATCCTCAGATTTTCTGTTTCCTCCTCCTGCCACGCTTCTACTTTGCAGATATTTTCGTAAAATGTCTTTCATTACGCTAAATGATTTTCGCCCCCTTCTGAATTTTCCTCTTCCGATGATGTGCTTAACTTCCTGGGCCGTTTTCTATTTGTTCTTCTTTCATCAATTGATTCTTCTGATTCAATTTCTGATGATAATGATTCACTATATTCTACTTCACTGTCGTCCCTTGTGAAATACTCTTCAAGATTTGACATTTTGAAGGGTGTCACGAATAAAAAAATAATCGAACAAGTTATATATGTTGACGCGAGCGAGACCGTGAGGTTCTTACATTCACAAGACGATACTGCTGACTGAGTCGTTTTGAGTGCTTTGAGTCGCGAAAAGGTGACAGTGCAGGACATTATTTTGAAATCTAATTGGTTAAAGAGTTGGGTAAATGGGATTTCCGTTTTGGAAATTCCCGGGGATTTTTATGACCCTAATACTGCCCAACCGCTACCTAAGGAAGGCAAATTACTAATGAGTGCGCCTGTATTAATTTTACACGAAAATGACTGCATAGTGATTGAAAAAGTCGACAAACGCATATATGCGCTCTTAGTCCAGGCCGATGACTTAAAGAAAACACATAAATGCGGCCGTAGGCCACACGGATGACTTTCGCCAAACGCATATATGCGTCCATAGAGCTCTATGGGTTATGGAGGGTTAAACGCTCCAATAACGTTACGTAATAGTCGCTGTTGATGATTTTTCCCTTTTTAAGATAGTCGATACGCATACGATATACCATGCGCATCCCAAAATACTGATGCCATAACCTCGCCAGCCGACTGTTGCGTCTTTCCACGCTTTGGAGTCGGTTCATCACATGCAGTCCACTCGGCTGACTGTCGATTGGAATCCGGTGTGAAATGATGGAGCCATGTTTCATCCATTGTCACATATCGACGCAAAAATTCGGGTTTATTACGATAGAACAGCTCCAAACACTGCTCAGAATCATCAATTCGTCGTTGTTTTTGGTTGATTGTGAGCTCGCGCGGCACCCACTTTGAACAGAGCTTTCGCATACCCAAATATTTTTTCACGATATGTCCAACACGTTCCTTTGATATCTTTAGGGTCTCAGCTATCTCGAATAACTTCACTTTACGGTTATCCAAAATTATTTTGTGGACTTTTTCATGTTTTCATCGGTAACAGCCTCTTTGGGGCGTCCACTGCGTGCATCGTCCTCGGTGCTCATTTCGCCTTGTTTAAATTTAGCAAACCACTTCTCAACGGTTGATTTTCCTGGTGCAGAGTCCAAATAATGTTTATCAAGCCAAGCCTTGGCTTCAACAGTATTTTTCTTCGCCAAAAAGCAATGCTTTATTAACACACGAAATTCCTTTTTATCTATTTTTTCAAACTAACAAAAGTTGCTTCACTCAAAATGCTATATCTCACAAACTAATAGTGCGACAGCTGTTAAATTTATACACGTGTCTTTTGAAGGTTAGGGCTAACTAAAAGTTATATGGATTTAATACTAGTAGCGCCATCTATGTGTCAGCCTACGAACTTTTCAGCCCACCTGGTATAAACCAGGTTTATAAATATGAAACCGGAATTTGCCCATAGATGGCCCTAGCTGTCAATGTAGTTACCGTCAAATCGCGTCATTGGCGCCATTTCCTTGTCGACATCTCTGACAAAGATTTTCAACTCACAACAATACAAGTTTCATACAACAGCATAGTTTGTAATAGCGTTGAACATGTCGAATTTTGTGCCTGGAAACTACGATTTGTGGACAGCATTGATTTTCTGTTACCAATTGAAGAAAACTGCTGCAGAATCTCATCGAATGCTTGTCGAAGCTTATGGTGAGCATGCTCTTGGTAAATCACAATGCTTTGAGTGGTTTAAAAAATTCAAAAGTGGCGATTTTGACGTGAGAAACGAAGAACGTGGAAGACCACCGAAAAGTTCGAAGACAGCGAATTGCAAGCATTGTTGCGGATCAATTAAATGTGACACAAGAAGCCGTCTCCATACGTTTGAAAGCCATGGGAAAGATCCAGAAGATGGGAAAATGGGTTCCACATGAACTGAATGAAAGACAGCAGGAAAACCGAAAAACCACTTGCGAAATGCTGCTCGCCAGGTACAAAAGAAAGTCATTTCTCCATCGAATTGTGACTGGCGATGAAAAGTGGATATATTTTGAGAATCCTAAGCGTAAAAGATCATGGGTAACTCCAGGCGAACCATCGACATCGATAGCAAGGCCAAATCGCTATGGACGGAAGACAATGCTCTGTGTTTGGTGGAACCAGAAGGGTGTGATCTATTATGAGCTGCTAAAACCTGGCGAAACCGTTAATACTGAACGCTACCGACAACAAATGATCGATTTGAATCAAGCTTTGCGTGAAAAACGACCAGAATATCAAAAAAGGCAACACAAAGTGATTTTGCTTCATGATAATGCACCATCCCACACAGCAGAACTGGTCAAGGAAACGATTGAGGCGTTTAATTGGGAAATACTTTCGCATGCTGATAATCAACGAAGAATTGGATCCTTTTTTCGGCAAGAATCTCTTTGGCTTGCAGAACGATAGATGGCGCGAAATGAGATCCATCCTGAGTCCTGCTTTTACATCTAGCAAGATGAAGGGCATGTTTGAGTTAGTGTCCAAGTGTGGAATAAAGTTTGCCGAACATCTTGCGACGAGACCTCAACCCAACGAAATCGAGTTAAAAGACAATTTTACAAGATACACAATGGACGTCATAGCCAGCGCGGCTTTTGGTATCACAGTGGATTCTCTCAAGGAGCCAAACAACGAATTCTATGTAATGGGACGCGAGGCAACGACCTTCGACTACCTCAAGACTATGAAATTATTCTTATTTAAAGTAGTGCCAAGGCTTATGGCGATTTTACGCATTCGTGTGATAACCAACGAAATTGCGAGATTCTTCACTCATATAGTTTCATCGAATGTAAAATCTCGGGAAATCGAAGGAAAATCACGAAACGACATGATACAATTGATGACGCATGCCAGGGATACAGGAAGAGCTAATCTCAGCATGGAAGATATGACGGCACAAGCTTTTATATTCTTCTTTAGGGGCTTCGATACCACTTCAACAGCAATGTTGCTGTTGAAGTGCAATTGAACAGCAATTTTGCTGCTTACGAAATTGCCATCAACCCACATATCCAAGAAAAGTTGCAGGAAGAGGTTGACGCTGTGTTGAATGCGTGTGATGGAAAAGTGACATGGGAAGCTTTTCAGGGTATGCATTATCTTGAGGCAGTGATCTATGAGACACTGCGAAAATATCCACCTGCTACTGTGACAGATCGAGTGTGCAACAAGTCCATTGAAATTCCACCTGCGGTGGAAGGCGGTAGTCCCTATTTAGTTAAGCCTGGCACAATCTTTTGGTTGCCGTATTATGGACTTCATCATGATCCGCAGTACTTCAAGAAACCCGACGTATTTGATCCCGAAAGGTTCATTGATCCATTGACGGGAAAAACTATTTTCACGAGTCTGACTCGTGATAAAAATTTTAGGCCAAACTTGAATATCACGAGTCAGGCTCGTTGTTTAATTTCATGTCAAACGTGAATATCACGAGTATGGCTCGTAATTGATATTTCAGTCCAAACATGAATATCACGAGCCGTACTCGTGGTCTTAATCTCGGGCTAAACAAGAACGTCTGAAGTTAGGCACGGCTTGTTCCGAATTTCACGGTAGTGCAAGGGGTTAAATAAAAACAAATTAGGTATCTTTTACTCCATTCGTTACACACATTAATCTAACTTGTTTTTATCGAAAAAAAATTATAGCAGTCTTAAAAATAAAAAGCGTGCAAATTGTTGATTTGCACATTGCTCCCTCATTATTCTCAGCCACTCCCCAGGTTCTCCTATATGGGTAATAGTTATTTCAATTCTAGTTTCTTCATTGAGGAAGTAGTAATCATATTTTCAATAGAACAGAAAATTTAGTAAATTGCAAATTTTATAAAATTTAAACCCCTCTATCGACTCTTACCAAATTCAAGATCAAGTATCCTTGTGCACTAGTTCATTTTTATGTCAAGTTTCGGTTCGATCGATAAAAATTTACGAAGGTTAGGGCGAAAATAGACTTTTTTCGAAAAATTACGAAAACTCATAATTCCATAAAATCTGAACGCCCCGATCGATTCTTGCCAAACGCAATAACAAACAACCTTGTCCCCTGACCTATTCTTGTAAAAAGTTGTACCTCTATAGCTCTGAGTATAGGAAAGTTAAAGAGACCCCCTTTTTTCCAAAAATGGCAGCAAACTGAGGGGGTTGCGACCCGACTCGTGTGCAAAGCCATTTCAATTATCGATGCTCATATCACACATACGCGCGGGCATACATTTTTTTTATATGATTTCTCAACGTTTTGGAACATTTTTCACGAAGACAAGGATTTCTCTATGAGGAACAAAAAAGGTAAAAAGTTTTTAATACCGTTTGAGTTCAGGACGGGTGAGGAGTGGTACGAAAAGTTATTTCGTTGACTTGTGAGTAGACAAAAGAACTGTAAGTTTAAGACGGTGGTATAGATCGCTATCTATTGCGATAGCGCAATTTATTCATTATATTTCTATACAGAAAAATAGTTAGAAAATAATATAGAATTAAAAGGATTACAAGAACTTTTATAAATATTTTTAACAATAGCAAAAACAAAAAAAAAACAGGTGTTAAATATTTAGGAGTCGTGTATTTCTCTGCTTCCTTGTCTCCAATTTCATCCAGAATCCAGTCTCAGGCTCAAGAAAAAAAACCTTCCTGCTAAATTTCATGACTTTTGGACTTTTTGGCGAGGGTTTGAGCACAAAATTTTGCAAAAGATGGGCTAGGAGAATTTTCGTTTCCATCAAAGCAAAACGATCGCCGATGCACCTTCGGGGTCCCAAGCCAAAAGGCATGTAGGTATAGGGCTTGATGTTACTCTTATTTTCATCGCTAAAACGTTCAGGGTCGAAGTTTTCGGGATCCGGAAAAAAATTAGGATCACGATGAATGCCGAAAACCGGAAACCAGATACAAGTATTGGGCTGCACGGTAAATTCCTTGAAGCCTTCCGTGGACGGTGGCAGAGTGTAGGCCTTGCTGCAAATACGATCGTTGAAAGGTGACGGTGGGTAAAGTCGAAGAGTTTCCGAAATAATCATATCCATGTATTTCATCTTTGCCAAAGTTTCGTAAGTGATGTTGCCCCCGTCTTCCTCTAGAACAGAATCTACCTCGTCGCGAAGCCTCTCCTGAATATCCGGATAATGCGATAATACGTGTGAAACGAAGCAAAGCAGACGGGCCGACGTGTCAAATCCGGCGAGGAAGAATACGAATGCTTGAGCTATGATGTCGTCGATGGTCATTTCAATTCCATTTTCATTGTCCTTAGCCTGCATGAGAAGATGAATCATGTCAGGTCTGACAATGCCCTTTTCCTTGCGGGTCCGCACTGCATCGTAAATAAGCGTCTTGAAGAATTTGTCAGCCCGCCGGGAAAGAAAACCTATACCCATAAACCGCATCACTTTTGGAAATACCTTCGAGGCCATGAACTTTATAACTTTCATCCAACCATCAAACGTTGCAGCGTCTCTACCATTTATATAGAAATCATTGTCGCGATCCTTCATCGAATTTACGTTTACACCAAAAGCTGCTGTCGCTATGACGTCATTTGCGTATCTGGTGTAAGCATCCTTCAAGTCCATTTCCTTCAGTATTTCTTCATGATCCTTAAGATACTGAATAAAATCCATCGAACATTGGGACACCAATTGAAACATGTATTTCATTTTGCTTGCTGTAAACGAAGGACTCAGAGTTGTTCTCATTTCGCGCCACCGTTCGTCCTTGAGTGAAAATACATTTCTCGTGAATAGTGGATCGAATTCTTCCGCAACGAAGCTAATATGATTCGGAAAATAATCGAAATTCTTGACAGTGATATCTTTAATGATTTCCGGATCTTTTACTACTATCGTTGGTGTACTGAAATCCGTAATACCGAAATATTTGAAACCAGGACACGAGTAATACAGCTTTTGTATCAATTCAGAAGCACATTCTTTGCGAAAAAATACCGAACTCATTACACCAAGTATCGGCACAGATTCGATATATGGTATTCCCTTCTGACGCCAGTAGATCATGTGACGATAAAACGTTACCAATACAGCGATGAAACCAAGACCCAGGGTCCACAACACTGCCATTTGGAAACCCATGGCTCAAAATCCCAAAACTGTTCAGATAAGCGACTAAACGAACGTCCTGTTCGACTATTTAGTCACAGTATTTATGCAACTAATCGTGATTTTACGTAACACAGTTAACGACGTTGCTGCTATTATTGCAGAACGTTTTATATCAACGTAGTATCACTTTTTGACACATTCTACGTTCCCAGCTAGATGATTACTGCGCTACGATTAATGCGACTCAGAAGAAGAAGAAGCCTCTGTCTTCAACACTCTGGGTTACGTCATAAACCCGAGACCCACTGTCCTCATAGTGAAGTGTAGATTGGAACTTACCACTTAATCAATCAAGACTGGGAACTCGATGATTATTTTATCAAACAAGTACGAGTGTAACAAATTTCAAGCGTAAATAAAATTCTGGTATAAGTCTACCGTTAACAAACTTATGAAATTTGCAAGATATCATATATATAATATACTATATTTGTATATATCGTATTTACAAACTTGATGAAGGGAATGAGAATTGACATATATTATGTTGCAAATATATCATAAATCATTAATTGTACTATGCGTATAGCGTGTTCGATATATTCGAGTCTGATTATTAGAAGAAGATTAAAGAATTTTTCATCTGAAATCATTTATTAATTTTACTATTTGATATATTCGACTCCAATTATTAAAAGTGGTTAAATAATTTTTTCTAACACGTAATGTAATAATACCTTTTGACTGAAAATAACATCATTTGGTGTTTAATATTGCTACTCATCTGGATTAAAATTACAGTAATAATAACATTATATGTGACATACCACAGTCGGTATAAAAAAATGTTTATCTATTTTTTTAAATGTGCCGTGGGTATCTGAATAAAAGCAAATTAGACATCTCTTCGTCCATTCATTACGCACATTAACCTGACTCCGCCTGGAATGAGCGCGGGGGAAGGTGTGTCACATGGCCTTAACATGAGGTGACATATCGCGGTCGGTACTAAAAAGTGTAATGATATTTTTCTAAGGGTGCCAAAGATTTCTAGGTCAAACAAATAAGATCCAAGTTCGGAACGTATGGACACGATGGAATCTTATTTCATTTTTCTCAGAAACGTTCGGAAGCTCGAAAAAACAGCATTAGTCTTTAAAACCGGTAGATTTTTTACCCAAAGATCATGCAATAAAATATTATTAATCTAACGGACGGTAAGTAATTTTGTTGACTTGTGAGTAGACAAAAGAACTGTAGGATAAGGGAGACAATAACCAGTTTAGAATGCTATCTATTGCAATAACGTTTCATAAAAAAATACCGCTTCCTTTGTTGCTGTTATCTAAAATAATAACGGTAATCATTTATTTCTCATACTTATATACAGAAAAATAGTTAAAAAATAACATAAAACAAGAACGATTGCAAAAACAAGAAAAAAGGTATTAAATATTTAGAAGTCGTGGATTTCACTGCTTCCTTGTCTCCAATTTCATCCAGAATCCAGTTTCAGGCTCCAGAAGAAAAGGCTTCCTACTAAATTGAATGACTTTTTCACTTTTTGGCGAAGGTTTGAGCACAAAATTTTGCAAGATATGGGTTATGAGTATTTTCGTTTCCATCAAAGCAAAACGTTCGCCGATGCATTTTCGGGGTCCCAAGCCAAAAGGCATGTAGGTATAGGGCTTGATGTTACTCTTATTTTCATCGCTAAAACGTTCAGGGTCAAAGTTTTCAGGATCCGGAAAAAAAATAGGATCGCGATGAAAGCCGAAAACCGGAAACCACATGCAAGTATTGGGTTGCACGGTAAATTCCTTGAAGCCTTCCGCGGACGGTGGCAGAGTGTAGGCCTTGCTGCAAATACGATCGATGAAAGGTGACGGTGGGTAAAGTCGAAGAGTTTCCGAAATAATCATATCCATGTATTTCATCTTTGCCAAGGTTTCGTAAGTGATGTTGCCCCCGTCTTCTTCCAGAACAGAATCTACCTCGTCGCGAAGCCTCTCCTGAATATCCGGATAATGCGATAATACGTGTGAAACGAAGCAAATCAGACGGGCCGACGTGTCAAACCCGGCGAGAACGAATACGAATGCTTGAGCTATTATGTCGTCGATGGTCATTTCAATTCCATTTTCATTGTTCTTAGCCTGCATGAGGAGATGAATCATGTCAGGCCTGACAATGCCCTTTTCCTTGCGGGTCCGCACGGTATCGTGAATAAGTGTCTTGAAGAATTTATCAGCCCGCCGGGAAAGAAAACCTATACCCATAAAACGCATCACTTTTGGGAACACCTTCGAGGCCATGAACTTCATAACTTTCATCCAACCATCAAAAGTCGCAGCGTCTCTACCATTTATATAGAAATCATTGTCTCGATCCTTCATCGAATTTACATTTACACCAAAAGCTGCTGTCGCTATGACGTCATTTGCGTATCTGGTGTAAGCATCCTTCAAGTCCATTTCCTTCATTATTTCTTTATGATCCTTGAGATACTGAACAAAATCCATCGAGCATTGGGACACCAATTGAAACATGTATTTCATTTTGCTTGCTGTAAACGAAGGACTCAGTGTTGTTCTCATTTCGCGCCAACGTTCGTCCTTGAGTGAAAATATATTCCTCGCCAACAGTGGATCGAGTTCTTCCGCAACGAAGCTCATATGATTCGGAAAATAATCGAAACTCTTGACGGTGATATCTTTAATGATATCCGGATCTTTTATTACTATCGTTGGTGTACCGAAATTCATAGTACCGAAATATTTGGAACCAGGACACGAGTAATACAGTTCTTGCATTAATTCAGAAATACCTTTACTGCGAAAAAATAACCATTTTATTATATCAAGTATCGACACAGTTTCGATATATGGTATTCCCTTTTGACGCCAGTAGATCATTTGACGGTAAAGCGTTACCAATACAGCGATGAAACCAAGACCCAGGGTCCACAACACTGCCATTTGGAAACACATGGCTCAGAACCGCAAAACTGTTCAGATAAGCGTCAAACTATCTATGTAACTAATCGTGATTTTACGTAACGCAGCTAACGACGCTACTGGTATTATTGCAATACGGCTGCTATTAACGTAGTATCACTGTCTGATACATTCTACGTTCCCAGCCGGATGATTACTGCGCTACTATTAACGCAACTCAGAAGAAGAACCCCTTATCTTCAGCATTCTGAGTTACGTCATAAACCCGAGATCCACTGTCCTCACAGTGAAGCGTAGATTGGAAATTACCAATTAAACAATCAAGACTGGGAACTCGATGATTATTTTATCAAACAATTACACGTTTAACCAATTTCAAGCGTAAATAAAATTCTGGTATAAGTCTACCGTTAATAAACTTATGAAATTCACTAGATAAAATATATAATTTACTATATTTGTGTATATCGTATTTACAAACTTGATGAAGAAAATGAGAATTGACATATATTGTATTGCAAATTGGTAATCAATAATTAATTATACTATGCGTATAGGGTGTTCGATATATTCGACTCCCATTATTAAAAGTGGTTAAAGAATCTTTAGTAACATCTAATATAATAATATATTTTATCACTGATAATAACATCATTTGGTGTATAACATTACTACACATCAAAATAAAAATTACAGGTGTATAGTAATATTACTGTTCGATGACTTTACTTTCAATTTACAAGTTGTTAAATATTCAATGACGCGTTTGAAATTTAATAAACGGTTACTGTAAAAAAGCTGTCTGCGCATGTACAGTAATGTTAACGTTATGTGACATCCCGCAGTCGGTATCAAAAGATGTTCATCTACTTTTTAAAATATGTCGTGGGTGTCTGAATAAAGTAAATTAGGCATCTCTTCGTCTATTCATTACGCTCATTAATCTAATTTACTTTTCACCTCAAACATCCTGCACCTTTGAAAAAATGGCCTTAACGTGAGGTGACATACCGCGATCGGTACTTAAAACTGTTTTTATGTTGGTTTTCTAAGTGTGCCGTAGATTTCTAAGTTAAAGCAAAAACAATCCCACTTTGAAACTGATAAACACAGTGGGATCCTATTTAATTTTTCCCAGAAATGTTCGGTACCCTCGAAAAAAATAGTATTAGAGTTTTAGATACGGAGGGGTTTTCGACCCAATAATCAGGCAATAGAAAATTATTAATTTACCAGGCGACAAGTCATTTGTTGACTTGTGAGTAAACAAAAGAACTGTAGGATAGGGGAGACAATAACCAGTTTAGAATGCTATCTATCGCAATAACGTTTCATAAAAAAATACCGCTTCCTTTGTTGCTGTTATCTAAAATAATAACGGTAATCATTTATTTCTCATACTTATGGACAGAAAAATAGTTAAAAAATAACATAAAACAAGAACGATTGCAAAAACAAGAAAAAAGGTATTAAATATTTAGAAGTCGTGGATTTCACTGCTTCCTTGTCTCCAATTTCATCCAGAATCCAGTTTCAGGCTCCAGAAGAAAAGGCTTCCTAATAAATTGAATGACTTTTTCACTTTTTGGCGAGGGTTTGAGCACAAAATTTTGCAAGATATGGGTTATGAGTATTTTCGTTTCCATCAAAGCAAAACGTTCGCCGATGCACCTTCGGGGTCCCAAGCCAAAAGGCATGTAGGTATAGGGCTTGATGTTACTCTTATTTTCATCGCTAAAACGTTCAGGGTCAAAGTTTTCAGGATCCGGAAAAAAAATAGGATCGCGATGAAAGCCGAAAACCGGAAACCATATGCCAGTATTGGGCTGCACGGTAAATTCCTTGAAGCCTTCCGCGGACGGTGGCAGAGTGTAGGCCTTGCTGCAAATACGATTGATGAAAGGTTGCGGTGGGTAAAGTCGAAGAGTTTCCGAAATAATCATATCCATGTATTCCATCTTTGTCAAGGTTTCGTAAGTGATGTTGCCCCCGTCTTCTTTCAGAACAGAATCTACCTCGTCGCGAAGCCTCTCCTGAATATCCGGATAATACGATAATACGTGTGAAACGAAGCAAAGCAGACGCGCCGACGTGTCAAACCCGGCGAGGAAGAATACGAATGCTTGAGCTATGATGTCGTCGATGGTCATTTCAATTCCATTTTCATTGTTCTTAGCATGCATGAGAAGATGAATCATGTCAGGCCTGACAATGCCCTTTTCCTTGCGGGTCCGCACGGTATCGTGAATAAGTGTCTTGAAGAATTTATCAGCCCGCCGGGAAAGAAAACCTATACCCATAAAACGCATCACTTTTGGGAACACCTTCGAGGCCATGAACTTCATAACTTTCATCCAACCACCAAAAGTCGCAGCGTCTCTACCATTTATATAGAAATCATTGTCTCGATCCTTCATCGAATTTACATTTACACCAAAAGCTGCTGTCGCTATGACGTCATTTGTGTATCTGGTGTAAGCATCCTTCAAGTCCATCTCCTTCATTAATTTTTTATGATCCTTGAGATACTGAACAAAATCCATCGAGCATTGGGACACCAATTGAAACATGTATTTCATTTTGCTTGCTGTAAACGAAGGAGTCAAAGTTGTTCTCATTTCGCGCCAACGTTCATCCTTCAATGAAAATATATTTCTCGCCAACAGTGGATCGAGTTCTTCCGCAACGAAGCTCAAATGATTCGGAAAATAATCGAAACTCTTGACGGTGATATCTTTAATGATTTCCGGATCTTTTATTACTATCGTTGGTGTACCGAAATTCATAGTACCGAAATATTTGGAACCAGGACACGAGTAATACAGTTCTTGCATTATTTTAGAAATACCTTTACTGCGAAAAAATAATTTTATTATATCAAGTATCGGTTCAGTTTCGATATATGGTATTCCCTTTTTACGCCAGTAGATCATTTGACGGTAAAGCGTTACCAATACAGCGACGAAACCAAGACCCAGGGTCCACAACACTGCCATGTGGAAACACATGGCTCAGAACCGCAAAACTGTTCAGATAAGCGTCAAACTATCTATGTAACTAATCGTGATTTTACGTAACGCAGCTAACGACGCTACTGGTATTATTGCAGTAGGGTTGCTATTAACGTAGTATCACTGTCTGGTACATTCTACGTTCCCAGCCGGATGATTACTGCGCTACAATTAACGCAACTCAGAAGAAGAACCCCTTATCTTCAGCATTCTGAGTTACGTCATAAACCCGAAATCCACTGTCCTCACAGTGAAGCGTAGATTAGAAATTATCAATTAAATAATCAAGACTGGGAACTCGATGATTATTTTATCAAACAATTACACGTTTAACCAATTTCAAGCGTAAATAAAATTCTCGTATAAGTCTACCGTTAATAAACTTATGAAATTCACTAGATAAAATATATAATTTATTATATTTGTGTATATCGTATTTACAAACTTGATGAAGAAAATGAGAATTGACATATATTGTATTGCAAATTGGTAATCAATAATTAATTATACTATGCGTATAGGGTGTTCGATATATTCGACTCCCATTATTAAAAGTGGTTAAAGAATGTTTAGTAACACCTAATATAATAATACATTTTATCACTGATAATAACATCATTTGGTGTATAACATTACTACACATCAAAATAAAAATTACAGGTGTATAGTAATATTACTGTTCGATGACTTTACTTTCAATTTACAACTTGTTAAATATTGAATGACGCGTTTGAAATTTAATAAACGATTACTGTAAAAAAGCTGTCTGCGCATGTACAGTAATGTTAACGTTATGTGACATCCCGCAGTCGGTATCAAAAGATGTTCATCTACTTTTTAAAATATGTCGTGGGTGTCTGAATAAAGTAAATTAGGCATCTCTTCGTCTATTCATTACGCTCATTAATCTAATTTACTTTTCACCTCAAACATCCTGCACCTTTGAAAAAATGGCCTTAACGTGAGGTGACATACCGCGATCGGTACTTAAAACTGTTTTTATATTGGTTTTCTAAGTGTGCCGTAGATTTCTAAGTTAAAGCAAAAACGATCCCACTTTGAAACTGATAAACACAGTGGGATCCTATTTAATTTTTCCCAGAAATGTTCGGTACCCTCGAAAAAAATAGTATTAGAGTTTTAGATACGGAGGGGTTTTCGACCCGATAATCAGGCAAAGGAAATTATTAATTTACCAGACGACAAGTCATTTGTTGACTTGTGAGTAGATAAAAAAAAACTGTAAAATAAAGGAGACGGTAACCACTTTATATCGCTATCTATTGCTTATATATTTGACGCCAGTAGGTCATGTGACGGTAAAATATTACCAATACAGTGATGAAACCAAGCCCCAGAGCCCACAAAACTGAACTTTAGAAACCCATGGCTCAAAACTCCTAAACTGTTCGGATAAGCGACTAAACGAACGTTTTGTTCGACTATTCAGTCACAGTATTTATGCAACTAATCGTGATTATACGTAGCACAGCTAACTACTTCGCTGGTATTATTGCAGAACGGCTGCTATTAGCGTAGTATCACTTTCTGATATATTGTACGTTCCTAACTAGATGATTACTGCGCTAAAATTAATGCAACTCAGTAGCAGAATCGCCTCTCTTCAGCACTCTGGGTTACGTCATGAATCCGAGACTCACTGTCCTCACAGTGAAGCGTAGATTGTGAATTTCTACTCAGTCAACCAAGACTGACGTTTTTGTTTTATCAAGCGACATGTGTAAAAAAATGCCAAGCATAAATAAAATTTCTGTACAAGTCTACTGTTAATAAAATTATGAAATTTACAAGATAAAATATATAATTTACTATATTTGTGTATATCGTGTTTACAAACTTGATGAAGTAAATGAAAATTGACAGACGTTGTGTTGCAAATTTGTAATCAATCGTTAATTGTACTATGCGTATAGCGCGTTCGATATATTCGACTTTGATTATTAAAAGATGGTGAAAGAATTTTTCTAATACGTAATGTAATAATATATTTTATGAATGAAAATAACATCATTTGGTGTATAATATTACAACGCATCTGTATTTAAAAAAACAGCTGTATGGTAATATTACTGTTCGATGATTTTACTTTCAATGCACTAGTTATTTAATATTCAATGACGCGTTTGAAATTTCATAAACGATTTCTGTAAGAAAAGTTTCCTGTGCATGTATAATAATTTTAAGGATATTTGGGCTAAAATTGCAAGAGGACAACGGAACTGCGATAGATCCATTAGTCAGTGTGCGAGAGAGAAGCGTCCGCCGCGTGACTGAGCTAAAAGAGATGGTTGCCGAGGAATCTCAAAGACTAAACAGTCAATCATTGTAAAGTTTAGATACAAGCTGTCTCAAGCAAATCGAACAGAAACTGAAGTTTTCCCGGCTTTCCATGTGAAACTACGTAACTTTGAGCAAACATTATTAACAAAAACAAACAAAAAATGTACAGAATCCAGTGTACTTTTTTTTACTAATCTACTGAATTTCGACACAATCGAACAGACACCCGTTTTGGCCCAAACGTCCTTATCTCAGATTTTTTTAACAGTGTAGTGGTACTTTGTTACCGCTGTCTTTTTATAATAATAATGTAAATGATTATTAAAAAATTAAGAATAATAATAATCTGTAGATACAAGGTAAATCAGACGTAGAAGCAATGTCACGCTTAAGCGAACTTAAATGAGTATTCAGTAATTGTATTCTTCAAGCGCTAGGACTAATTAAGCAACGCGCCTCTGTGTTGCTACTCGTATTTATATTTCTGTTCAAGCGTACATTATTTCGGTCTATTCGTGAGACTCACCGATAAATACGAAGATCTGATGATGGGAGAAACGCAGCAACATCGAGATCGACACCGTCTGAAAGCAGAATCGGAGTTTATTCAATTAAATTGGTTATCGAATCAAACGGGAACACTTCCACGTTCCGTCTTATCCTTTTCTTCATCTTAACACACGAATGAGCGATTTCGTCGTGAAAACGAATTATCAACTCGATATTTTTGTTACTTTTATTCCAAGTTTATTACAGGAGTTTCGAACACCGCGACGTATCAAATTAGATTTCTCCTATGAATTATATTAAAATATATAGAAAAAAAATATGCCTAACGTGTATTCTCTTATCATAATTTTTTTTAATTTTTGACACATTCACTTATGATGAATCTATCCGAAATAAAATTGCATTGTCGCATTCATCAGTTTTAAAAAGATACAGATGATATTTCTAGTTGGTTGAATAGTTTGGCAAAAATTATCGTTACGTGTAGGTAAAAAATAAATATATTTATGCGAAAATAATGGTAAAGCAATAATACTAATTTTAGAAAGAAAGTCACCACAAATATAATGTTCTTTTGGGAAATTTCGCGTAAACAACATCTCTGCATTTCAGCCATACTGTTTTCTCTGTCGGAAAATAATGGATTAACCCATAGATGCCTGAGAACGCTGGCGCTACTGGCCCTATATTTGCCACTGGGTGTCAGGTGCTCGCTCACTCTCCGCTACTATTCGCTCATTCGATCCTATTATTCGTTGAAACCCAGGAATCTCGGTCGTTCTCTCGTAGTAGTGCGGTATCGGCGATAGCAATAAAATGCACAAGTGAATGCAGCACGGAAATTTGTCACCTGCGCGTAATCTACCGGCAAGCTTGTCGAATGGAATTTTACTCATCCCGTCTAGGTAGACCGTCACATTATACTGGAATTTTCAATTCGGTATCGATGATCATTGCATTACTTCACACTCATAACGAAAATTAATTGACTTATCATCGATTATTATTGCCTTTGATTAAATAAACATTCAATGAGCAATCTCTGACAAAGGAAAGTTTTGTGCCTATAAATTGAATGAATTGAGCGAGATTGAATTATTATGTAAATAATTGTGAAGAATCGAATAATTACATTTTTTAACTGAATGTAGTTGAAGAAGCTAGGTACCACATTCGAATAATCAATTATCGGGTATTAAATCTCGAATGACGCGCGATGGATGTAATTAGAGAAGCGTACGTCATTGGATACTAGAGGAATATAGTATGAAGAGGATGGCGAGAACATATGTCCCTGTGTAGCGTCGGATCTGTCCGATGAGCTGTAAAAGCTATGACGCAACGGTATGATATGTAATACGGAATTTTTATTCAAAAGAATAAAATTTAAAAAACTGATCGTTTACGTTTAGCGTCTAGATGCTACCGTGTTTTTTGATCTCAGTATTCCGTGCCAGATTACTGTATCTCAACGAATTTCAGAAGATCCGTATTTGTCCGTGATTGCAACAAATTTGCGATATTTCAAGATCAGTCGTTGATTACGGGGAAAAAAACATAGCTCGTACGTATTTCAATATAATTGGTGATATTATTTTCTTTGGAAATAATCGGCTGTTGTTCCGTTGAAAACAAAACAGCCTTTCGGGTTACATGGTGAAATGAATATTTCACGGAACAAAAGAGAGAAAACGGGTGAGTGAACAACGAACGAGCATGGTTACGATTGGAGTGACTGGCGTCTCGTGTATATGACAGAAAACTCAAGCCAGCTTTATTCAATGTTGGCTAAGTACGCCATGGCAGGTAGATGATGTGAAACTGGTGACGCCAGTAGCAGACCCACAAGAGTAACCAGGATCCAAACGGTTGGGTGTCGCACGTGACCGATACACGTCTCTCCTATCTGTATAGATATAATGCTCGATGTATTAATACATTTTCCGAGTGGCTTGGTCGCCGTCACGTGTACCGTCACGTATTATAGCTCTGTTTAGCTTATGTTTGTTACAAATTGGACAAGATTGATACTTAAACAAATAATCAGCTACGCAGCGTTATGACGACAATTACAAGCGATTACGAAATTATTTTGCCCTCTTTACTCAATAAGCCTTTGTTTGTAGATTAATTAATTAATCATTTTGTATGCGGTCATATGTTTCTTCATAGTGATAAATCTAAGCGACAATGTAATTGACAAAGTATGATGGAAAATTTCTGGCAGTTCGCAACCCGGTTAGAGTCAGCGTCACCTAGATCCCTGCGTTATCGATCTCAGAAAGATCTCTAACAATCGAATCCTTCATTATTTTTTGTCAACTCTCAGGCTGTGGCAATATTTTTTCACGATTTCTTTAGAAAGTTAAAAATCGTCAGGTCTGGTTGCCTCATTAATTCTTAATGAATGAGTGAGGCAAGCAGAATTGACAAAAAATAATTAAGGATTCGATTGTTAGAGATCTTTCTGAGATCGATAACGCAGGGATCTAGGTGGCGCTGACTCTAACCGGGTTGCGAACAGCCAGAAATTTTCCATCATACTTGGTCAATTACATTGTCGCTTAGATTTATCACTCTGGGTTTACTCAATAAGTCCTAATCTTTAAGCACCCGAATAAACTAGAAGGGTAATGTGCATTTGATATTGAATTCAAGTTGACTCAAGTAACTTTATTATTTTTAATTTCTATTTAAGAATAAAAAATATTTCGTCCTTCCCTCGACTAAAGTCAAAATGTCGGGTATAATTTATTATTTAGAAAACTGTGATAATCTAGTGTGTAAAGCGAATCGTTATAAATCGAACGCATACGATACCGGGCACGGATGGTACGTTCACACGTGAATATGAAAAAGACGCTGCCATTTGCGTCATATTGCAGACAAGACGAGAAGCGGGAGTTCGGGCAACCGAGTCGAGCATATATCACGATAATTTGATACAAAATGACCGGCTTGGGGGCTGAAGCTACCGCCACGAAACGAATATGATGCCCCTAATAACGTTGATTTATACGAACCGGTTCAACGGGAAAGGGGGTCGCGGGCCCGAGAACGTTGGGGGTCGAACGTCCAGGTTACACCAGAAACCAACGGGGGATGCTACCACTAGCACCGGTGGTTAGTTTGAATTGATTGCCCTATCCTGTTACACAACCCGTGGCGCCATAGCGGCGTACCATAGATCCGTGCAAGAATAAAAACGGGCGACATTGATTAAAGATTTTGTGCATCAATCATCGTCATGAAAATTAACGTCGATAGTTGCTCAACAGCAGTGACGCTTTCTCGTATTTTTGCTCGACACGGGACAGAACAAAATTACAGTTGCATAATTTCAAATCCGGATGTATGAAGTTTAATTTCTACAAAACGCGTAGAGTTCCTTTTTAGGTAGAGCTCGATACCGACTGTTCACCTCAAAACTTTCAACACAGTTAAAGTCAAATACAAATGTTTGTAGGGACGTCAGAAGAGCGAGGCTCACTGCGTGGATGTAACACCGAATGAGCCCAACAAATCCGACATTTATCAGAAAGAGTAGGCCCCCGAAAAATGTGTTATACATTTTTAAAGCTGTCTCTCTCGCACTTGCATATTCTCCGACGAAATACCACGTGGCTTGAGCGTTCCCTTAAGGTTATATGCTACATGTCATCTATCTCTCTCAGATCGCCAAACACACGTGCGACAAAGATAGCAGAATTTTTCCATCATGAATTTCTCCGCCACGATTGATGTTTCGAGTAAAAGACGACAACGGTAAAATGTGCAACTATGAAGTGCAGTTCACCGTTCTCTTTTTTTATCCGGAAGATTAATCGTCGCGGAAAAATTTCATTTTCATTGCTCTGTTACCTGCCAATTACATATTTGATTAATTTAATGAGTATCAATGTTCTAAATATCTTCGAAAATCTTTCAATGAAACGAATTGCTGGTACTATACGTGACGAATCAAAATTTTATGTCCGAGTTCTCGAAGACAAAGAGTAATTCACTAATAATTTTAATGAATTTTTGTATCCAACTCGCAACGTTTTTTTAATATCCAAGAAACAGTATTTTGTTGATAAGGTAAATGCTCCTGTTATCGTACGCATTCCTATCAGCAGCGATAAAAAAAGTATCTTACCATTTGATGTACCGGCCGAGCCGCAAATACGTCGGTTCATCGGTACATCCCTATTTTTAGTTAAAATCACTCATTAGGGTAACCAGTTGGGTTAAAAAAGAAACCTAATTAATGAATAAAGACTGACTTTAATGCGAGTTGTACTTACAAAAATAAGCATGATAAAGAATGCCGCGAGGTACGAAGTCTTGGCCATCCACATGCTCACAAATCGATAGTGTTCGCCCGTTATGACATTTCTGAAATTGAAATAGAAAAAATTGAATAACTGTGATTTCAAGTTCATCTGCTTTAACTTTTTCTTTCGGAAAATAAAACGAACCTAAGGAAACCTTTGTTGTCTTCGTGTTCTGCGAGAGTTTTAATGCTCGCCATTAGTAAGTCATCGTAACCCAGCACCTCATCCAGGATAAATCGAGAAAACGCATCGCCGAAGCACTTGTCGTTCAGTGGATCCAAAGTTACGATTTTAACTGGAATATTGAGTCTCTGACGTACGGCTGGCGAGAGGCGGAGGAATCCATATTCCAACGAGTATTCGACTATGTATTCGTCCTCTGGAAATACTAATTTCCGTTCAACGATAATTATTCGAATAACAATGTTTTCTATGATAAAAAAACGAAAGAAATTAGGTGGAGACGAACCTGCCCTGACCAATTTCTCGACCTCGGGAACCTGATCCTTCAGAGGCTGGATCACACTGTCTCCGCTAGGTTCTCCTTCGACAACTGCTGCGGTCACGTTTACCCTGGAGTTGATAGTTGACGCGAAAACTTCGTCGTCTGGCGGCTGTTTAAAAAATATCGTAAAAAGCATTTTTAATCGTCATATATATTTTTTTACTTTGGATAACGCGATGTACTACAAATTTCTACTGCTATACCTTAAGACGATGTGCTACATGTCGTCTTTCTCGCTCACATCGCCATGCAAGCGAGAAAGACTACAGAATTTATCCACCACGATTGATCTTTTGGATAAAAAATGAGAACGGTACATTGCAGAATTGTAAGACGCAGTTTACCGTTTCCTTTTTTATTCGAAGATCAATCGTGGCAAAGAAATTTGCATTACAGTTTTTGTTACCGACCGAGGCGTAGCACATTATCTTAAGGTAACGTAACATGCCGCAGTCGGTACCTAAACCGGTTTATCTATTTTTTGAGGGTGTCGAGAGTTTTTTGATAAAAGCAAATTAGGTATCTCCTAATTAGGCAATATCCGGCACCCTTGAAGAAGTAGGTAAACCACTTTTACACAGACCGGGCCTTGGATGGAAGCGGAGGTGAATGTGTTACATCACCTTAAAAGGATGCTAGAGAAAATTTTTTCTACGGATATACTTCACATCGTATAGGACTGTAATATCAACATAAACGCTTCGACGACCGTTCGAATTTTGATTGGAAACGTGCAAAAATTTCATTCATTCATCCATTCAAAAATTAACACGGCTGATCGAAATGTCAACAGCATCTGTTTTGTAGAATACAGATGTTTCTGGAACTCGTATACATCAAACCGAACCGGACTTCGATTCTTTGAGGTTCTCTGAACATTTCAATATCGTCAAAAAGTCGATAAGACAAGAGAAATCTACGTAAAGTGTAAACTACTTTCACGTAGTCTGTCTCTATCCTTGTTGCCGTAATCTCTTTCCGTAAGTGGTCAGACTACGTAAATGCGGTATACACTTTACGTAGATTTCTTTTGTGTAATCGACTTTCTGAGGATACTGAAATGTTTGGAGAACCTCAAATAATCGACGTCCGCTCCGGTTTCACGCGTGTGAGTTCCAGAAAGGTTTATTCTTACAAAATAGATGCTGTTGACATTTCAAGGGGCCATATTGGATATCTGAAGGGTCAGTAATAGACGATTATTTTCGTCTTGTGCACGTTTTCAACCGAAACTAGGCCGGACTTCGAAGCATATATGTTCATATTATAGTCCTGTACAATTTGAAGCATATTCGCAGAATATCGACAATCGATAGTGTAGACTACGAAATAGCCTATTTTTGCCGACGAAAGGTGGTGAAAATGGTAGAAAATAGTGATTTTAATTTTGTTAACAACGATGTGCTACACGTCGTGTCTCTCGCCATACGTGCGAAACATAGCAGAATTTTTCCAACGCGAATTTCTCCGTAACGAATCATTTTACAAAGCAGTTCGCTGTTCTCTTCTTTTATCCGAAATATCAATTGTGGCTAAAAAATTTACCTCACAGTTTTTGTTACCGACCGAGAGGTAGCACATTACCTTCGGATTATACGACATACCGCAGTCAGTGTCAAAAGATGTTATGTTTACCCATTTTTTCAAGGGTACCAGGAATTTCTGGTCAATATCAAATTAGGTATTCCTTCGTAGATTCGTTACGTGCGTGAACCCAATTTGCCTTTCTCTAGAAACATTTTGCACCATTGAAAAAATAGGTAAACCGTTTTTGATACCGATTGAGTCTGTGATGGGCGCGGGAGAGAATTGTCACATTACCTTAACGAGATATGCTACGCGTTTCGCGATCACCAATGGCGCAATTGCACTCGCACTCATAGCGGCTCAGTCAATATAGCACCTTACCTTAATGTCATGCGACACTACTCGATCGGTAACAAAAAGGTAGAATCTGAATTTCTTTGTCACGGTAGTCTGTCGAATTAAGTACGAGAACGTCGCCCTACAGAATAGTTAGACAGAGGGTAACGTTCTTTGCGTTTTTCAGACAGATTAACGCTGGCAGAGAATTTCAGATAACAGTTTTTGTTACCAACCGAGTAGCATTATCTCAACTTAAAATCTGTATAAATTTCGAAACATTCCATACCTCTTTCGTTTCGGTATTGAGTCCACCTGTCCATAATTTCGTGGACAACACTATACTACTGGTAGAATTCGTTACGCCCAGTTCGAGATTGTTGGAATTGTCGACATCCACCAGCAAACTCGGCAAGACGTTATCATCGAGGGTTAAATTATCCCGATCACTTTCACCGGTGTCCGGGGGAACAGGATGTTCCTCATCCACAGATGACGGTTCGATGTTTATAAATCTGCATGAGAAAGTATGAAAATTTACAAATTTTCTTTTAACCTACGTGAAAAGATCGAAAACGGTGTTTTCCATCAATTTTATTCAAATAATTGATTTATTATCGACATTACAATCATCGTCACAAGGATTCTCGGAACTTACCCATCCCTCGTTAATATCCCAAGAACGCTAGTTATATCGTCCACCTTCTCTTGTCTAAGTTTCGCCTCTTTGGCATAACTCTTTTCGATGCTATAATCCTCAGCACCGTTACGCAATATTTCAACTCGGAGAATGCCATCGCGTGGCCACTCGTCCCTTATGTGCTCAAGACAATTAGTCGGCGCTCTTGAGAAGACTATGTGAATGTACGCCATGACGAAAAACGCCATGATCGCCTGAAATATTGAACATTTTATTTATTAATAACCGACGTAGAATACAAATATATATTAACGATAATGTGAGATTAATTTGAAACATTACGAAATATTTAGCTTCGACTTAAACTTTAAATTTACAGAGAGATGAAACCCACCTTCAACAAAACTGTGAACTCTATGAATCTTCTGACCGGGCGAGGAAACGTTCTCGCGTAAGCGAGTGCAGCTTTAATAAAAAGTGCATGAAACAATCTATCACGCATGTTATATAACGTATTCTGATTGTTGTTGTTGCGGGCACGATTAATAAAAACGGGCCCGATAGCGCCTGTAATGCCCGGATTGTTTTCCGCAACAGCACCGCCCCCGCCGTTTCCATTCTGATTAGAATTTTGTTGCGTCGGTGGACCGGCAGCGTTCGATTGTGGCATCTTTTTTGTCAATTCGTTAAAAACAAGAATAAAAGCTCAACAATTTGACCGACAAAAAACAAAGAAGCCAGCTTATTTCTCGCCTTATAAAAAACACTTATAGTTAGCTACTATCGGTATTTAAGTTTGAGCTTAATTGATAACTGTGAATAGTCCGTTTCAATAACTCGTTACGTCGTGAATCGAAAATAACACGGTAGAAAACGTTTCCACTATCGAAATCCACGAAACACGAATATGTGCTTCCGTATCATCTGAAACAAATGAAACATTTCGTTTACTCAATTGACTTGATATTACATCGCAACAACCTTTATCATTGTGAGTTAGTTAGAAAAATTGCACATAGGTTCACAAACTAACCAGAGAATCTTCAGAGTTTATCGACCGTCAAGATAGAAAATGTAGTTAGTAAATTTATTAAATCTATGAGAGCTTCAGTGAATTTTGTTACACACCGGCTGCTTTCACCGCGTCCATCATATCATACATTTGATCTATCTTTTATTTCAATGAACGGATATCGCATTGATAAAAATTTTTGTACGCGTGATTCTGCACAGATTAATTAATTGAAAATTCAACTATCAGAAAAAATGTTTTGTTTGAATATCCTGATCAAATTTTGAAGCTGCAATAATATTCTCTGGTAGAAATAAATAATTAAGTATAAGATATCTTGATAATTTGTCTGTTATCAAGAGAGATCAAGAATGAGACATAGAAGAAATGAGAAACAGAATGCACAAAGGGAGACAAAAATAATAAAAAATACTCATCGATACTGATCAAATTTTGAAGCTGCAATAATATTCTCTGGTAGAAATAAATAATTAAGTATAAGATATCTTGATAATTTGTCTGTTATCAAGAGAGATCAAGAATGAGACATAGAAGAAATGAGAAACAGAATGCACAAAGGGAGACAAAAATAATAAAAAATACTCATCGATACATAGTTTGGAGTCAATTGCTGTTATTTATTTGACTTAATGAAAATGTAGCTGAATATTGTTAAACGTTAAAAGTTTGATAGTAATGTCAGGTGTCCCATTGCCTATTCGCAAGTGAGAGAGAGCACATGCGGCACTTTGTTTGGCATGAAACTAGCGCTTAGAAATATCAATTATTTCTGATATCGGTCGGTCTATTGCCGATAAAGGTGTAATACCGTTTCAGCAATGCAATGTACCATTGTAGAAGCCCAGTTATCTCATTTTGAAAAAAAAAGTTATAGCACCCTTAACCATTATTACTTGAAATATTAGTTATAGATAGCATCTATTTCAGTTTATTGACAACCTTAAGAATCGGTTGGCCAATACTAAAAATATTTTTTGTTATCTTGTTTGCGGAATCGACTAGACAGGTCTATCAAAAAGTTGCGTCTGATGAAAAAAATTAAATAATGACGCAAGAACGAATGCCGCTGTTTGAACATTGTTCAGAGATAACGAAGATAATTGTATTTACAGTCTCTCCTATGAGAAACTCAGGCCAGCTGACTGTCGATTCTAACCTCAAATAGTCACAACCCACCGCGCCTTTCCTCAAAGTTTTCCTTCGATTTCAAGTTCAAGATGTGAATGGAAAATGCGAATAACGTCTCAAGTATAGGAATAATAGAAACACTGTTGAATCGACAAGTGGCAAATGACGATGCAAAAAAATGATCAGTTGCCAAAGCGTCAAGTTAGTGATGTGCGGGGGGGTCCTGAGGCTAAACGTTTCGGAGTTTCTACCTATTCTTGTTACATAATTCAGTTGGTTAAAAAAAACCGTAAATGATTGTTATGCCGATATAGACCGATAATACTGTTATTATCACATGGATGCTCCACGTGATAATAAATCGATCAGATCATCGAATTGAGCAAAGCAATTCGATGTCGTCCGCTCGGGGACTGTACATACGACGAAAAAACCCACGAGTTTCCGGTAAACGGTTGTAACGCTTCTTCACACGATTTCACCTGGCGCGATATCTCATTTTTTAATTTTCATTATTAAGCTTTTTTTTCTTCTTTTTATATAACGATGGTCAGTTCGTAAGATTCTCCGGCGTTTATCCCCAAAATATCAATTTGACAGTTGACGGTTAGCTCCATTTTCGTATTCGTTGTATTTCGTACCTGTCAATGTCGTTATACCTTTCTCCCTTGTACAATAGCGCACCCTTCTTTTTTTTTTCTTTTTGTAATATACGTCTCAAGTTACGGCTGACGTTCACACGTTTCCGATATACTTTGTGGTTCCGCGAATAAAAAAAAATACTAAATAACACACGAGGGTTAAATACGCGCGATCCAATTTGAGAAAGCGAGCTCCCCGCACACCGACGCCATCGACACTAAACACTGCTAAACACGATGCACACGACGGGCTGTATATCTAACACTCTGCGGTGAAAATGTCACTTCATCGTTCTTACTGATCAGACTTACTCGCTTACTGCTGCCACTTGCCATTTCTTGGATCTTTTTCACACCCGGTATACATACCAGTGACGCTAACTTCGCGTGGTATTTGCAGATTTGCAGTCCAATACACTGAACTATAAGTTCAGTGGTCGAATATGATAGAATGTTTATACGGAGCACTATGGAGTAATTACTTACTTAAGCTGAATTTTCATTTAGGTGCGCAGCGCTTTTGCGCCCATGAGTGAAACAGAGAGCGAGATGGTGTAAGCATTATTTTCTCTCGCTCGCACTCATCGATAACACAGTCCAAAAACAGTGTGCGTCGTTAATGAAAACGCAGGATTATTCTCTCGGACACACCGTGCTGCTCCCTCCTGGATTCCCCCGAACAATCGATTAGCCAATGAAATTGCTTTATTTAACGAATCAACTTGGAGTATTTCAGGCGCGATTCTCAAAAGTCTTCGGGCTACCACGAATTTTTTATTCCAAGTGTCGTCCACCGATTAATTTATAGTAGAAATATTTTTAAATTATCCGATGAGGAATTGCGTAATTTTTAACTATCAGTTATTTTATGGCATTTCGAATATATTCAGACATAATTTCATTTTATGTTTAATTTCTTATCGACCACCTAGCGTTATTTACTTGTCCAAAAAAGTTAAGTCAGAAAACTCTGGAAAAATAAATTTCCTAGAAATCCCTAGACAAACTGGAACGCACTCTGCGTACGAAAATTTTATACACGATGATATCTGGTTATTGGTTTATTTCACTGAGTTGCGGTACTTATCAAGTTCACATGGACAGCGTTTAAAATCAGCTGACGCTTGTTGGCGGCTTGTGTTGACTAGGTGTCGGTGTTTTTAATACTTGATTTATTATCGACATTCAAAATGTATGAAACATGGAAATAAATATTTAATAAGTCTGTGTTTTTACGCGGTTGAATAAATTTTTTAAATAATTTTACGCGATTAATTTCCAAAATGGAATGAGTTCCGATTGTGGCTTATGTCGGCTTTGGAGCATCATTTAGCGTCTTTATTTTGCACCGTATTTATAAACAATTTATCATCTTCGAGTTTTGAATTAATTTTAAAAAATAATAATTAAAAAAACGCAACTACCAATCAGTGACAACGATGGCGTCAACCGAACAAATAGGTATCAACAAAACATGGGAATTATCCCTTTACGAGCTCCATCGCGTCCCTCAGGACGCAATCACCGACACGACCGAGATAGCCGTCAGCCCTCGAAGCTTGCATAGCGAGCTCATGTGTCCCATATGTTTGGATATGCTGAAAAAGACAATGACGACTAAAGAGTGCCTACATCGATTTTGCTCCGATTGCATTATAACTGCCCTCAGGAGCGGCAACAAGGTTGTGATTTTTTTTTTTTAAATATAGCAATTATCTTCACAAGGGTAGTCGTAAATAAAAGTTAAGATGAATATTCGTTCTCGGCCCTAATTTCTGATAATTTTTAATTGACCCTTTAAAATCCGGCGCCTTTTCGATAGTTAAACAACATCCACTTGACTCCCTTGACTTTCTTAAGTAACTCAAGTGACCCAAATAATTTAACTCACTTGATACAACTAACCCTACTTATTGAAGTTATTCAACTTACGTTAAGAATATTAATCGCACAAGTTACTTAAGTAATTTAACTCACTTAACTTGCGACAAGTTGAAACTAATTTTTTACTCCTTTTTTACCGAATTTAATGATTGACAGGAATGCCCGACTTGCCGCAAAAAATTGGTATCGAAAAGATCATTGAGACCCGATCCAAATTTCGATCTTTTGATATCAAAAATTTATCCGTCCCGTGATGAGTACGAGGCTCACCAGGAACGCGTAATGGCAAATCTCAACAAATCCCACTCGCAGGCGGCCCTTGTTAACTCGATAACCGAAGGCATAAAACTACAGAGTCAGAATCGTCCTCAACGCGCTCGGAAAGCGGTTAACGAGACGGAGGGCACTAACAACGCGACGTCTTATACCAATACACCAAATCCGAATGCACCGTTGACGTGTCGATACCTCTCGACACTGGTCGAGAGCACGGAAAATCCACCGTCGAGCAATTTTCCGAGTAACAACAGTATCACCGCGACTAGCGAGACCGCATCGATTCTAGCTAACAGCTCCAATTCGCAGAATTCGAACGGTTCGTTTTATTTGAATTCAACAATCTCTCAAAAGTGTATAGATAAATAATCAAATGTTGTATTTTTATTTCATATTTTAGGTTCGACTGCAGATAGTTCGACGACCCCGTCTCCCAGTCCGTCGAATCAAATTCCAAAACCCCCGAAGCGACAGAAGAGCCTGCAGACATCGGAGAACGATTCGTCGAGCGCCGAAGTTGAAACTCCCGGCGGTGAGTCGATGGCCGATACGGAAAGCGAAGGTCCGAGCGCACCATGGATGCTCAATGAGATTGAGCTTGTTTTTAAACCCCATCCGACCGAAATGGCGGGAGACAATTCTTTGATAAAAGCTCTAAAGGAAAACTGCATTCGATATATCAAAACGACTGCAAATGCCACAGGTAAATTAAACTCGATAGGTTCATTAAAATATAATAAAAAGTATTATTCGTAACAATGATTCCATTCGAAATGTTCACTATGGATATCATATCGAGTTTTATTGCTGGGAAATTGACTTAAGCCATTTGAACGTTGAACGATGGAGTTCGATTTCTTTTTAACGTTGTAACTCTTGGTCTTACGTTTCGCAGTCGACCATCTGAGCAAGTACCTCGCGATGCGACTGACTCTTGACCTGGACACGGAATTGTCAGAGTCGGACAGGCTACTGAACTTCTGTATCTACATCGCACCGGTTCCAAATCGTTTCGTGGTTCTCAGCGGTTCGCAGACGTTGCACCAAGTAAACGACGAATACTGGTGGATCCAACGTCCACTTGAGATATTCTACTCGTGGAAAAAGACGTAGGGAATATTTCAACCATTTTTCGAGGCTCTAGACCGTAGACCACGACGATGAATTGACGAGACGGCATCGTCTTGTGCCGATAAGAAGCGAATGTACAAATATATTTGCCTTTTTCGAATCCAGAAATACTCTCCGATTCCGAAAAAAAAAACCATATTGAGCCTTCGTAAAATTGTCTCGAATTTCGGTTAAAGGCCGATTTTTATTTTGTACATAAAAGATTATTAAAAATGTTACGTGATTCTAGTTGTCGCTAGATTTATAATTGAAATAAAATTTGCCAATTAGTCTCAGAGATTAAACAAAAACATGATATTTGTAAAGAGGCGTTCTGTCGTCATCCTATTTGAGAAAAACGAAGGACCAACGACTCGTTCCAAAAGTGAGTTCTGTGACCCATCTTTCAGCATAGACCTAATTCTCTTTTGTAAATTGGCATAGCGGGGTCGTAAAACGGTGCAAAAATGAACAAGAAACCCTCACAGAACAATAGGTCATCGACCTGGAATCTCTAAGGCTTTTTTTTATAACGACACAAAAATGGTATAGTGTCAATAAATTTATTATTGCGTTAAGTCAATGTTTTAAATTTTTGCTTCCTCGTGAAGTGCTGAATAAAAGATTATTTGAATAATAAAATAATTGTTTATTCGTTATTCAAATAAAAATATGGTCATAGCTCTCCCGCGCTTTTCACGATCCCTAACGTCACAAAGTTGCCAACATGAAAAAAAAAAAAGAATAAATATCCACAAAGCAGTAGCGAAACAACTTCAGATCATACATCGATGATCGAAAAGCCCGCAGCCCTTTCGGAGGCCTCATTCGCATAAAGTCAGAGATAACGAAATTAAAACGTAGCGTTTAGCGATAAGCTCGCGACAGCCGTCTGTGCGGACACAGCCACGTTACCATTGTCAACGTGTTCGCTGCTTCCAGCAACAATCAATTGTTTCCTGGAGCATATGTGAGCCATTCCGAAATTAATGAAAACCTACCTACCGCGGCAAGAGACTGCTTCGAAGATTTTACGTTGTCTGTGGTAAACTCCCCCGTGAAGTAGTCGCATGTTCGATGCCCAGTTGACAGCTGACTGCCGCTGTTAGTCTGACTTCTTGGCAGTAACGTGTTTCCCCCTTATTCTCGTGTCGATACACCGGACTCAGTGTTTTACGTCGTTGTGTTTATAGTATTTTGCGTTTTTTTTCGTCTCTTTGATTTTCTCTTTCGGTCACCGTTCTTGGTTAGGTGATACTTCCGGCCCTCGGAAAGTAAAAGGACCCGGAGGACCTTCACGGGGGGCGTCGACGATAATCGAACGCGACAGATCTCACACCGGCTACTATATCTCCAATGACAGAATGGTAAGTCTCTTACAGATTGCACCGCGATGTACACTCGACTGTTTCTTTAACTGAATAAATAGATATAATTCCGAGCCCTTTTGGTCCGAGGAGTCACTTCTCATCGTTATTTGATGAGATTTATTGGTACCGTATGGCGAAATGAAAAACAAAAGTTAATAATTCTTCAGACTTACGAGTTGAATATATTACTTAAAACACGAAATTAAATTAAAACATATTAAGTTTTTACTAATCTTTGAGTTATCGTACTCAAAGTTACACTGAAGCTTGAACGGAAGTTCTTAAACGTAACCTGCGACTCTAGATTTGACCCTCAGTGCTTATATTCCAACGGGGTTTGATAGATTTTTTTTTATTTACTGCCTACAAACGATAGAGTAACAAGAACGTCAAATCCGTTAACAGGATTTTCTGGCGAACCCGTTGATACTATAGAGCAGGGATCTCCAAACTACGGCCCGCGGGCCACATTCGGCCCGCGGACAGATTTTGGACTATTTCACTTTTTACCACCGGCAACAATGATAATATGGTTTTGGCCCTCGGAACTTACTGGAGTAATCAGTATGGCCCTAAGGCTGGAAAGTTTGGAGACCCCTGCTATAGAGGGTCTGGTCGTTTTCAGGGCGAACTGGCAACCCCGAGCTCCTTAAGGTGATGTGCTATACTGACTGAGCCGCTATGAGTGTGAGTGAGATAGCGATAGTGGCCATCGTTAAGGGCATGTGAAACTACTCGGTCGGTAATAAAAACTACAAAATTAGTTCTATCTCTCTTGCACCCATACATGTTACCACATACGTGACACCTGATCTGCTCTATCTATCTCTCTCTCTCTCCCCACTTCACGCTCGCGATCTCTATGGTGCCGTCTCTCTCAAACAACGGTATCGTAGTGTTTGTCCTTCCAGCTACAACTTGTTGCGATCCTGAATTTCGACGTCAAAGTTCATTCGTCGGATAAATGACGAGAACGTCGCCACGTAGAATTATTAGACAGAGGGCAACGTTCTCGGCTTTTATCCAATATATCAACCGTGATGACGGAATTCAGATTACAGTTTTTGTTACCGACCGAGTAGCGCCGCATCATAAAGGTGATGTAAAAATGAGTTCTATCTCTCTTACACCCATACATGTTTCACATCATCTTAACCCGAGATAAGATAAAACTTTTCCGTGCAAACTTATTTCTATGGTATCGGGAGTTTATGAACAAGAGCAAAGCTTTAGCTGATACACACTTTTCTAGGGTATCAGGTATTTACAAATAAGAGCTCCAGCTGATATACAAAATAAATGAGGGTTTCGGCTAAAGCTAGGCTTTTCAAAACTTAATAATGCACCTTGAAAAAAAGGTTTCACGGAATAGTTTGTTAGGGAATGTTTTAGCTTCCCTAACAAATTTATTTACTTTACTCACGGCGGAGTGAAAGAGAAGCAGCACATCTGTGTTAGTATGGAGGTTTCGTCTTCCCTTAAGGGAAAATGTAAGACCCACTCTACTTTGTGCCACGTGACACTGGTGTATTCTCTTTTGCACTTGTGCGATCCCTATTATGTTGCCTCACACACCGGTAGAGTGGAACTTGTCATTTCATTGATAAGGCTGAAGCTAACCACGGCGACGAGTAACTGCACCGCTGACGCCAGGGTAGAAGCTCTACCGAGCAACGTGGAACGTCCGCCTCATAGCATTGGGTACCTTATGTCTTTATCCAAGTCAACGCCTATGTACATTAGCTGAATTTTGTAATAATACAATCCATAGGATACAGTATCCATTTATAAGAATTTTCGTGGCAACGATGATGAATGTTTTGTTTTTTATGCAAAAATGTGTCGACTGACGCATCTATTATGGAGACGTCAACGTATTTTTCTACATCATTAAAATGTGGCACATACATAGATGTAACTATCCTGAAAGCATAGGAATCAAAATTAGAAGGGGACGAGATCGTTAAACCATTTATAACTAATTGTTATAAGGCGAATCGGCTGTGACTAACAATAAGACGTTTCGTCTAATATTATCTACAAGCATTTTCCAATATTTTTAATAATATTTATCCAAGGCAGTACAATTTGTCACGTATACCATTGTTAGTGTCCTGAATGCATAGGAATCAAAATTAGAAAGGGACAAGATTGTTAACAGTATATCTACCAAATTGCATTGTCCATTTCTGAACTCCGAAAATCGCTCCCGGATTCCTTTAAAAAATCCCAGCGGTACTGAAAAATCTGTCCCAAACTCCATCCTGAACTCCCTAGACTTCATACCGGACTTTATCTTGAACAATAGTCAAAGGATCGACCACAACACGACAAACAATGTTTATCCTGGACATGATGCCGGACCCCAGAATGTCATCCTATATAGCAAATGGTATGACCACAGACACAATAATATGTACGAATAAGAAAACGCTTGCCAGCGTTGGTAGCATGTTCTTCATACTGAGCCGACTGGTAAAAAGCAACTTTGAATAAAACTTACTCGTCAATAAGATTGGCCAGATTGTCATTAACAGAAATAAAAGATTAGTCTTATTAGACTGATAGGCCTCATCAATTTCCCAAGTGCGTCAATGCACGCTAAAAAAAAGGAAAGTTACAGTCGGAAAATGAATACAGTCAAGCAAAGAAAAAGGAGTGACCGAGAAAACAAATCAATAATGACGCGACGTTGTCATATACAACTACGCGGGCAGTTGGTGCCACGCGTCATTCTCGTTTTGAGTTTAAAATGATCTGGGTGTTCGTGTTTTGGATAAAAGAAAAAAAATTACAAGCATCGTAACTCAAACGGAGACTTGGAAAGTCCAGGATTGAGACCGGGATTGATTCTAGGGTGTTCGGGATGGAATCCGGATTGGAGTCCACGTTGGACAGCGAGATCGGATAAAATACCATTGTCCATCCGGGACACTCTCTAGGATTGCTCGGAATACATTTGGGAGTATATTTTTCTACGCGGGTAGCGCCGTAGAGCGACGGATCTCAAATGATTTTAATTTAAAAATCTTAATGAATGTATTATACAAAACTCTATGAAATTTACAAAGCCGGTGGTTGAAAAGTATATTAATTCGTTCGTCAATGGATCTGTGTATGAAAATCAATATACACTTTGATAAATTCAATATATATTTGCATATTAAACGTGCAGTTCAAGTTATAGTAATTTCAGTTACTGGATTTAAAGAATGAAGCAGTATCATCTCCAAAATTACGTCCGCGTGAGTCCATTAAAAATAACGATCGATTAGAGATATTCAAATACTCAATTGGAAATTAATATACCATCGTTCAAAACTCATAACAACGTTTACTTATTTCAAGAACTATTTTATACAAATTTGCAATACGCATTTGAGATTTATTACGCGTCTATATGAGTACGATCATTGTGACAGGAAAATAAGAATTCCTTGACATCAACGTTCGACTGATTCCTCGAGCGTACCAAAGTTATGTCGTCACGTTTGTGCGTTCCCAAATTGTATCGTCCTTAGTTTTAGGCGATGTATTGATTTATTAATTTGTCAAATGATTTATTTTGTGAGGGATTTGTCGAGTCGATCGAACTTTGTTCTGTGTTACCATTGACGACCACCCGATATACGGAGAGAACATTAATTGGCTTTAACTAGAACTCTAAATAGGATAGAGCTAGTTCGAGGGTTGACACGCAAAGGCAAATATCGATTTTCGATAACTGGGGATTCAGCGATAGGAAAGTGGGGAGAGAAATGGATGACGAGTCCAGTTCCTCGACAAAGAGGATCACTTTGGTACAAGACTCGATACACGTCTAACGTGTTCAATTAAGACATCGGTCATCAATTTAGTACAGACTCTTTTCCCGTTTGAAGAAGAAAAACCGAACGTAAAGAAATTGAAGTCAACCCTCGAGGAGTATCATCGTCGTGTCCGTAAAATCCGACAAATCTCGTCGAATAATTGGAAATTAAGTAATTAAAGTTAATTGTGAATCGAAAGATATAATGTCGAAGGATTATAATTCGATATCGTCAGCCAGAGGAAACCGAACCTGTAAAACGTATTTGTCAATGAACGTAGGTCTTGAATAAATTTATATATCTTTATCCTGAGCTATCGTCTATCTTGCTTTTCTCAGTGCATGATTCATGAGCTTTGGAAATAATTATCCGGTCCACCAACTGTTCCTACCCTGAGTAAAATCATCTTTATCAATTTTTTTGTCTCAAATATATCGTTAGTCAATTGAACTAGCCCAACGAAAATTTAAATAAAGTATTAATTAGAGACCTGTCAGCCGAAAGGACCACGGCCGCGCTAGATGAGAAAAAAGTATTACGTCTCATCATTAAGAAATCTGTGTATGAAATTCAATGTCCAATTGGATTTTAGTAGACTTCTATATATAATAAGTAACGGTTTGACGTTGTTAAAATTCTCGTTACTATCACTGAAAAAGAAGCAGCAGATCGTCACTTTAAATATCAAAATGTCTATTACATTCCTATGCGAGCATTGAATTTACAAGACAATTTATATCAATTTGCAATACGGCGAGGGGTTGTTAGGTGGCGAGTGAGCTAATTGTTTCTTCCTCCTGAAGTAGAGCTTGAGAACATATAAAACTCGTAGACTTGCGTCAGGAACTATCAACAAATGTAACAAATAAACGTTGTCGGTGGACTCGTTATGATGTTACTGATTCCTGGTTTCTACCTCGGCCTCTCATGATAAGTTAATCTGAACGGCCCGCTATTGGGCAATGTTTTTACAAGATAGTAATTTTGAATTTTTAACACTCGTGGGCTTGATATCTAAGATAGGATTTATGCAGTTTTATTATAATTAATTTTTTAAATTACCAATATTATGAATATAGAGTATAAAACTGTATTAAATTAACTATACTGTTCATGCAGAAAAACTTCCAGTGCCGATATATTAATTTTAATACCAAATATGAAGTTTCGTGTACATCACTTATAATAATACCACACTCGTGTAGTAAGTTTCAAGTTTACTCTAAAAGTAATATGATGGCAACTATAACTTTATAAATTGAGATTGTAAATATTGATAAGAGATTTGCTTTGTATTTAAGAAATGCCCAAGGCAATTGAAACTAAAATCTAACACATTGTGTTCATACACATTATTTCCAAAAGTGTCGTAAGGCAATAATAAATCAGATACGCTGCGGTTGTAATATTACCGAGAATGGCAACTTATTAAAATGACAGTTACTATGAATATTGAGTATAAAAATGTTTTCAATTTGGTATACAATTTATGCATAAAAAGTTCCGATATCGGTATATTATACTCAAGTTTACTATATTATACTTCAAATTTTTTTAAATAAACGTGTAAATCGCTTCGAATCGCAGAAAAGACGGATAAGTACTAAGGTGGAAGCGAGTTTATCGGTTAAAAAAAAGATAAAGAACGGAAACGATGCCAAGAGAAGACAGCGAAATGAAATAAGACAAAAGCCAAAGGAACCCGGACAAAAAACCCACAATGTCTTTGAAATAATGCTCAAAACACGTCTCTTGTTTTCAGCCAAAATATGCATCTAATAATATTTAAAAAATTGTTTCCTTTCCAAACGTTAAAACATAACAAATTAAGAAATATTAAAAATTGTAAGTTCAAAACGACTCATGCAAATGCGTAGTAATTGTAAATATACATTTTTCTATGTACTATCTTTTTTTTTTTTTTTTTTCGTAGTTATACTCATTTTTGCTTTCTTATTGAAGAAGATATGTTTTCATAAAACATTTTTTAGTATCATAGTAATCACGCGACTTACACTTAATGTCTATGAACCGCATATATAATTGCAATCTTGATATGATACAATTCTGTAATAGTAGTTGGGTTGGTTCCGACCTAAAGTGATCATATGTATACATGCCCAACGATTAGTAGTATAACTGGTATGCCAGACTGTTATTTATTTCCGGTAGCACACGGAATTGTAATAATTTTCAGTTACCATATAAAAATTGGTATTTATTAAAGTTTATAAATTGTTAACATCCCAAAGAGTCCCGAATGAAGTCGCGCAGTCTCAGAGGGCCCAGCGGGACTGAACAATCGGCCGTGGACTTCATCCCGAACTTTGTCCTGCTCTCGATCCTAAACTCCCGCGACTACATCCGGGACATGATCCCGAGCCTCGAAAGGCCTGTGCCTTTCTGTACCGAGCCACAATGCCTGTGGATAATATTGAACGAAACGTCTTTGACACAGCCGATCCGCCTTATAACAATTAGTTATACATTTTTTAACGATCTCGTCCCCTTCTAATTGTGATTCATATGCATTCAGGATACTTACATCTAAATCCTTACGATCAAAAAGTACCCGGAATTTGTCAATAAAACGAAAACGGTCCAATTATTAATCGATATTTATTTTATTCCCTTAAATGTAATCTCCATCGTAAGTAATACACATATTCCAACGCTTCTTCCAATCTTTGAAATACTTTTCATAGACCGATTTTGGAATCACCTTCAGCTCCTTCCGCGAATTTTCCTTTATCGCCTCAATCATCTCAAAACCCTTTCCGCAAAGTGGTAACTTGAGTCGTGAGAACAGGAAAAAGTTACACGGGCCATGTCAGGTGAATACGGAGCTTGCGGAACGGTATTAACGTTGTTTTTGGTCAAATAGTCGCGTACAAGATGAGATGTGTGAGCCGGTGCATTGTACAAACTCATCCCGGTGCAAACTCGTCTCATCCCCAAAACATCGTGCATAATGCTCTGCACCGATCCGAACGAGACACCAAGATCGGCTGCTATCTCCCTGATGCTCACACGACGATCTTCAAGCACAATTTTCTTATTTTTTTCGACGTTTTCGTCAGTCACAGAGGTGGATGGACGACCGAAACGAGGCAAATCATCAACCACAGTACGGCCCGCTTCAAACTCTTTGTATCACTCGTATGCTTGTGTTTTCGACATAGTCGAGTCCCCGTAGGCCACGGTTAACATTTTCAACGCTTCCGCACATGATATTTTGTTAGAAAGACAAAATTTCAGGCACACTCTTTGCTCAACTAAACACAGTGTACACCAAACAATGACTTGTTTACAAAGCTATTACGCACAAACTATCTGACACATTACGCTTAAAAGTGACATGTAAACAACTGACAATATCTCAAGGGTGGCTCGTTCAAATGAGAAATTCCGGGTACTTTTTGATCAGAGAGTATGCATGTGTCACATTTTAATGTAGAAAAATGCGTCGACGTCCGCTTAATAACAATTTTGCAGGGCGATATTCTCATATTTTATTCGACAGATAAACCATATCGGAACAATTCGGGATCGCATCTCGAATCTATCTCTCTTGTTTCCGTACATCCTTCGTATCATCTTTAAAACGAGGGAACGTGATTGGGAGAGCGTTCAACGATCTATTTCGAAGACTCTTGTACTTGAAAAAATCGTACTGCAGCTTCTTTTGTAATTAATATTATTATTTCAGAAGAGGTGACACCCCCCAGTTCCGCAATGCGGAACAGATCAATTGGATTCGTTTTCATATCTGTATTTGTATGGGGCGTTATTACTTATTTCCTCTTCCTGGATCGCCCTATCGGAAGACAAGAAGATGAGGTTGGTACAATCAAAATCGTATAAATATCTTAACGTGTCAATTAAATACGTGCATCGAATAATTAATAAACAAAATTATTATACAAATACGAAAATCACAATAAACGGTTACACAATCGCATTATCTTTCTCAATAATCTGAATTCTATATTCGTCGTTTAACTTTTTTTCCGATTGATATTATTGACTCTTTGTTATTTAAGCTGCGTCTGATACGATCATTCCTAAAATATTAGGTTTTGAGAAGACATCTCGAGGTCTGAGCCATCTCGTTGCCAGTAAATCGCCAATTTCTGGAGGCTCTTATTGTTTCGTAAATTCGATCGAGAACTAATAAATAACAAATAATTTCGTGATAATCGCGGTAGCGTAATTGATAATATACCAGGTTAAAATTTTGAAATCTTTTGCACGATTTCTTTTCAATAAAAAATCGTTGAGTCTAGTTGTTTTATTAGTTATCAATGAATTGAAGCAATAAGAATCGATAAATATGTAGAGATTTTACTTGTTTGCGATTTTTCGCACAAAAAGCATCGGCAACATAGGAACCTAGGCAGCACTTGGCTCAGAACCTGAGCTGTGTTTGCCAAACATCTTACGAATGTTCGTTCTAGACGCAGCCTAAACGAGGAAAAATTAAGTACAAAATTGTATGAAAATAAAACTAAATTAATTGTTGAAACTTATTGAAAACCAAATAGATTTACTTAAATAGTACCCATTGCAGCATGTACTTTCCAACCAGATCAACAAGCTCGGCAGTGAAGTGAGACAACAGATATTGGCTAACCAGCAACTATTTCATCGTCTCTTAGAGCGCGAAGTTAAGAGAAGTGAGTTCCATTGATCAAACACATAACAACAACGAGGACGACAAAATAATTAATTGTATACATTTTCATATAATATTTCTCTTTGATTAAATAAAAAGAGGAAGAAGCAGCGGCAGTAAATTTTTCAAAGGCACTGAAGAAGAATGAAGTATCGAAAAACGAAATCAACGGACCAAATATCGAAATATTGGCGGAAACGACCTCCTCAAAAAATAATGAACCTACCAATGCTTCCGATCACGAGGTCCATAAAAAAATACTTTAACTACGAAAAATGAAAATTAAAAAACAAAGAAATCATAAAAGCTAAGCTTGATTTTGCTTGTTTTTAAAATAAACCCGAATAATTGCTTTTCAAATTTAGACTAAAGAACGGGGAGAAAAGTTGCGGGCTATTGGAACGAAAAAAACTTTGGCTGACGGTTCGCCGATAATTGCCGTGCTCGTTTTATCGTGCAATCGTCCGACCGTTCAAAGATGTCTCGATCAACTGATAAAACAGAGGCCAAGTGCCGAACAGTTTCCGATAGTTGTGTCTCAAGACTGCGGGCATCGACAGACCGCTGAAATAATACGATCTTACGGTGATCAAGTTCTTCATATACAGGTACACGATCATCTTATTGAATTAAAATAATGAAAATTTACAATATTATTATATGTTTCATTTGTTTCAGCAACCTGATCAATCCGACATAGACATTCCCCTGAGAGAAAGAAAATTCAAAGGATATTTTAAAATCGCTCGCCACTACGGTTGGGCATTGAATCAAGTATTCTTGGAATTTGGCTTCGAGACTGCAATTGTCGTGGAAGGTAAAGAAAATTATGGTTAAAAATAAATAATATTAAACTTTGAGAAGAAAATTTACAATATTTTCTATTATAGACGATTTGGACATAGCGTCAGACTTTTTCGAGTATTTTCTCGGAACATATCCGATCCTGGTCAACGACAAGTCGCTGTGGTGCGTTTCCGCTTGGAACGACAATGGAAAAGCGGGTCTGGTAGACGAAAAGGGGTCAAATCTTCTCTATCGAACGGATTTCTTTCCCGGCCTTGGTTGGATGCTGACGCAAAAATTGTGGTCGGAATTGTCACCTAAATGGCCGAAATCGTGAGTATTTGCGTTTTCATGGAAATAATATATTATATTTTCTACACCATAGATATGATCTTATTTAAAAAATATTTTTCACAGCTATTGGGACGACTGGATTCGAAAACCGGAGCAACGAAAAAATCGCGCCTGCATCAGGCCCGAATTATCGAGAACGAGAACTTTCGGAAAAATCGGAGTCAGCAAGTACGTATCATAAATATAACATTTCTACTTAAGAATAATAATCGGCATTAACCAGATACGAGTTCTATTTCGTTAAGGTAGTTCTAGCGGTCGAGTTGAGTCAAATAGCAGTTTCGAAAAAAAAATGTCTATTTGGTATCACATCGTGTTCGGTGCAACGCGTGATTTCCAGAAATATATGATAACACCCTATTATTTATTCCAGATACGGATAATTCATTTAAAAAATAAGTGTCTTACCCAGGGTTACCAACTTCATATTTGTCGAATCGACTCTGATAATACATTTTTTTAACTTACGAATACGGTTCAGTTTTGAGTTTATCAGCTATCATAATTATTATAAATAGTAACTTTCCAGCGGTTCTGATTATTCATTGTAGAGTTATAATTTTATATGCATCGAAATTGCAACCGAAACGTGGCAACATTGCATTTTGATGTTGTCACACTGCTAAGCACACGTTGACTTGTGCTGTATACAATTGCTACATACAGTTACTGGCGGCTCTTTATCCTCGATTAAAGAATATACTGCGTAATTTTCATTTGAATGTCAGACTAATAATTTAAAAGTGAATTGCACTCTCGTGCTTTGGATTGTTACAAAGCACGTTGATGCACCTTTTGTTATTTTAAAATTGGCGCCGACGGCAACGTCAGATGCCGCCTCGCTTCTGAACGTTCAAGTTTCTACGATTTTAGTTTTACGATTTTACACCTGTCGCTTGTATAACTTGTTCTAAAACTGGATAACTTTGAATGCTGATATTTGAGTAACTAAGCGGTGACAACTCTCAAAATTTCTTCTAATTACGTTTAATACCCTACAGAATAATATAATTCCATGTCAAAGAAAAGTCTTTGTTTAAACTGATACAGTAGCTACCTTTAAAATCGCACGAGATGTTTTTATTTTTTTTTATTGAAAACGAATTTATTGACGTGTTTGATGCGTGAATCTTTTTCAGTGGACTCTTCTATGAAGAACACTTGAAATATATAAAACTCAACGAGCAATCTGTGCCTTTCTCCAAGATGAATTTAACTTATTTGTTAAAAGTGAGTAAAGCTCAAATATCTTTTTAACAATGATTCGTGTTATTAAACCATTTTTTCACATCTCTTCGTTTAGGATAATTATGACATAGCATTCGTGAATGAGGTATATCAATCGACAGTGATAAGTTACTCGGGGCTGAAGCGCGGAAATATTAAAACCTCGGGACCCGTGAGAATTCTTTATCACACGGTTCAAGCGTACAAATATACTGCCAAGATGCTGGGACTCATGGATGACTTTAAGGTAAATAGACATACGATACATAATTGAAGAATATAACAAAAAAAAATTATGCAAGATACAAAGTAGAAGCCTGCATCCTCATTATTTTGTTTTTTTCACAAAGCCCCCTCTGTGAGAAAGAATTTTAATAAATTTTGGCTTCCTTACAGAGGAAGCTGTGTGAAAAATGAAAAATAATGAAGAAAACATGTGCAAAGTTCGACTGTGCATCCTTGTTTTCAGGGAATACGTCCTCTATTATTGTGTCAATGATCAACTGCACGTGTAATATCATAAAATTGCATTTACCGGCCAACGAAAATATCTAAAAAGCTGCGAAGGAAAAAAGATATACACCGCTGAAATAGCATTTATCTATTTTTTACCCTCTATTGAATTGCTGATTCGACTCGTATCTTTCATGGCGAAAACTGTTGAGAATGAAATATACAAGTTTTCGGTAATGAGATAGAGAGGTGCTTGCGTTGGCTGTGTACTGCTTTGAGTTTTGGATATTGGTGCAAATATAATTAATAATCATTTGTAGAACGTCGCTTCATGTTCTAAAGTGCACGAATAGTCAGAGTGACGGTCTTGTCAGAGTCCGACACATCGACTTGGTAGCGTTGCAATATTTTTACGTTGGTAGTACTATTCGGCGTCCGTCGTGAGCGGTGCAGGCAGTCGAAATGTAAACGAAATACGTTTATTCTGTGAGCTGTTATAGAACAGCTACAAATGACCGATTCACTTTCAAACAGCATTTGAATCGCTCGAGCAGTACCGACATTGCCAAGTCTCTTACAAGGTACGGCTGGAGAAAATAAATCTCGTTAAATCGCAATATCTTTCTTATTACGTGGGCACTTACGATTTTTATAATTTCTATGTGATTCTAAAACTTCAACGCAACTAGAAAGTAATTTTATTTCTCAATAAGTTGTTTGCAAACCTACGCTTTCGCAGGAATTCTGGGAGAAATTTACTAATTTATATCTCAGCAACTATGTGAGTAAATATTTGGGTTTTTTTTCATTTAAAAATAAATAATCGTACCTCGTTGTGCAACATAAAAAATTTGGGACGTATTTCTTTAATAAAAGGTCATGTTCTATAAAATCCGAATGCTTCTGTCAATTCTCACTAAATTTGGTACCAAATATTCCTTAACGTTATTGTTTGAAGTTTTAGTTCATTTAATCAAATATCTCGAAAGCAAAAGCAGTTGAAAGTTAAAAAAATTAAAATCGCTATTAAATCCGAATCCTTGTACCAATCTTGAAGAAACTGACTATGTAGCATCGTTGAATAATAGTTCGTTTCTGTATAAAATAAAAGTACAATTGGTGAAAGTTGATGTAATTTAAAGGGATATCGTCACTTTTTCGAAAAATTACAAATTCTATGACATTCGAATCTCTTGATAGATTTGACTCGAATTCAACAATAATCGCCCTTTAATATTATTTCATTTATCAACAACTATTTAGCTCGAGAGCTAAAAATTTGCGGCGACTAGAGCGCGCAAACTTTTTTTAGATAAAATAAAAAATGTTGAGTACAACTCCGAGTATTCTGGCATAAAAAACTTTTTTTTCACAAAAATAGATTAAAAAAAGATTTTATGAGGAAAGAAGAAAGTAAATTTGGAAGATCCCGATTGAATGTAAGCATAAAAAATACAATTTTCTTTTGTGTCCACAGAGCGGTGTTCCCAGAACGGGTTACCGTGGAGTCGTGACCTTTTTCTACAACGGACGTCGAGTTCATCTCGCGCCAAATGCCAATTGGAACGGCTACAATATCACCTGGAGCTAACACATAATTCGCAATTACAACAAAGACCTTTAAGAGGCCGTGGACAATTTGTTTCTCAAATAATCGATAAATTGCATTATTTCGAATATGAAGTTTTTCGAATCTAGCGACAAATTTAAGGCGAAAAAAAAAAGAAAAAGGAAAGTACATTATGTGTACATTCATCGACGAGGAATTTAAACTTTATCGAGTTGATAAGTGAAAAGGCGTTTAAAAGAAGGCAAAAAAAATATTTATTCCGAAACGCGCTCGCAAATCGCGTCCATTAACGTGCCTGAGAAAACTTGCCCACCGCCTCCCTGTCAACCGCTTTTTTTTTTTTTTAAACGACAATTTTGTTCCACGTGTTGTAAATATCTTTAGCCAAACTTTGTACAGATGAAGAGTTTGTTGTCTTCGTTTCTCGAACCTGCGCAGGATTATGAAATGCGCGTTGCACTCTACAAAGTATGAGTGCTGTTTTTTATTTTTCGTATTAAAAAACGACGAAGAGTACGAGAAAAGTGAAGATTATACAAAGAAGGTTAGAAACTTGATGCGCCAGAGAACATTCGAGTTTTGGGCATTAAAAAAAAATGAAACAAACTTATTTAGACAATTGTGGACTATTGCACATTATTTAGGGTATCAAACTAGTTGCACGCTATCTGGCATTAAATTTTGTAATCACTCGTGTATGCTTGCGTGCGAGTGAGGGTGATGACAAATGCATTCCTTTTTGTTCTAGTGTTTCTTTGTTCTCAGGAATACACAGATCTAATCTCCATGATCTGTTTTGCCGTAAATTATATATCTAAGTACAATATAATAAAGTTTTACGAGCTGTAGAGTCAGCCAGTCCTTAGCCGCAGTGCAATACAAAAGAGTACGGAGAAAGTAAATAAAAAAAAAAAAAAAACGAAATAGGTTTGTCTTCCGTGAGAACGCGAGTCTTCGTCATCGCGCAAATTGTGGATATTAATTTTAGATTCGAAACTTTCGATTTAAAAAATAGACGCGTAAATATAGAATGAAAGAAAGAAAAAGACAATTCAACCGACATTCTTCGCTTCCCAGAAATTCTGCAAATGTATATTACGTGCTGTACGATAGTAAGACTTCCAGTGTGCTACGCATTGAATATTTGTGGATACAGATTCATTATAAAATAGAGACTGTTTAACGCCTGATAATATTTTATAAAGAAATTAAGTGAAACGAACAATTGACGTTAATACGCGCCAGCCGAGGTTGTCGATGAAGTATACTTCATCGGGCAGCTAATAGAAAAAATAACAAAAATAAAATCTCTCTAATTGATGATGTTAATGTTACTGATGTGCAATTATAATTAATAAATTATTGCAACACAGAAAATCACGAGTCCAAAGTTAATTTATAATAAATAAGAAAATTCCTTATTTACCGTCCCATGTGATTTCAAAAAAGTATTACAAGAAAATCTGTCTGAGGATGAAGGAAGCAAATAGTTGAAGATAAAAAAGATCCACGGCTAGAAGACCAAAGAACTGCACAAGTTCTCAGACCCTCGTACGATTTTTTTTTTTTCAATATACGGTTCTTTAACGACTTTATTCCTGTCTCTACAACTCCGCAATCGTTGAACCATATCTCCTTTTTTTTTTCAATTATACAGTACCTTTCTTATTTATACACAAATTGCGATCACGTCTTACTTTTTTCATGTTTCCTTGTACGATCATTAAACTAGCGATCAACGAATCCAAGTCATCGGATGTATGATGCGACGATGGTGATGAATCGTTACGATTGCCTCGAAACGAGAGCGATGCACAGAAGACCAGCAACGAGGGGGACTAACGAACCGAGTAACCATCGGAGAATAAAAATACGATCGGTGAGTATTTAACTCTGCCACTGGAAACGACCACCGAATCTCGGCTCGGGAAGCGGTGCGTCCTCGGGGAGACCCGGTGTTGCATCGGGATATTCCATAGGCTTCTCACGCTCTGGTTTTGGTCTTTTGGAATCATGAATCTGTACTTCACAGAAGTAACCGAATGGCTCGCGTTTGACGTTTAGCTTGTCCAATACGCACTTGTCGTACACTGCCTGAGTCTGACGGCAACTGGAAACAGCAATTTGTAAGTTTTATCTCGTTTTACATATTGATTTATCACTAGTGCTAAACGGTAATACAGACAGGAAGATCGATGGATTAAAGCAAATCCCTCGTTTTCAGTAAAGAATTAATGTTGCATCCAAAAAAACCGACAATGTATTTTATCTCAACAGTTTTTTTGCAACGTTTGTTCAATAGTAATTAAGATATTTCTAAAAGCTAAGGCAATCCTGTCAGCCAAACAACTAAGATTCTTTCTGTTATGTTATATGGTTTTTTGTAAAGCCAACTGATAAATATGATAAAGAATATGTAAAGACATTTTTTTTAATTAACAGAATTGGGCTCTTTAAACTCAATCTGTGTTTATTACTCTCTATGTGTAATTATTTTGCAACAGCATTTTAGTTTAAAGCTATAAACTGATTGGAGACTATTAATGAAATTTTTTTTTTATGTGAGCAAAGTACCCCATAAAATTTTGATTTTAAAAAATATTTCCTCAGTTTAACTCGTATAGAATTTTGTAGCAAAAAAAATGAGACATCGCTGAGCTCAATTCGCTTGCTTAGAATAAAAAGGAGAAAAATCACAATACGAGACAATCGGTTGACATAAGTAGTTTTGTAAATGACACAAAAATTCTGCATTGCTGTCCTCGAACTTTAATATCTTTTTAATCATATTTCTCAGCCGATGGGAAAAAATTATACAACATACGCAACATTTTCATTTCCTGACTGGCCAGGTTACCTTTACATCCCATAAAAGCGATCATCAAAATGTGGGAAGCTCCTGAATCCTTGTTGATTTGGTCGTAGTACAAATATTGACATCAATAAGGGAAAATCTGATGCGACTCACGGTTTAAAAGATCCGTGGCCGCTGGACTGATCGATGCACTTGTAATATTGCGTAAATTCGTCATGGCAATTTTTCTTTATCAACCTGAAGAATTTCAGAGCACACGCGGTAACAGCCTTGCCCTCATCTATGCATTTACGACGATCTTTCATCTCGTCGCGGCATAGCATAAATTCCTGCGATAAACATTTGAATTTAGCACAAAGAGTCGAGAAAAAAGATTATCTAGAATAGAAATTAAGATATGATGCAAACTCCCTAAAATTACTGTGTTTAAATATTTATAGATACTTTCTTCGCGTACAACCTCTAGATTGATCAAGCTGCCGTTCTTATAAGCCTTGATCCAAGTTTAAATTCTGGTTACAACACATTAAAAAGTAGTTTAAAAAAATTGAACCAGATTGACAACGTTGATAAAACGAGGCCCAAAGCTCGGTTCTACCGATGTCGATAAGTTTAAACTCTCATTACCTCATAGTAAAACTAAGTAAAACAAATAGAATCAGCTTTGAACCACGTAGGTGGAAACGGGCGTAACTCTGTTTTTATCAAAAAAACTATTATCAAAATTACATTGGTCTTGTGTACTTCGTGCATAAGAAAAAAAAAGTTTTATTTCCAGGTTATGTCACAACAATTGGATCAACATTACGTAACTCTTGGCTGTTCGACATCGAAAATAAAGAAGAGAAATCGCCGAACGGAGAAGCTTTTCAAATTTTAAATTGAAGATATTTAACGGGATTAAACATGCAAATGAAAGGCCTTCTGTCACTTACGTTATTAATATCTTGGCAATATTTGCCCAAATGAAAAGCCGCCGCCTGGAGAACCGGAAAACCGAGGTTGATCTCCTGCACGGTGAGCTCCTCGTCGGTGGGGAGCTTTACATTTTTCGTCACCGACATTTTGCCTCGAATATTATCGAGACAATTTGATTTTTCTTCGTTTCTTTATATTATCTTACTGAAGAACAATATTTGAGATCCGACTATTTCACAGATCTCGGTGGCCACCGACGGCAGACGGCTGCTCGCTACTGAGCGCTGCGACGGTCCATCGCGGTTGCGCGATAGCGTCTCTGCTCTGTATGTTCCGCGAGTTGTCATTCGTCAAAAATCCAAAATAAAATAAATGATAAAACTTTGAAAATGACGTTTGCGCATTGCTTCTTCTTCTTCTCTTTTTTTTGCAGAGATCCCGCTGTCTATTCGTCAGGAATCCAGATACCAAAAGACTCGAAGAACCTAGAGACGCAAGAAACAGAGTTTCGGCGCGCGAAATGCATAATGGTTAAGGGGTCCCTCTACTATAAATAAAAAATAAAAATAATATAAATGATGAAACGTACTGCGAGATATACATCGTATAAGGTATGTTATTTATTATATCTTATGTACATTCAACATCGTCTTGACAACACCATAGGAAAAATGTTTTAGACACATTCCAAAATTTGTTGACGCCTTTCTCCTCTATCACTTCCGTCCGTCACTTTCTACCCTATATATCGCATTCGGCCATCGCTCTTCAATATCTGCCTCGCGTATATCATCATCATGTATTCTCCAATTTCTTTATTCGTCTGTGTATGCGTCACTGATATTTCACATTACTTTTATTGTACAGTAAAATCTTTAAAATGAATAATAAATTAATACTCTCAGCTGGACGATGCAAATAATTATCGATTACAATTATTACTTTTTTTTTCATCATTCGATTTATTTTTTTTTTATTTGTAAATAGAAAACGTAAAAAAAGAATTGATCAACGGTTTCGTGGATATTGAAGTCTTTTTTTTTTCGTTATTATTATAACTATTATTAGCTGCTTCATGGACTAAACTGATTCGTCGTGTTCATTTTCGTCGTTTCAATTACTTATTTTAACTCATTCCTATCCCCTTTCTTTCCTCCTTTCGCAAGCTTTATTACAATGCCGTGTTTTTTATTTCATTTAATTTGTTCTTTTATTATATATTTCCCTTTTTTTTTTTTTTTTTTTTGGAAAACAGAAGAAAGCGAAGAACACACTTTATCGCGTAATTTTCATCACATTTCTTCATCCTGTCAATAATAATAATTCCCATTAATTTAGTCAGATCTCTGAATAATAAATAAAGATTTTTTTCATCTCTCTTTTAATATTTTCTATCTCGAATATTCTTCATTCGTTTAATAAATAGTAGTACACAGAGGCGTTTAACGAGCAATTAACGGAGATGCAAAACACCGACGCAGTCATTGTTGTAAACAAAAAGCCACGAAGCTTTGCGACAATCATTTTTCCATTGAGACGACGAATTCAAAATTCATTCGATTTTTTTTTAAGACAAAACTGTTTGTTCTTCAACATTTTTTTTCCCGTAAACTCTCTGCTTTAACATCGAATATATTCACGTGCAAACGAAAACGATGTTACATTTTTATTTTGCAAAACAGTGACGATCGATTAATCGTCTAATCAACGCTCTCTCGTTTACCTCGTTCTCTTTCTATTTTTATTTTGTATTGCATTAATGAAAGAAAAAAATGATGGTAATAAACATTTTGCCGAAATATCTTTTTCCTGACATCATATTATCTTCGTCGACGATTACACACCGCACCGCGTATTATTTTGAAAGCTTTCAATCGTATTTACAATCTCTCACGTCTCTCATACTTTTCTATCTTCCTATCTCTTTCTTTACCGTCTTCTATTCTTAAGACTTGATTCCTTGTTCGTCTCATCGCTAGACACAAATAGTTACCACTCAGAAAAACGCTTAAAATCTTTGCCACGAATTTCGAAATTCTCAATTATAATTATAATATATTTGTTTTTTTTTTTTTTTTAAATTATTATTATAATTATTTTTTTAAGTTATTAACGGTTTCGAAATTCGTGCCCTTATTCTCTCTAATTACTCCTCTTCTTTATTTTATCCACATATTACTTTTTCTCACACCTTCTTTACGGATTCCGTTGTTCTTCACTGGCATCGCGCAATCGCATCATTTAAAACCTTTAATTTTACGAACATTTAGGAAGATATAATAGCGCTATCATCGATAATTCATATCTTCTGAAATTTGTTAACATTCTCTATATAAAAAATCTGCATTGGGGGTTTTTTTTTCATTTCATTTTCATTTTTATTGCTTTTTCATTATTTTTCTTTTGTTTTTTGTTTATCGTCTTGTTCGTCGTAGTCCAGGCTCTCTGTTATCGTCGTTCGTTTTATTTCAGTAATTTGTATGATGCTTCGACTTAATAATTCTTTATTTCGTTGAAGTCTTTCAGGACTTGTCTTTGTTTGTTTTATACACAATCTATTGCTCTGCATCGCCTTCTATCTCGACAGTAAATTTCTTCGTTTCTTCTATTTTTTTAAAAAATTTTTTAATATCGGAATGGACGTTGATTATCGCTTCGTAATGGAATTCGTTGAATCGGTTAGACGACTGTATCATTATTATTATTATTATTGTGTATATTTTATCGTGTACTCGCCGTGTATCAGCTCTTTTCATATTTATCTCAATGTCGATATTCTTCCATATTATTTTTTTTTCTATCCGTCATGTTGCCTGACTTGGGCACGACGAACTCGCGAATTTATCTTCGGACGATTTTCCGTTGTTCTCACGTGTTTTTTTTTTCTTTTTAATCATTTCTTCATAATATAGTACACGTTGATATGTCTCGCGCATCTTCATAGATCTTTCTTTTTCGTAGAAGACGTTCGAATAATCTGGGCTTCGATATAACTTTCCCGTCTTGTGTCGTGAGATTTTAAAAAAATTTCATTTATTTGACCTGCCCATCTCTCGTTATATTTTATTTCCTTAAAATCGTTTTAACCAAACGAGTAAGCCTCATCACCGTATTATACTGTCCCAAACGCCGTTTTCATTGTCATATCACTCCCGCACGCATACATTTACACACTTTTCGTCATTCATTAATTCTATATATATATATATATATGTGATAGTTGCATCTTTTACTCGCGCACGCTTAATAAATCTGTTTGTCTATGTATAAGGGCGTTAAAACTAGAACTCATAGTACGTGTATAGCATTTTTTTATTATACCGTGAGCGTTATCGTCTCGGCATGATCCGACAATCGCGTCGAGCGCGATAGCAGCGTGAAAAAAAAAAGGAAAAAGCTAAGCTTCGTTTAGCAGCGTACCGAAATGAAAAATAAATGAAAAAATTCACGCATATCTCGTGTTCATCCTCGTATTCACTTTCGCTCTGTCAAAGGACATAAGAAATAATTCGTCGCTATTCGGAGAAAAGGGGGACAGTCTCGCGTTGGCACATAATCGATTTTATTTCGATATTATATTTCGTCTGGCTTCTATACAGATTCATAATAATAATCTACAACTATTAAGTTTAATAAAAACAAAGCAACGAAAAAAGTGATAAATAAAAAAAAAATATCTCCATTATATTTCGTCTAAAATTCGTCGCGTTATTTATTATTATTTATTTCTTGTTTTTTTTTCTTTTAGTACAATTTGTCATCTAAAAATCGAGTTCATTCTCTCCTTTGCATTAACCTCACTTTTAAGCGTTACACGATAATTAAATATTTATTTATATATATATATTTATATATTTATAAAACGTTCACTGGACGCACTCGTATCGAGGCGCTACACATTTTTTCCCTAGACGACTCGAATCTCTCATCATATTTTCTCTCTATTTATTCGTTTTAATTTATCTTAAGAATCTCGCCCTGTTTCTCATCCCGGTCAAAGGCTGACTCGTCAATGGTTAATCTAGTCGATCGCCATTTTAATAATCCTCTCGTCCAACCGCCATTTTCTTCACTTCGTACATCATAGCTGCGACAAGCCCCGCTTAATCATTGAGCAATTGTAGTCTTACGATTTGCAACCAATAACAAAAAACGCAGTCTATGCTTAACACGTTTCGCTTCTTTTCGTTTCGAACGTCATTTCTGTTTGTTGTTGTTGTTTTTTTTTTTCATGATAAAAATTGAGACGTTCGAAAGCCGGGCTGTAAGAGCGTTTTCAAACGATTTTTTTTCTCAAGTCGTTATATCCATTCGCTGTATAACGTACTTTGTCTATTCACCGATTATTTTGTCATCGTTTACATTTTTTTTAATCTTCCGTTTAAGTGTAGAACGTAAATCTTTAGGCAGTGGTGACATCAGTCGAATCAAACGTTTTGTTGCATCGGATGTTGGCATTCTTGTTCTCGCCATTTTCTAGTATTATTGGGTTTTAATTATTATATTTTATCAGTTCCCCGAGTTTCACGTCGAGATCATAGTGTGTGTGAGTACATTGGAATGTCGTAAGTTCGCGATATTAAAAAAATCTTTTATCGGCTACTGCAACGAGTCGTAAATGTGTCGTAGACACCTTTCAGTGGCGGTGTAGAAAGAGACGCAAGTGTCCCATTGATGATCTCGAATCTTTAAAGACCAGAGAAACCTGGAAAGATTCTGAAACGATCTTTTGACGATTCCTCGCGCGGATCTCGTGATTTAACGTAAAAGGAAATCACGAGGCTAGGAATCTCGAGATCTGGGACGACCTAATCTAATCTAATACCGCGGTATCATTCGGGACTGGTTCGATTCGTTTCGAACTAGTTCATTTTCATTGAATTTCGGTAATTTTTCACGTCTAAACGAGAAAACCTTGTGACGTAGCGGACATTTGCGCTCGGAGCGCTGTTACGCTGTTCATTATTTTCTTCTGATGGCCGACGAGAGTGATGCCAAGGGCCGTTAATTCTTGCACGGTGACGCGCGCCGCAGCTTCGAGCGTCGTGACACCCGCTCGATCAAAGCTCTCAGCGTATCTCGACATCTTGATCGATGCCAGCCACTCGCTTACCGAAGTCAATTGTGTCAAGTCCACTGCGTCCGGCGCCAATGGATTCGTGCCTCTGCGAATACGACAAAAAATTCTATTAGAACGCTTTGGGTACCGTTTTCTTAAGTTTAACTTCTAGGATTCGATTTTTAATTCACTCTGCATTGTCAAATTTATAATATATACGTAGAGTATATATGTGTACATCTTTTTTTTTATAGGTCTTGAGGTCTCATTACTGGGTGAAAATCTAACTGCATCGTTTCAGATGACTCTAGTAGTCTTAAACTGGCGGAAAAATATCTGCAAAAAAGTTCTGTTGAAGTCCAATTTTGTTGAAAAAAAAAAAAAGTAATTAAAAATAATGATGTAATATCCCATTAAGAAATATATTAATACTCTCATAGATTTTTACCGCGATTTCTCTCACAATTATTTATTATCTTTGCAGAAAATTTCTCCGTCAATCGTTTAAACACACGTTTCAGGTTTCATGTTCTATAACTGACTTTCAGGATTATGTACACCTTGGATCGAATTCAATCCAATTATTTTTTTTGTCAAGTTCTCGTGCTTTGCTACGTAACGGCGATGAATGCTGCAACACTGTTTCGTCTTCACCAGAGGTTAGGGTTTCGAAGATTCATCGAGACTCTAGCAGTCGAGAATCCATTTCACGAGGTGGATATTGGGTTGCATATATACACGAAATGGCGGTTTCCCGGGGTATTGCACCCGCGAACTAATAGGATCTTTTCTAGTTCAAAGGGCTTTCAAGTTTATCGGATTTTTTTTCACAATTTATTCAACAGATTATCTTAGAAGAAACAACAGAGTTCTTAATAATAATAATAATAATAATAATAATAATAATAATAATAATAATAATAATAATAATAATTGCTTAACCTAGATGAAAGAAGGGTAGATATGTATAATTATAGTATTTACACATACAATATTGCGTAAAGGCCGAAAGATGACACCGTCAATAACGGACTGTCATTTTCTTTTTTTTTTTATATACAATTACTATTTTATAGATTAAGGAAGCCTTTTTGCGTAATTGTACGATACACATAACACAATTACAAATGTATTTTTTTAAAGAGTACTTGAATTAATAATAATAATAATAATAATAATAATAATAATAATAATAATAATAAATTGATTCCTAGTGATTAAAATACTAAAATAATTTAGGATAGTATAAAAGATGTTATATCTCTTGAGGAGAAAAAAATAAGAAACTCAAATTGTATAGATACAAGGATGACTAATTTATACACGGAGTAATAATTAGTTACTTATAGTTAATCGATACACTATGTAGATTAAAATGGATAGAAGATGGTGCGTATATGAAGCAAGCAGTGCGTAGACAAACTAAAAGGGCGAGGGTCAGTTGCACAAGCAGAGGCAAATGTATGTAACACTGTCTCGTCTAAATGGCAGGAAAATTCCACACAATGGATGCTTTTTTCATTGCGATTCGACGATGAGCAAAAAAAAAAAGCGAATTTTTCAGTACTTTCAATTCGACTGAAAGACAGTAATATCTGTAAAACCAAATATTTAACGAATTGAGAAGCGTGTTTTTTTTTGCACAACGTTTCGTCACTTTTTTCTCAAAGATTTGGCCTCGGGCCGTTCTTTACAGAGATACATTTTTTTTTTGAGGTATTGGGGGAGGGTTTTCTGTTTTGCTTGTTAGTTTTTTTACCTTTTGCGCGAATGCACGTTGGACGATGATGTGGCGGGTGGGGGTGGGGGCGGTGCACCCTTTTCCCGGATTCTGACAATCGTTAGTATTCTGTTAGTGTTTCTATTCTTTTTTGTTTTTTGTTTTTAACTTTTGTATTTTGTTTGTTTGTTTTTTTGTTGTGTTTTTGTCGCGAGCGACACACTCACTATCTTTACTTTCAGCAGTCATATGGATATATTTTTGTCTCCTTGACAAGCGATTCATTTCTCTAGCACTCTCGAGATATTGTTTTATCATTATTTTTGTTTATGTTCTTTTGACTTTTCATATTTTATCATCAGTTCCTTCTCTCGCCCCTCCGTATTTACCACCCTCATTTGTTTTTCACGCTCCTTCGATAACGCTCTCTCTCTCTCTCTGTTATCCTCGTCCTCGGGGAGGTGGGATGTGAGTGTCGATTGTGGCCGCGTAATTGCCTGCGTTTTGTTACTTTTCCTTTCTTTTTCATTCTTTTATTTTTTTTTTCCGGAATAATAATAGCTGGGCGATTTTCACCGCTGGGAAAATATAAATCTGTGCGTAATCCGTGTGTGTGTGTGTGTGTGCTTGTGTGCATGTTTATTGAAATATTTCTCATTATTTTTCGCCTTTTTTTCTTTCGTTTATTATTATTATTATTTGATTTATTTATTTATTTATTTATTTTCATTATAAAAACTTTAAATGGTCCTCTGTATAAAATAAAGAGTCGTAAGGTGACTGCTAAATGAAAAATTGCGCAAAGTCTAAATCTGATCGATAAGATAAAAGAAAAGACGAAACGCGCTCATTACTTTTTGTTTTTTTTTTTTCTCGATTATATTATTATATTATAATTCAGTCTTTGCCAAGTACATTTTCTCTAAATCTCATTTTTCTCGTCTGGTGCGTCACGAGATGCTCGAAAGACTTTTCCTTCCACCGCGATGTAACTTCCCACTTTTTTTTTTTTCTTCTTCTTCTTTATCCTTCGAATAACCTTAATTCTTTTCTTTTTATAATTTCCTATCGGTACCCTTCTATTTAATTTATCTTTTACCACGTACAATATATGCTATATATATATATATATATATATATTTATATTTATTTATTTATATATATATATTTATATATATTTCGTTATGTTTCAAGTATAAAAATACTATTCTACTAATGATCCAAGCTGTTCGCGCACGCGTGTTCGCGGTTTAACTGCTGAGATAAGTTAAGTCTTTCTTCAATATGTTTAAATTTCCAATGTTTCGTGTCAATAAATATTAATATTTAATATCCTTTTTGTTTTGTATATGTGTCGTAACGAACATTCGTCGTATTTGTAACAAAAAAAAAAGAAGAAAAAAAATGTCAATTATCAAATTATCGTCAGATTAACATTTATTATTAAAGAATTTGCTAAAAGGCTGTTTCCTGTGTTTCTATGTTTTGTGGTTTTTTTTTGTTGCCTGTCCTCTCTAATTCGAGTTCTCTAAGCTAAAAATACACCTATTCGTTGGTTAGATTCGTCCTCTATACCTTCTGCCATTTCTCTTCGTTTTATTCCTCGATTATCTTTTGCCTTTCTTTAATTAAAGTTTTTCTTTTCTTCACTACGTTCGTTAATAAGATATTAAAAACTCTACTAATTCATCTGATAATATTACTAATGTTAAAATTCTCAAGCTACCGTGTGTGTCGTTCGTCTTTGACTAAAAAATGACGAATCATTTAAGAATTTGCTCCACCTAAAATTGCTTATCGATTTTTTTTTTAAATTCTCCTTCCTTACTACGATCTCTCTGCTTTCGCTGAATCTACACACTTATTATTATTATTATTTGTTATTGCATAATTGCGATTTAATAATCGAAGAAACACGATTTTAAAGAGCTTCCTCGTCTACAATAAATACGCTCTAAAAATTGTTTCGAAAAAACGATCATCGTCCTTTAACCCTACAGCACGAGACACATCGATATTACGAGAAGATAAAAAACGTTCTACACGGCGACGATGAGCGATGATTACGAATATCTTTATCTATTAAGAGCGGCCAGACGTTGCGACTCGGCCACGGAAGGAATTCTCGAAGATTTGTTAAAAAAAAAAAAAAAGAAATGAACGTGTTAAATAAAAATATAACAGAGAAATAGTTTTAAAAAAAAATTAAAAGAAAAATCCATTGGCGAATTTCGAAAATTTGTAATTCGCGGATAATTATTTCGAGGATTTGGGTGTTTTTCTTCCAAGGGCTTTGTGTTTATATTTCGGCTTTGTTTTCTGCTGTTTGGGCGTCTCGTGGCACTCTCAGCCAAAGTGAGTGAAGGGAACCCAGTTGGGGTAAGTTAAGGGCGGCTGATGGGGTAGCGCGTGGGTTGCCGCGTGTGTGTGATAGTGTAGGCTACGGCCGGCTCCCGCTGGCATTACTGGAACGGCAATCGTTGACTGTGAATGATGGGCCTGATGGCCCCCACCTGTTACGTCTACGAACGGCGGGCCCGGACCCGCTGCGCTCCCAACGCCCCCTACGCCCGCGCTACTGACGACCGATTGGCCGGTTTGAACGACGGCAGCGCCACCGCTACCGCCGGGCGCCGCGTGACTCGTCACATAGTACGGATTGTGTGCAGGCGGCCTCACGCTGTTGTTTCCGATAATGCCAAATCGCAACAGGTTGACAATTTGCATTTGTTGATCGACGTCGATGGATCGGCATATAGTTGTCGTTGTTGTTGTCGTCGCAGTCGTTCGGTTGTCGAGCGTTGGTTGGACAGTTGTTGTTGAATTGGCAGTGTCGTAGTTGTTGAAGACGGGTACCAAAGACACCACAAAACCAAAACCACAAAGAATTAGCCCAGAAAAAGGGGAAAAGGGTGGTTTCGGAATGTGGGTTGGAACAACAAAAAAGCATTATTGTGTTTTCTTTTTTTTCTTTCGAAACATAGAATTTGTGAAGGAATTTGGAGTTTTTGTAGGGATTCTTCTATTTGCTCAAGAAAAAAAAAAGTAAAAATAAATTTTGTTTTAAGTCACAAAAGCGCCAAAAGCGATAAAAACTTTCGGCAAGCCGCCGCCACGAAAAAATTCGATTAATCGAAGAAAAACGAATAATGCAACGAGAGAAACAAAATGAAAACAATTTTTCCTCTACAGAAAACCCAACAGAGTACAAAAACGAAGTGTAAAAGGCCGCAAAAAACTTATTTTCTCTGTAAATTGTGTCTATTGTTTTATCATCCCCTTCTCGTCCATAAATTAATTTTGCTCCCAATGCTGATGCGAAATAAATGTTGGTAAGTTCATACTGAAGAAAAAAAAATCGATATATATGTAACATAAAAATAGCCAGGATCTTGAATCTTTATGAAAAAAAAAAAAAAAAAAAAAAAAAAAAAAAAAATATGTCTCCACAACATTTGCCTCTTTCCAGTAATGCCAATCAGGTTTCCACAGCGCAGCCAAGGTTTTTTATTTACAGGCAGCTTGTGGTTTTTTCTCGTTCAATTTATTTCTGTTCATTTTTTTTGTCCTGCGCGAATTTGATGCACTTGGAATGTGCACACGTGCACAGAGTACGTCCGTTGTGACTTTTGGCACGCGCGCTTCGGCCTCCCATAGCTAACCGAGGGCCTCGGTGCCCCGGCAGTTAACTTCGCAAAAACAAGGCTTAGCAATGCAAACGGCGCGAAAGGCCATCAGCATCGACGAAGCATATGTAGTACGTGGCGTTCTTTGAGGTTACACGCTACGGAGGAATGCACATTGCCCACCCATCCTCTATTAATTACGTCGCCTAATCGTTCTTTTTCGTCCAATCTATCAGCAGTCCGATTATTCTTTTATTAAATTTTTTTTTTTTATAATCATCTTTCGTTTCTTACAGCTGTCGAGGAAAATTAATTTATGGACACGATGGTGGCAATGAGTACGAAAAAAGTTCGCGCGTGGCATGCGGCATGATTTATGTTAAGAAATTATATGAATTGCGCGACATACACTCCCAGGAATATTTCAGGGCGAAACAACCCGAATTTAAAAAATTGATATGATACCAAGTAATGAACAAGATTATTCCCAGGAACGTGCGACGCATGCGTGATGAAGGCGATATATAGTGATAACTCTTAAAAGCTTGGTCCCTCAATTATTTTCATAAATTTCTTTGTTATTCGAACGGTTCAAGGTAATCCGTTTACAAGTCGTCCTTATTTCTTTAGCGATGCCTCAACGGTAATAATATATTCCTTTGTATGTTAAACTATTCGTACGTTTTACGATATTTTTTCCATCTATTTATTAAGTTTATCGTTTTATATCCGCATCTCCTATCCTGACTGGTTAATATCGTTAGACGGAACAAGAAGAGACAGAGACATAGATCGTTAAACATAATGAAGTGTGTTTTACCTGTTCTGAGCGATCTTTCTCAGCGTGTCGGGGCTCCGTATTAGTTTGTCGAGTGTCTGCGTGAGATTAGCGAACGTTGGTCGATGAGTTCGTTCCTTTTGCCAGCAATCCAGCATCAGTTGGTAAATCGCTTCGGGACAATCCATCGGCGCTGGTAGCCGATAGCCCTTTTCGATTGACTTTATCACATCCTGATTTGACCAGTTCCAGTACGGACGTTCCCCGTATGACATTACCTCCCAGCAGACTATACCCATACTCCAGACGTCCGAGGCGCTCGTGAATTTACGGAATGCTATCGCTTCCGGTGCGGTCCATCGAACGGGAATTTTTCCTCCCTTCAAGAAAAAATAAAACATTTGTTTTTATATTGACAAGATAAACGAAAAAGGATTTTCTTCATTTGTCGGTCGCTTGCAGTAAAATCTAGCTGAGCAATAGTAGTTCAGTAGTCCATACGTTGGATGGATTGTATCAATTAATTAATGCGCTAAGAACATTGGGTGGTGCTTAACGAGGGTCATACATTAATTTTTTAAATAAATTAAATAATAAACAAACACTTACTCGAGTCGTGTATGCGCCCTCTGTAGCACTCTCGATCTCTCGACTGAGGCCAAAGTCGGCGATTTTGCAAACTAGCGCCGCATTGACAAGGACGTTCCTCGCGGCGAGATCCCGATGTACGTAATTCATCTCGGCAAGATACTGCATACCACTGGCAATGCCGCGCAACATACCGACCAATTGAAGAACTTGAAACTTTCCGTCGTTTGCACGGAGAAACGTGTCGAGGCTACCGTTCTCCATAAATTCAGTGATTATCATCACTGGATTACTCTTTGTAACGACACCCTGAAGAAATATGACGTTAGGGTGCTCGAATTGACCCATTATCGATGCCTCCGTGAGAAAATCGTTTCGCGCCTTATCCGCTGAACCTGGCTTCAGAGTTTTTATCGCTACGTCGATTTCGGATCTTCCGTCCGGTGGTAATTTTAGTTTGCCGCGACACACGTCACCAAATTCACCGCCACCTGTTTATCGTAATTATAAGAAATCGTTAAGAGAAATAACAATAAAATAAAAATCATTTTTTATTTCATAATTTGCGTCGAGATGAAATTAGAAAATTCCACGTTTTTATTATTTCTTATTATTTTTATGCGCTTACCGATAATCGCTTCTATGGTGATGTAACCAGCGTCAATTTCCCTGGCGAATTCCCGAACAGCTTGATTTGGGTCCTCGTACGTATGAGGATCGACGTAACTCCGGGCGCCAGCACCACCAGGCCCTCCAGCACCAGCAGCAGTGACACCGACTGCAGGCGTGAACAGCGGCGTAGTCACTGAAACGTCACCAAAACAGAGTCATTATATTAACACTTGGGTCGGTGCGTTTAACAATTTAACGAATGCAATTGACTTGTTTTTTTTTCTCACAATATTTGATTCCTTCTTTCTTTCTTTCTTGTTTTTTTTTTTTTTGCAAATTAAGTTCTTTTCATTCGCACACGCATTGGTAACCATGTATGATCTTTGTTCTGTGTCTTGGCGCGATATTTTTATTTGTTTTCATTTGAACAATTTTAATTGTTGGTCAGCACATCTTTTCACTGTTTGACTGTGATTAATAACAAAGTGACGGACACAGAACGCAGGCAGGCAGCGAAGATGCAACATGAATTGTTTCTTGCACATACAGGCAAACAGACACACACGCAGACAGAAAATAGCAAAGGACATGCAGTTTATCACACTTTTCCTCGGAAAGTTTCATGAATTTTCTTTTTTAAATATTTTAACGTTAAATAGTAAACAATAAATAATCCATCGTATAAAACAAACGAAGCTTGAGCGATGTGTAAGCTGGAAGGCGACTGGTAAAACGTGAATCGTAATTATGGGATTAGTTTTTTTTTTTATATAAATTTTATTCTAAACCCTAAATGCCTGACTTTCTTTTTTAAATAAAAATTCTAATATTTTGTACTATTTCTGCCATTTTTAACATTCATCTCGAATGAATACGAATGCTTTGAGAAAACGTGTTCTTGTTTTTTCAATTTTTTGGTCCAACAGAAAATCTTTTTGGGAAACAAAGGACTTACGCGAGGACTTGCTCTTGTTGTTGGTATGGGTTGTCACAATCGGTGAACTGTCCATTTTGCAGTGCACTGTGAACAACACAACAACCAACAAACTGATTCACAAAACGGCAAACAAAAAAGAAAAGATAAGCATCATCAACAACAACAACAGCAGCAGCGGCAGCGGCAGCGGAAGCAGCGGCGATATAGCGAAATTAACAAGATTAATGATTTACTAGTTTATCAACAGGGTCTTTTTGTTTTTTTTTCTACAATAAACATTTTTGTCTCGAACTACCTGAAAATTTCTACGTAATGTAATTTTAAGGAAAAAAATTAATATAAAATTCATGCAAAATAGATTTTAAATAAAACGCTAAACAACGAGAGCAATCATACACCAGGCAGGCAAGCACCAAGTTCATCGTAATTCCCTCAATTTTCATATCTAAGTCTAAACGGAAAAAAAAAAAGAAAAAAAAAACGACAAAGAATGCTGAAAAAGATGGGGAAAAAAAACAACAACAACAACGAGGGATGCATGTCCGATGTGGGTGCACAAAACTACCTCGAGAATATGAGAAAACAAAGAGAAAGATTGAAAATAAAAACAGTTCGAAAGATAAAATAACAAAGAATTAGAATTGAAAAAAAAAAACGAAAAAAAAAAAAAACTTTTGAGGTTTTCGGAGAAGACTTACTGTAGGTCACAACTAGTCCTGTAGTAGCAGGCGATTGTGTACATTGTTTCAGAGGTTTTTGATTTTTTCATAGGTTTTGTTCATGGAGGTGGCAGGTGTTCGATAGATTAAGGATATGCACGCACATGAAAAGAAAGAATCGAAAGACTTTGGTTAGACACATTTTTCCATTTTTTTTTGGTTATTTAGGAGAAAAAAAAAACATAAAAAAAATTTCCTTTAATGCAAATTATTTTTACGGGCCAAATGGTGATAAAAATTTTGTCGCTTTGTGTGATGGTAACATTGATAGGCATATTTATATTTAAAAATCTCCAAGTTTACTTTTGTATTTTTGTAAAAGTTAAATCGTTTATGAAAAGGGGGGTGGGGGTAATTCGACAAATACTTTTTAAGGTTATAGAGTTTGAGTTGGGTTTGGTCGGTTGGGGAGGGTTGTTTGGTTTCCAAATATTAGTCACATGACACAGGGGCAGCAGCAGTGAGACAACTATAAAGTGATAAATAGGGGGGAGTGGGGCGGTCAAGTGAATATGTAATAATAATAATAATAATAATATGCTATTTAAGTATGTAGACGAAATTTTATTATTGATCGACGTACCTTCGCCGTTTCTGTACTCAAGTGTATCGCAGTCACTCGGTTGTTTCTTGTTGCATTCGTCCGAGGCTCTGCTACATCGAAAAAAATTTTTTTTTTAATAAAAAATATTTATTTTTATAAATTTTTCAATTGTAAAAATATGTCATCTTGTTTATTTATTTACCTTCTCAGAAAGAGTACGGTCATTATTATGATTATGACGAGAAGAACGACCACCGCGACAATGGCACCGGCAATTATCCGTACTTGCATGTTGTCATCATCGCCAACGTAATCTGCAATGAGGATTTAAAAAAAAAATTGTCAAACCATTTGTTTCTAATATTGAAATATGATGTTGGACATTTTGTAATACATACCCAGGCCCATTGCGTGCGGAGTCTTTTTGTAAATGACCGGTGTGTACTCGCCCCATCCCCTCGTAGTTTTAGCTCGTACCTGTATTGCGTAATCGGTGCCGGGTTTGAGTCCTTTGAATGTTGCTGATAGATCGGATGTTTGAATGACTGTTGCGTTTGTTGCATCGTCGAATCGCGGATAACCCTTGACTGTGTGTAAATGAAAAACAAAGGACGAATAAAGTTTTTGTTTGATTTTTTTCTGTATAATTTGATGGAAAATGTTGTATATCGTCTGTTCTCTACCTTCGTATCTCTCGACAAGATCACTTTCTCCTCCTAATTCCGTAACTGGTGCATCCCAACTGATGCTCAACTCGCTGCTCTTGACGTTGGTGATTCTGACGTTGCTAACGAGGCTCGGCACACTGGCTTCCGTCGTTACCGTAATGTCGACGTATTCCGAACGTCCGGCTAACGGTGAAACTCCGTTTTCTGCGAAAACTTGGAAGCGATAGGTCGTCACTGCGTTCAAGCCGGTTATCGTGATTTTTGTGTCGTTGAAAATTTCCTGCGTTCATAATTATCAAGGGAAAGAGCGACAGTTATTAATAAAATCTTACCTTTATGTTTGGCTTTAACGCATGCATTACGAAACGTGTAGTTAACTTACGGTATTCGGTATGTATTTGACACCCATGCTGCACGCATCACAAACAACTCTATAAGTCGTGTCCGTTCGACCACCTTGAACATGAGGTGCGTTCCAGGATAAAATTACAGTGGATTGATCCACAAAGTTCACCGTGAGATTCTGTGGTGCTGACGGCGGTTCTGAGAAGAACAAAACGATGTAAATATTAAAAACGAAGGAAGCAACTGTAATTGTAAATTTAAGAAACGGCTATTAAGAATATTTGGGTCAACAATGGTATTCGCTCGAATGTATTGGAATTTACCTGGGTTGTAAAAAGAGTACGCTGAAATTTTTACAATCATTTTCAAAACTGTGTAAGAACGAATACTCAAAGTTACGTAGTATTACGTGAAAAGTGGGGAGAATGGCTCACGAGTTTACAATGTAGCTATTTCTTTCGTCTGTTTGTGTTCGATCCGAATATAAAAATAACAGATCTTGTACCCATATTTGGCAATGATCGACCGTTCAGTCATTGAGATTCGTTGAGCAAACGAAAGCCTTTCCACGATCATCTCTTTTTAGTTCAGTCACGAGGCGAATGTTACTTTCTCGCAAACCGACTAACGCGTTTGTCATGGCCCCTCTCCCGTTTCCCTCTCGAATCATTGGCCCAAATGTCCTTAAGTGATTCAAACTGATTGGGATTCACTCGAACTGGTCCGGATCAATGCTAATTTATCGAATGAAAATAAAATAAAGTAATCCTTTAGGAATGAACAAGTAAACGTACGTGTACAGGGCATCTTTTTCGAATCTTTAGTTGCCCTGAAGTATCCGACATCGCAGCGGCACTCAACGAAACCGTAATCCGGTGCGGTACTGTGCCCCGGACACTTTTCGCAAGTCTGAGAACCGGCTTCGTGATTGAACTTGCCAATCGGGCATTCGGTGCATTCCTGTTTGTCGGCGTCGGCCTGATAGCCCGGTTTACAGTGACAGCCGCCCGAAGGCAGATACCACTTGCCATCACCTTTACAGAGGAAGGTGGGCTGTTCGATCTTGACCGCATTGTCGACGCAAGTGCCGACCGTTTGTTCGATCAAAGCGACTTCACGGCCAGTCGGTGTAGCTGGGAAGTGGGCGAAGTTTACCGACACCTCCGGACAACTAATGTAGTAAACTTTGATCGCCAATATCGATATACAAGCGCCCTGATCTCTGAATGCAAAGTAAACACCCTTTTTCGTAACTGGTATAGATTTAACCTCGGTATTGATGATCACTTCGGTGTTCGTGTTAAATCTTCCTTCACCGGCTGCTATTCGTCCTGTTTCATAAAAAAAAAATATTATCGTTACAGCTTGGACACGAGAGAAATCCTTATTTTTAATCAAATTTAGTGTTTATCGTCTCTAATCGTCATTGATATTTCTTTCACTTACCTATCAGCTTGTAACTGTCTGGTTCCCATGGTGGTGGTTCCTTCGTAGCTGCATCAAACTCGTAATAAAGAAGACTAAACGTTTCCTTGCAGCTCAGAGCATTGCCGGGAAATAGAGAACAGTCGCGTGTCGTGAATTTGATCTCGATGTACATCCGATTCGCCGGACCTCGCTCTATGAATGGCGTCCAAAGCCAATTGTTGACATTGTTGTACGCCACATCGCATACTACGTAACTGCGCCAATTTATACCCTTGTCGAAGTTCGTGAATGATTCCTCGACCCACTGTAATCAGAGAAACAAACAAATGGAATTATAAATTATGTGTCCAAAGGGAAGTTAAAATTACAAAGAAACGTAAAAAGAAATTGTATTTGATACAGTTTCATCAAACCGGTATAGACAAAGGGATAAATAAAATGTTATATTTCAAAGACGCAATTTCGTTCCCTGATTCAACTTGTAAAAACAACATAAAAATGTTGAACTCTTCGCTCCTTTTCATTTCTATTCTTTTCTCGAGTCAATCGAAATTCTCAAAGTCATAAAAAAAAGCAGAGGATGGAAAAAGTATATGAAATTGAGTACATAAACTATATAAAGTACAGCGGAGGGTTCTGAAAAGTTTTCCCACCCAAGGTTTGTGCCGAATCGGTGAGGAAATCTCAGTTCACGGAATACTCTGTTGGTTCAGGGGTCGTAGGGCATTTCGGGTGGTGTATATAGTTCACGGATACGAGGCGCCTCGTGTGCCTAAGCAATTTTGTCAGACAGCTACGTCGGGTGATGAAATCGTTTTCCTTCTTTCCTCTTTCTTTGCCTCTCATCTTCTCGCACGATTCCACTTGGCAGTACCATAAAAGCCCAGGCTCCCCGTTCTTTTCTCCCTTTTGCACCCACCCTACCAATCTGTCTTTCGCTTACGTTCTCCACCCCGCTCGCAATTTTTCCCGCTATGCACTGTCTCGTGATACTTCCGTGAAGTAGCGGAAAATGAGAAGACTAAGGATGCGCGTAAAAGTTGTTGTCAACGGGGCGTTGGAGACCATCGAATTAAGCGAGGGTCCAGAAAATGCTTTTTTCTTTCTCGCGAAATGCGGCTGCGCGATTGCAGAAGACAATGGACCAGAATAAAAACGATGAAAGATATTTTATACGTCTTTGTCGAGAAAAGATACTTTTTTTGTTTTACTAATCATCATCACCCGTGTCATTGCTCGTCACTCACTTGTTCAAACAGTGCAATTGTGCATTGTGTCGGCTCTGTAAATCAATCAAAGACGATGATCGACCTCAAAGAAGTCAGAAGATCGGTCGTGTTGTTAGAGCCTGTGGACTTCTTGACCGATAAAATTGTTCACGGGCTCGGATGAGCGCGTGGTTACTCTTGTAAAGGATAGTCGGTGAAGAACGAATGAAAAGAAAGAAGAGAAGACTCATCTCGTCATCGAATGGCAACGCAGCGGGTCGTCGACTTGCGACAAACAGACCGCAAGGAATTACCGTGGCGCGCGTTACCATGAGTCTTATTGGTCTCTGTACAGTGAAGCAGGTAGACGCGAGCATGAAGAGATAGAAAAAGGAAGAACCAGAGAAAATAGAATTGAAGAGAGCGAGCTGCTGAGCCGAAGAGCACGAAGCTGACCGCTTTCTGACGCCCAGAAGCGAAGACTCAACGAGTGACCGAGGAAGACAGGAGGAAGCAGATGGAGACCGCAAAAAGAGTCAAGTCCTGTCCGCAAGAAGAAGAATCCGTCCACGTTTCAGCTGCGACTGGTACTCCTTCTCGCACTCATCCCACTCATCCACTGCCGTGATCGTAGTTGGTGCTGCGACGAAGAAGAAGAAGAAGTAGAAAAAGAAGAAACCAACAGCCTGGATGGATCAAGATCCTTGGCCCTCAAAAAAAAGGAGAATATCGTCGAAGAAGAATAAAAATGGTAGGAATGAGCATTGAAAGTGCATCAGCATATAATATTTGTATAAAAATACATGTTAAGTTTATCAGGATTAAATTATGCATTATATACGAGAAATTCCGTTACACAGTACATTTATATTAGGTACAAAACGTAATTTTTTTAGACATCTCTGACAATGAGCTTTTAAATGGAGAAATTTTTAATATATTCAAAAATGGAAATGACTGGAATAAAAACTGACAAAATAATACATTGTTGGCGTCATATTGCCGAGATAGTTTGCCTAATACTATATAGAATATATCTGTAGTATAGCATATTCGCGGTAGATAGAACGAGAACGGACGTAAATGAAGAGTAAAAGAAGTGGAGAATACAAAATGTGCGAGAACATAACCTCATTTCGACACCCAGAAAGCTGCTGTTACGCCAGCGTAAGCTCTGACTGAGGTAGGAATGGAGAAAAGGAGCAGGAAAAGGAAACTAAAACGAGAATGAGGAGAGACACGTCGAGGCGAAAACTTTATTACGTGGAAATTTCATTAGGACTGTAACGTTGCTCGTCCGTTCCGCGTGTTCTCCTCTCTTCGCTTAATTTTTTTCTTCTTTCTCTTCAACCCTCTCTCTCTCTCTCTCTCTCTCTCTCTCTCTCTCTCTGTATTACCCACGAGCGCGGACGTAACATTTCTCCACGTCTCACCATACCGCAACGGTGTTAAAGGAGTGGAATATAAAGAGAGTTAAACCAGACGAGAGAGGCACGAGTGTAATAAACGTGACAGATTGTTTTTTAACGGATTGCTACCACAAAATAGTATCAAGATACCATGTACTTTACTATATAATATTAATATATAATACGTGTTTAAAAAATAAAAATAACTCCGTCGATTGTTTGATCTGCATCAAGGTTATGTTGAGAAGTAGTTGTATCGAAACTAAAACGATAAACCGCAACATAAGTTTTTCGTTGTGGTTCAGTAGAGGAGGGTAAATCATCAGGCGTCTAATATCTCACGGGCATTCAACAATCACGAACCCGCAAGAGAATAAAAGAAAGAGAAAAATAGATAGGGCGCTTGAGACGGGCAGTTTCAGCAAAGGGGGTACGGGAGTAGTATGCAAGCACTCGATGCTGAACCGCGGGTGGCTCAATATTTTCTATTTCTCCCTTACACCCTTTTCCACTAGGGTGGTTTGGATTACACTACCCCGAGTCCAAACCAATAATAGATATGAACTGCTCCGCCGTTAGATATAAAGCCAATAAGCCGTTTGTGCGCTCTTACGAGTTTCACCCTACTGCGCTATCGCACAACGCCACGAAATCCAGTCTGAAGGATCCCACCCCCTAAACCTCTTCAACCATGCACTGCCAATTCTGACAAAATAGTGAAGAAAATTCGTTCGGGTTCATCCAATCGAGCTTTTACGCACGGGCTATGAAAATTCGGAAGGATGTAAGCCTTCCAGTCGTCTTAACAAAGAAGGTGCCATGTATGAAGAAAAAAAAATACTGATAGAATGTCTGAAATATTTAACGAAGAAGAAAAGGAGAAAATCTTGTGCTAAAAGAAGAAACTATTGGTATGAAAGGAAATAGCGAGAGAAGATGAGGGGTGTTGGGTGATAAGAAGCGAAAAGAAAGAAGAAAAGAAGGAAATATTCGTAGCAGTTAACCACCATCATGGAGAGGGTGAACTTTCGATCTAGAGTTTGGGATACTGGGATTCTTTCATTCGTAGTTTCTCTATCCTCGTTCCCTTGTGGTGTAGGGTAGTAATACCAGCAGTGGTATAGTATCTAGTAATATTTAGTCGTGGTAGTAGCTAAGACGGTGATAGTGGTGGTGGTATAATGCGGTGGATCTTAATATATATTGAGTTCAAACCCTCGGGAAACCACCCTGCCTCGATGGCACTGCTTCAAACGCAGTGTAGGGGTTGCTGCTGCTGTTGCAAGCAGAGAGGTAGTCACGTCTAGCGATCCTCTTTCTTTCTTCCCCAATTCTTTTTTTTTCCATCCGGCTGAAGCAGTCTGACTACGTGCGTGCCCTTGTACCCCATCCTCCTTCACTTCTTCCATCCATCGTTCCCTTCCTTCCTGTTCGCCTTACCTGTACCTTTTTCCTTTTTCTTCCTTATCTTTTCTAATAAAAGACTGGGTAGTCTACCCTCTGCACCTTTCTCCTTCCTTCACATAGTTTTTATTAGCTCTTCTTCCCGACTCGTTTTTACAGTCTGTTCTTTTACCCAATCTTTTACCTACATTTTGATTTTTCTATTTCTACCATATTCCATACGTGTACGTGCTTCCAGAACTCCTTCCGCTACATGTGTATGATGTATCATCGCAAAAGGGAAGAAGGACGCGAGAGTATAGCAATGCTGTAAAGGGTAGGGGAGAACTTGCACTACTATTCGGAGTATTCCGGACAAGGGCGGAGCCGGAGGCACGCGCATATCGAAAACTTTGCCGCCCATCCTTTATAGTCGAACAAGCTCACCCTCACAATTTTTTGTTTACGTAAACCATTTCTCTTTTTTTTATCTTCTTCTTTACAACACTTCAATTTCAAAATTTTTAATAATATTCAAAGGTACAGAATACCTTTCAATAATTTTTCGGCTGAGAGATTCTAAAATAAATTCAGAGAGAGACAGCTAAAATAAAGAAAGTTAATGTATTTATATGGCGACTTGTTATAAACTTGTTATAAATAAATAAATAAATATAACTATTCTTCATGTTAATATTATTTATTTATTTGTATGTTACTTTTAGCTTGTTCTTTTTAACCTTCTTCCGCATGAGACACCAATCGGAAAAAAATATTTCATCGCTATCCCGGGGCTGGCAGGCGCGTTTACCGAGATTTCGGATAGATGAGGTGGCCCAACATCCTTAAAGAGGTTCCGGAATACGAATAGCTTATAGCACTTGGGCGGGTGTGTACGGTGATCGAAAAAAAAAAATTATTTCCGGATTACGTCGTTGGCAAGGGGCTGAAGAAAGGGGAGTGCAAGAGCGAAGGATACAAGAAGGAATAAAGTCGTTGCGCGAAGGAAAGGGATATGAGTGAGGCTAAGGAAGACAGAGTGATCAAAATATATCCAATCTCTATTATCCAAATCTGCGAAGTAGAGGATTTATACCGGAGGGCTTGAACCATATAACGATTTATAGGATACGTCGAATTGTTTCAGAGAAAGAGGGAGGAAGTAGACGCTTTTAGAATCCATCGTCTGGTTTATTCGAGATTTTTCTCCACCCTCTATCATTTTTTACTGACTCTTTCATTCCGAGTGAAAGGTTTAGTTCAGATATTTAAAGCTCGTTCCCTCGGGCGTACGTTGACTTTAAATTCCAATAATCGTAGCAGATTTGAAACATCCCTGTACTTTTTGCTTCCTCACTGAGGACGCTGTTTTCGTGAAAAAAATTTCTCGAAATTTTGATCTCAGAGTATTTAAAAAGTCCCAAAACGTCAAGAAATCATATTTAGAAAAAATGTCCATGCTAGTTTGTGTGTGTGTGTGCGTGTGTGTTTGTTTGTTTGTTTGTTTGTTTGTTTGTTTGTTTGTTTGTGTGTGTGTGTGTGTGTGTGTGTGTGTGTGTGTGTGTGTGTGTGTGTGTGTGTGTGTGTGTGTGTGTGCGCGCGCGTGTGTGTGTGCGTGTGTGTGTGATAAGCTTGCAATATTACAATGGATATTTTTCAAGAACGGGTTACCCATTTGATGATTGTTTGAATTTTTTGAAAAAAGGATGTACGCTCTCTAGCTTTCGTAATTTTTTATCTATCGAGTTAAAAATTTCTACAAGAATAAGCCAGGGGACAAGGTTGTTCGGTATTGAGTTTGAATTTTATTGAACCATGAATTGTTATAAATTTTTGAAAAAAATCTATTCTCGCTCTAACTTTGGTAAATTTTCATCTATCAAACTCAAAATTGGGATACAAATCGGTTAAAGTACAAGGATACTGGGTATTGAATTTGGTGATAATCGATCGAGGGGTTTGAACTTTATGAAAATTGCAATTTCACTTAGTATTCAATGTGATTGAAAATTTTAATACCACTTGCTCTATGAGGAAGCCAGAATCGAGATAACCATTACCCATAGGGGAGAATCCCTGAGTCGACGAGAAACTCGCGGAAGCAATGTGCAAATTAAAAATTTGTACGCCTTGTTTCTTTTTACTATTGTTGTAATACATTATTTCACATTCTTTTTAGATAACCAATGCTAGAATAAGTGTAGTGGCTGGAAACCTGGGAGCGAGGGTTGAACCTTGATCGATTAACGGCTTCGCCCGATTTATTCGGTATCCATTGTAAATCGCCATTCAAGCTTGAATCTGACTGAGGGTGAGTCTGAATCGTGAAAAAAGTTATATGACAATAAGGGACAACGAGCGATCTGTCGCGTGGTTCTGGACTGCTTTGTGCCTTGCCAGTATATCAAAAAGTCTATAATGCAAGTAAACCTCACACCGCGCCGGTGAGCACAGTGACTTTTGACATTTGGCAACTGCAGCCAGAAAAATGGGCCAATAATCGAGCGCACTCGGGTGTTAAAATCGCAGGCGTGTCGGACGAAACTTACTTGACATCATATGATAAAAGTAATTAAGATAAAAGAAATTAAGTTGTTACGCTCAGATATGTCTGGTACTGAAAGCACTAAAACGAAGAAAAGGCATAAAGCAGTTTCCGTCTCTGGCAAGACAGGTAACAGAAAGAGACAACAGTCTTTCACATGGAACGTATGTATGTCAAATTCATTTCATCATACTCAAGGCAACGCTACATTATTTTTCGTTGATTCTCGTTCAATCGAAAATCTCATTTCTATCCTATACAGCGGCAATCGATAGCTTTTCACCAAACAATTTAGGTGTGAACCGCATCGTACTGTGACAGAAGCTGCACATATGTCAGGCTGTATACACGCGAATCGAAAAAGGAAAACTGCACGGACTTTGAGGTCCGCAGGAATGAAGCACGCGGAAACACAGCACATGAGGTCCGGAGAGAAAAACGCAGTTGCCGCAACGAAACGAGGCCGCCTCTTCAAAGGAGCCCAAAAACTGTCGGGCAGTACGGAATGAAAAGAGGAGAGAGCTGTTCCATGATGTTCCCATCAAAAAGCCGCAACGTCCAACTTGATAGTTGCAATATCGCGCTGGTTATGCTCTGGCATTCGTTTCGCCGATCTCTCATTCCCCGATCTCTTTTACACCCTCGTCCCTTTTTCAGTATTCCGACATATTGTCATTTCCCGAAGATCCGACTGACAGAGGTTCCCGCTCACCCCTCATCGCGTATTCGTCAATAACTGTCGGTGAAAGCATTTCGTAGTCGGACCAGATCGTCAAGAGCCAAATAGAGGGAAAAAGATAGAGATAAAATGTCGAAGAAGAGGGTGGAAGTCGAGTCGTGTTAGAGCCATCGCATCCAGTTCTATTGTTGGGATGCTCTGTCGTTTTCTATCTGTTTCATCATCAAAATGTGCACACCCCGAGCTAAACCGAACGAGGGAAGTTGTAGATGCTGGTATCGCGGGTACCCTACGTGCTTGAAATGATAGCTGTACGTACGCTAAACGATATTTCCCATTCGTGTTAGAAATATGCCAACACGTACTATACACCCTGGTTCTAATCTTAATGTCATCTTAGATCTACGATCCATAGTCAAGTCAGTCTTATTAGATAAGCACACTCTTTTATCGTCACTCCGACAGGGTTCCGATTAGAAGAAAACTAATGACCACTATCTTCTACCGTCGAGGATTCCTAGGACACTGTAGAGAAAGTCCTAGTTTCACGGTGATGGATGCTGATCGGTCTATCTTTGTCCTCGTCAAAACCCCACGGCTATGTTCCATTAGAGGCTTGTTAAGCCAAACTAATGCCAGGACGACGAGAGACGATTAAACCCAAAGCTACAGTAGAAAATTTAAGTCAATGATGAGAAACTCCATCGGGAAAGAAACTTTGTCGATTCCGTGATGATCCGAATTTACAAATTCGACACAACATCCGAACCCTCTATTACAATGCAACGCATCTTGTCGAAACACTAAAGCTTTCCAGTCACGATTATAGTTGTGTGTACATTGAGCACTGTCACTCGGTTCAAGTGATGGACGGTTGAACCCTCTGCCGGATTACTCGCGAGGTCCACTCGCGATGGCATGCCATGGCGTCCTAACTCCATGGGGGACTGCAGGGTGTCACGTGATCACGTTCTATCTCCGGGATGTGCTCACTCCCGGGTTGATTCGCTCGCACCCCTATTTGTCATACATACGCTATGTAATTTTTGTCTTTCACCCCTCTTTCTGTCCTTCTGTCTCTGGGTTTCTCCACGCCTGTCGGTTGTAACGTCGAGTCTCTCTGCGCCAGGTAGGAATTCCCAGGACCGGAACCCGTATTATCTTATGCTAATGTGAAATTCGGCTTCGGCGACGGCGACAGTGAGTTCTCCCATACTGTATGTTTTACGTTGATCGAACGATATAGGAAGTTCAACAACGTCCATGTAACGCCAGACGTTATACCGGAAGTTCTGATAGCCCTTGCGACAAAACACCTTTCAGCAAACATGTCGTCACTCCTCCCTTCACAATCGTACCAAGTCATGTTAGGACACGGTTGGGGAGACTATTATCATAGTTTTACAGCTTTACGCTTCGAGTGTTATTTTTTGCTTCCTCGTAAAGGAAACCTTGTGTTCGTGAATATTTTTGTTGTTGAGATTTTAATGTCAGGATATTTAAAATGATAGAAAACACCGAAAAAAGTGATTTAAAAAAAATGTGCTTTAAGAACTTGAAGTTAATGCGCTAACTATGGAAAAACATAAGCTGGTGAGCAAAAACTTTCTACGCAAATGAAATAAAGTGATCAGTAAAGTGGTCCGTATCTTAGAGGATTTTTAATTTTTGAATTTGTCACGGCTCCGAAAATTTTCAAACAATAACTAAAAATTTGTACACATATTGAATAGCGTACAAACACGTTTGATATAAACTCTGACGAAAATCGTTAAAGGGCTTCGAATGTTACATTAAACTGATTTTTTTTTAAATTTAAATATTGCATTTGATTGCTAAAATTAAAGAAATTAATGTAGATTGAAAATCAGTGAGCAATCGAACTAAAATTTGCAACCGAATAGAAGCAGTAAGAACTGTTTATCTATTGCAATTTTCATTAAATTATATTAGAACAATAGAATACGAAAAAAATGTTGAACGTTACTCTTCATCTTGAATTTGTGCTTGTAGTTGTCATTGTCATTGTGTCGTCGTCAATGGTTTTTATGTCTGATTGTTATTACTCTCGCCTATTCTGAGTTTTCGATTACAACTGGTATATATCTCTATATCATAACAATATCTAACCGGCGCTGCCGCCGTGAACAAGAACCAAGAAGATCTGGGCCAAATAGCACGCCCAGACATTCACAAGCGCTAACGCATAGACACCGACAAACACTCACAGATATAATCTAAATCTCCTTAAAATTTCCCCTCCCTCTGGGCCCTGATTAATTCAAGTCCCTCTTGGAGCCCTCCTGCCCCCCTGCGTCTAGGAGGTTCAATGATAGGATTGGGGAGGAGTTGTCAATTATAGGGTACAGGGGAAGTTCAACGATATATTACAAGGGGGCGCGGTACCTCAGTTGTACGAAACCCCGGTACAGTGCATAAACAAGTCTGCAAACGAAAATCTTGCAAATTGCTTCCTCATTATGTTACACGATTCACAATGCTTCCTTTATGAGGAAGCGAATATCGGTGACCGTATTTTCTCATAGTGATTGCTTTGCGAGCAATGTAAAATAATAAAGATTCAATTTGCAACGATCTATTTTGCAAGGTTTTTACATGTTTAAGGACATCATCGCATCATTGTCATCGAGATTGACTATCCAGACCGTTTAAAGCGTGCAACATTTCGGAATAGTCACCAAGGGATCGTAATACATCCAGAGATTTTTCGTCGACGGAGGCAATTCAGTTCTTTAATAATATAAGGGTACATTGCAACGTTGGACCATCGTAGGACATCGCTATGGGGTGTGTCGTTATTCGTTCAAGGTTTGTGCCCCTATTCGGTTGGAAAATAACCAAATCCGTCATCCCTTAACATTCGGCACCCCTTAGCCAGAGTCAGTGCAGAGATCATATTTTGCCTTCATTCAACGCCAGAATATCATCGCGAATTAGCTGCCACCGGATCGTAACAGCAGCAGCCGTCAATGCGGAATGTGGATGAGGGCTCCCGCTTTAATATCGAAGGAACGACATGGACGATGGGGGCAGACGTGAGTCGTACTACTACTGCTGCTGCTGCCCCAGCTTGTCCGCTTTTCCCCCGTTCCTTTCGCCTCGCCGCTAAGCGAAACGACCATCTCGCCTAGGCATCGCGTGCCCGGCTGCTGGACCTGTCAGTTTGACGTATAGCAGTACCGGGAATCCATTATATAGTCAATTACTCGTCGTGATACGAGGGAGATCGCAACACGGTCCAACACCATTCTCCACCACCACCGCAGCCCGCCTCGCAGCACTTGCCGACCCAACTGCGGCTACATGAAAAGGGGTCTCCAGAATCGCGTTAGGGTGAAGCCTTTAAAATCGTGTCAACCCAGTAAAGACAGGTTGCTACGCAAAAATAATCCATCCTAAGCGTTGTTAAGCTTGATCTCGATGTTGTAAAAGTTAAACTATTTTATAAATATTAAAGAGTGGTAAAATTTTGAATCATCCAGTAGAAGCAATCATTATACATAAAGTTGTGCTACGTATTGTTAAAAAGTAAAATAGTTAGGACGAAGATTTTTGCCTAAGGCTCGAGGTCGTTCTGAACATTTACTCATTCTCCAAGATTTACCCCATCGTAAGCTATGCTGTGGCTGCTACACAGAATTTCTCGCCTTAGATCTTAATTACGAATTCGCGAAGGACCATTTTAATGGACCATTTCGCGTAACTCCCGTTGCCGTTCATCCGCGAGAAGATATGGTACCGTTAAGATTGCTGAGGGCACGGTGCGCAGAGTGCGTGGAAACACGTCGGTGGAAACTTTACTCACTATTGTGCATAACTCTGCACAAATTGTATTATGGCCGGGCACACCCCGGGACTCAACTCTCTCGAGGATGCCTGAGGGCTCACTCCGAGTGGAGAAATAAGAAAAATTATGATAGCATTGTAGTATAACTCCAAACGCGTACCTCTTACCCGACGTTAGATCGGACTGGCAGATAGAAAAGCTACGGATAGCGTTGGTAGTAGGTGTCTCAAAAATTTTGAGATTTTCTCCACAGAGTACAAAAGCGATTTACTCGAGTACGTGTCCCAGAGTCTTGTTGATTAACTCGAGTAAAATTCTGTTGCTCTTACTGAACTTTATCCCAACCCTGTTACGTATCTTCGAGTCTGACTAACGCGCCCTTCCCTCACTCCTGTGTTTCAATTTCAATTTTTCAACAATTGTTTTTACTTGAAAATCAATTTAATTTAATCTGTATAAGTTATTTTCTGTTGCAATTATTATTATCCCTAGCACATATGAGAACTCTGTTTATCGAGATACTTTGTCCGAACAATAAGCATTGCAATCAGAATTACCTGTTCAAAAGTTATAATTCTAGTCTCGAACAGGATCACTTATTCAAGACGGTGGTATTCGTTGATCAGGTCGATTCTTCGTTACGCTGTACGATGTTACGATATATAGTACTCGACGTACATAGCGTTTGATTCAACGAGTATAGTGTGTGCGCGCGGGGATCGAAGGGCGGGAAGGTAGAATAAACCAACGTGCCGCGCACGCTGCAGATTAGATCTGCGAGTATCGATCATGCATCGAACGCTGCTTTCCCATAGGTTTACTAATGGAAAGACTGGTATTTATGTGAACGGCCTTCACTGGTCGTTGCCTGCGCCTGGCTCGCCTGCCTCCGCATAATTTCCTCTCTCTTATTCCATCCCTCTCGACCCTTTCTTTTTTTCTTCGTTTCCTTCGTTCTCCATCGGTTTGCTCACTCGTTCTCTATCGTTTCCATGCCCCTGCTCGGGTTCCCCTCGGCTCCCAACGTTCTCCCACTATATATCTGTCATCTGGCCACGGGACTCTGACGAGAATCTGTTTATTGACACACGGCACTCGCTCGAGGCATTCAGCAACAGTTCCAACGTGTACCTTGACGTTAATGCATTTCCAACGAGGCATTCGACCAAATTCACTCGACTCTATATTATCTCTTCCTTTTACTTGCCCTGAATCAATTCACGCCTTTTCCTGTCATATTGATGCAGTCAATGTGTACATATTTATCTCTTTCTTTTTCTTTTTTTTTTTTTTTATAAATAACGTGAAATTATCTTATTATCGTAAGGTTCTACAGACTTTAAACGCCAGTAAAAAATGAAAACTAAAGAGCATGGTAACTACAACGATAAAAACTGGTAAGATAAATATTATATTTAAAAAAAAAAAAAATAGTGTTTCTTTAACAAATTTTTATAGACCAGCCTACAGTAATTAGACCTAGCCAGCTGGTCTGCACATGTTCTCGACATTAATAGTTAATTCTGTGTAATTAACTTCGCTCATTTTATTAATAATTTTTATATTTAAGAGTTGACTGATTTTATTTCGGGGTAATAAAACCATATATGGCGAGTTATGTGCAATTAGTTTCAGTTATGCCAATTGTGAAAAGTAGTGAACAAAAGTTCACTGCAAACTTTAATAAACTAACACATCTATCAACGTATTCTTCTTTTGTAGACAATAAAAGCATCGAGAGCAAAATGTTGCGGAAAAAGCGTGAAGACGGTTTTATACCAAGGGTGACTTATAATTGGTGTAATTCGACTCGATGTATAGAGCTGTTCCGCTGCTCTTACGCACGTCAGCACAAAGCCTAGGAGCCTCGGTCATTATTCCACACGAGTCGCTTCTTTCCTGGTTGAGAGTTCCAAGGTACCCCCCTGAATGGCACGCGACTTCCACATGAATCTAACAGAAAGCGATTTTTATGGTTCATTGAAGAAATTTTATACGCGGTGAAAAAAAAAAAACTGCGTCTGAATCGATAAAGTTGGATTATTCCCTGTCAAAATTTCCAAGCAATTTTTAATTCCAAAATGCCCCTTAACTAAGAAAGATAAGGAACTAAAAATAAAAAAGATTCATCTCAAAATTGAAATTGCCTATTCATCACGTTTTCATAATATCCTGACAAGCAATTATCAAACTTTTGCTTATTTTACTGCGAGATTCATCCGAAATTGTTGCGATCTACCAACCCTTTCTTCTCTGTGATGCCCTTATCATCACAGGAATATTAATGTTTCTCAAATATTTTAGGGGACGTTGCGCGGTTTTGCATCATGAATGAAGAACGTAGGATAGAAATATCCCTCGGTGTACGCACAGTGTCTGATATTCTGCTACATATTACAATACATTGTACCGAAGCTGCTTATACCCGAAAAGACTTAAATAATTAAGCATACTTTGCTCGTTACCCAACAAAGTCGTCCGTTACGATTAGCGAATGCATTAATGTAAGATTTTTGTAGTAATTACTTTTTGTTGTTAATCTTTACATATTTCACCGATCAAGTGCGGAATAAAAAATTAATTGACAATGGGAAAAAGATGATTTAAAAAATTCCTGAACTGGTAAAAATTGCTTAATGGAAAAATCGAAACGTTTCGAATATATTCAAGTAATATCAATTTTATTATGTATTTATACGGTGAGATCCGTCCACCATAGATGTTTATCGACCCTCAGGGATGATGATAAAATGCAAGCAAGGCCGAAAATAGTGGAAGGGTGTTAATTCAGTTGTCAGTGCTCGCACGCTTCTTCACCTTGCCCCCTTTCGTTACCAATTTTCGTTTTGTTCTCTACTCACCCCAACTGATCCAACGCTATCGCTCCTGAATGTCTTATCTCGAGTGGCTTCTGCCTTATTTTTTCCGTTCATTTTTTTTTCCTTTATTTATTTTTCTCTTGATCGGAGAGCGGGGCGCACGAGCCGCGCTCCAGACGCAAAGATAATTTTAACGACCCACATTTCTTGTTCCTTTATCTTCGGCTTTTTTTGCCCAAACTTCCAAGTGACCTTTAAGCACGAGAATTCAAGTAGACCGTAACATTGGATAGAAAACACGTCTCATTTTTTTCTTCCTTTTTTCCTTGCAGGACGAAAGCCTGGCCAGCTTATCGATAACCCTGGAAAGACTCTCAGCTTCTGTTGCTTTTCTGGGGTCACGTGTCCCTATTATTGCTTTTTTTCTTCTTTGCTTCCACTTAGTAAGGGATCACAACACCGATTTCTTTTTTTTTTTAACCCAGACGAATTCAAACGATGCACTATCGACACATGAGCTTTTTCTCTCAATAGCTGAAATCGAATCAATGATAAAATATTATTAAAAATTCTTTGGTATATAGTCCAAAAAGATCGCCATAACTTGGGGTTATTCCTGATTGCTTTACATGGAAATCTTCATGCTTCTTCCTAGCCGCAACTCTACGTTATCGAATTGGGAGAATAAAATTTGAGGAATTATTCAGAAGGCGTCCCCCCTCCCCCCCAATAATTCCCGACTGTAGGCGCAAATGTCGTCACAGTCTTCATTTGTCATAGTAGTCACGATAGACGTGATGAAAATCGTTTGGTATTCGCGAGGCGATTCAGAGGGGACAGAAAATGCGTTGTCTGAGCTCGAACCAAGTTTAACGCCAGCCCTTGGTTCGGCCTGTTCCAATCATCCAACGAGAAGAGAAGAGAAGAGAAGAGGGATGCCTAATAACACACACAGGACAGGATGACAGTAACGCAGACAACGGTGAATGCAGTGTCGGGAGCATAAAACACCTCGAGGCTTATCGAACGCTTTAGCAGGACAATAGGCTCGTGTGGGAGAGGGAGCTTGGTTTAGGGGATGAATCATTGCCCTTCTTCTTCTTCTTTTTTTCATCTTCAACCATCGAACTGTCTCTTGAATATAATTCGCAGTCATTGGAACCATTTTGTGCTATTACATTTTAATAATATTTTTCAAAAATGATATTTTCTATTTTTAGTATCTGCATATTTTTGTTCTCACACTTTTATTTCCTTTCAGACTATTTTTATGTTGTATACGGTTTGATTTTGTGTCTTATTTTATTATTCGGAGACTGAGACTGTATTTTTTAAAAAACATTATTTCCACTACGAACCTGATTTCGAGGTCTCGAATAATTTGAGAATTATGAAATCATGAAATATCCATTTCATTTTTTCAAGTGTTTACGGCCTTAACTTATTGGACGTTGAGGGCGGTAGCCCTAGTACCATATGGTATATAGCACCCTCAAGGTAAAACTTCTTTGTGTAGCTTATGGCTGCGACAGATATCAGCGACGCAGACGTTTTGGCTAGTCAGTTTGAATGCAGGTGCTATAGGCAGCTTACACATAGCACCCTGAAGGCATCATAGGAGAATGAACATTTTTCAGAAGCGAGGGGTAAATTTTAGAAGGACTCTTGAAGTCCTTTGAAGGGTGCCGACTCGCCGATCTCCAAAAACTGGAAGGTTCTTCGACAAATTGGTTGACGAGAGTCTGCACCCCTCCTCTTCTACCGACACGAAAATTTTGCTTACACAGCAGTCGAAGAAACGACGAAACTCCTCTTTACGAAAGAATCGAACCGTGATAACAAGAAACCCGAATGTCCGCTCACGCAGATTCAATGTAGTATACTCGTATATTGACTCATCAAAGGACAGTCGATTTTATTGTCCCGCGAGCTAACTTTTTCAAAGTAAAAAGTTTTCTTCTTATTTGTAAATTCATAAAAATTTATTCGTTTATAATCATTTACCTTTACTACCCATTCCACCAAACTCTACCGACCGAAGCTCCCTAAAAGTTTATATAAATTCATATGTAGAAAAAACCATTTTCGTCTTTTCGGTTATCCTACGAAGATCCTAGATCCACTTACTGTTTTCATTTCATTTCTGTTCAGGATCCTTGTTTCGGTTATAGGCCTTTGGGAACTATATACTGGAAACCCGAACACGACAACGGTAGGAAGCATGTAACGCACCTACATGTATCCCGCCTCCTTCCCTCGATCGCGCTATCTCTCTCTCAGCGCTCTCACCCCTCTCTTTTGCCCTCTGGGTTTCTGCGTGCTTCTCAGCTTCCCCGCATTCTCCTGATTGTGGGTCTAGGGAAAGGAGCAGGCTGTGTGAGTCTCTCACTCTACTTCCCCCATAGGCAATGTGGTCACGTACCGGTCTCCATGGTAACCCATCCCGAATCGGGATGAGACAGGCACCTCCGACTAAACCCATCCCCATCCCTGTTTCCATACTGCTATCTTCCTCCCTTCGCTTTACTACCCTCTCGTTCCAACACCTACACCATCACCACCACTACCCCATCTCGTTAGTTTAACCCACGCGCACCGAATCGTAATGGGAAACGTACAGCTGCATTAGGACAGAAAGCTTTCCGTTCTATCACCAGACGGCAAAACTGTTCAAAGATATTACGAAAGATTTTCATCCCGAGAGATGCAGCACAATTTCCACTATTTTCCTTCGTTTCTTACATTCCATCAGCTTAGATTCTAATGTCTATCGATACATTACTCAACTCCTCGACTTAAAATTATCTTTATTCCGCGTTTAAATGAAAAGATTTTTTCCATTTTAGATGATCTTTTATTACCTCTACTGTCGTTTTTTACTCCCGACTGCCTGGTAAGGTAAAAAGAAGGGAGTATGCGTTTCACTGGCATGGCGCGAATATGCCAGTTTTTATGTGTCCGATGTTCTCCGAATCAGCTAAAGATGTCTTGACAGAACTGGATACACCGATTCTGTGCATCGTAATCTCCATTTTAGTCCTAGATTCTATATATTAGATGAGATTTCAGAAAAATGAAAGCGTTTTAAAAAAATTTATGAGAAGCGTGGTTGTATATATCGAAATGCCACAAGATGGCCGTCAATCCTACTATAATCGTTTATCTGCACCTAACGTCAGAGCGTTCATAGTGGAGTGAGAGAAAGTTTGTTGTACATCAGAAATGTTGTTAACAATTAGAAATTAATAAAAACCCAGTGCAATGTACTAATTGCGTTTGTTGATTTAAAGCAAGACGAAACCTTTGTACTTCACCTATGAGTGCGAAAGAGATAGGCTAACATGGCGCTTACGGTGGAGTGAAAGAGAAGCAGCACATCTGTGTAAGTATCTAGGTTTTTCCTCACCTTAATGCTAAATACACGAGTGCTAAAATGATTGAGCTATTAAATAAAATAGTCATTAAAAATTATTTAGCTCTTTTAGTTTCTGAAAATATATAGAAATTATAAAATTGCTATAGAAAGTTACATCGAACTAGCTTTAAAAAGTATGAACTTTAAAAAAAAACATGTCTGTGGCAACTACACGCGATAGAAGTGAAATTTCTGAAATCGATATGAGTAATTTTGCGTGACTTCGACCACCCCAAAAATGGCTATTTGAAGAGATTATGTTCAAACAATGAGCCTGAGGGGGGGGGATAGGGATAATTAGCAATTTTCTGTTTTCATTTATTATAAAAAATGCAATTTATAAAAATGTTGTTCATTTAGTTTCTATCTTTTCTAATTCTAAATATGATACACGTGGCTTATGGTAACTAAAATATGATACGTAAACCTAAGTTTCGATGCGATACCTTTGGAATACCGCATCGATCGTTGTACCTGACCGCATTGTCGCCTCAGTGGCATTATTGTAATGACAGGCTATGACCTATCTGACGCAAAATATACGTTAAAATCACCACTTGAAATTATTGGCATTTAATTGTAATTTTTTTTTCTCAGGAATTTCGAAACCTCCCAAGCGTACTTGATTAAATTTTCGTGAATGAATTTAATAATGTTTTTAATAGATTGATTCGGGAATATATATATTGCAACGATTAGAACAACTTGTCCATTTGTAAGCTGATTTAACAAGCACGCGACTCTCCGATAGTTGACAGATGTACGTCCAACGAATTACATTAATGAGCAATTATTTCCATTTGAGGTTAAATAATATGGGATGTGTCATTTCCATTGGCGACGGTAACTGATCTGTTTGTGGTACGCTTACATTTGATGACAAGATCGAAATTAGGATTACGCAGAGAATCATTATTGTCCATCCAAGTCACAGAAAGAATATAAAAATTTGATAGTTTCGCAGCGTAATCGGATTCAAGATCTCGAAGGTGAGCGCATAAACTTTGACGATTAACAGAGAAGATTGATAGTCCTGTTCTTGCAGTGATGAACTCTGTCAACATAATTCCTATTGTCTTAAGACGATTTAACGAAAGTCTTTTGAATTCAGCTTGCAAATCGACTGTCGATATTAATTTTTTCGTGAATCGGGCATGAGCCGTGTTGTCGTGATTAAAACTTGTTCATGAAAGAGCAGGCTGCACGTCTATCCGAGTATCTGAAGTATATCCTGAACATTTTAACCGTCTTTTACATATCAAGAAACATGCTGGCGTTTGGATTGCAATTTAAAAGAAAAATTACATCCGATATGGACGTTTTCTAACGCTGAAGAAGACGTCTCCCGACTGTAGTGACAGCGGTAAATGAATTATTCTACTAATTTAAATATAAAGTTAACTAAAATGACATCGTAAGTGATTTCAACATTTTTAGATTTATTTTCATATGAAAACCTTTTAAAGTTAAAGTCCTGTTTATTATAATTTTTTGCGGTCGTGAGTTTTTAAGATATTACATTTTTTTAAATTTGATTTCCTCAATCTTCCCAGCTTTGGATTATTCGATTGACAACTTTATTTTCAGAATATTTTTTATTCCGTTTCATTCCCTCCTCATCTGCTTTCACATACTTTTTTCCTCTTGTTCTTCACACTCATTTCATTGAAATTATATAGGCCCTATTAAAGTGCGTAGCATGCGTTACATCCTACGATCTAACTTCAATGATGGATCAGCGTCATCGTCCTACAATCTAAACATTTTTTAATGAAAATTAATGTATTTTAATAGCAAGTTGTTTTCCGCAGACACCGCGTATATTAAATTTAACATACAAACATGATCTAAAATTAATATACGGTATACTAAACATGGTACAAAAATCCTGTTCAACATTCAAGTGCTTCAATGCTACATGTCAATGTTTTTTTTTTCAGACACCGCGTACGTTAAATTTAATATACAAGCACGATGTAAAATTAATGTACGGTATAATAAACACGATAGAAAAATCTAGTTCAGCATACAAGTACTTTAATGTTACATCATACTTGTAAATTTAATATCCGCAGTTTCTTAAAAAAAAAAAAAACAAAGTCCCACACACGTACATTAATTTTCCAAATTATTTCAATAGTGATACATCTCCTCCGCCTTTCATATAATTTGAACGATAACCTCTATTCATCGTCCGGAGTCTACCTTTTCAACCTTTTCGACTAGCGTACAAGTGGGTTCAACTCGGAGAAACGCTGTCGTGTACCTCGAGATATTGGATCCAAGCCCAAACTTTGTCGTGGCAAATTAAGTGCGACGTGACGCGTCCTTTCTCCGATTCCGGATGAGATTCTCTATAAAGACCATCCCTCTTCGTAACCTCATCATACAGTCGACTACATCTAAGTTACTCATTCAGTACTTTCAGGTCCTTCACCAGGACCTCACCTTATCATCCAAACTCAACGTGAATTTGAATGAATATATATTTTTTTCTTCAGAGAATCAAATTTCTTCGCCCGAAAGGACCTAACCTCACAATCAGTTGGAGCATAGAACTGAAATTGAATCATTCGTGGTGAAGACATCTCCATTACAATGAGCAGGAAACACTTTATTTAGATTTGTGTTTAGATCAAATAGCCGACTCTCGACACCCTTTAGATGTTATCACGAAGCTAGCATCGTACTTTGATAGATGATAGTACGTCTACCAATAGTAAAGCAATAATGATTAACCATTTATGATTATTCGTCAGACTACCATTGTCAACGGTCGATTATGATAAATGTAGAACCGTTTGTGCTAAACTAAATCCAGATTATCTTGGACAGAGTCCGGACTGCGTACGTTTCTGATTGTGGGAACCTTCCACGTGGTTAATGCTTTCCAGGTACCGCCAAGAAACAAGACCAACAGTTGACCGAGGTAAGCAATATACAGACGATTGTACTAGCAATGATCAATCCTGATCACGTAGTACGGAACGCGTGCTGACATCACAAAAGCCAGAGACCGCGCCTTCTTAGACTTCCGGATACATCCGTTCCTCATTTAATTCGTGGTCAACCACGATATAGACGTGATCATGCAGCCTTTCGTTCGTATTCAACTCGGGTGACTTCTATGGGTTCGTTGTCTTACTTTATCTCGACGTTTCTGCGCCGTTAAAAAATTCAAAGATCTGACGAGCTCGACAGCGGGTGACTAACGTACGATGTGGATGAACGATGAGAAGCAGACCGAATCAGACAAGGCACAAACATATACGTAGGCTGGTATATAACGCAAAATAGCAAGAAAACCTTTCCACAAACATTTCTTCCTCTGAGAGAAGCAAAAAATTAACAGGCAAGATGATCCAAGGAGATCATCTCGATTCCTTCGCTGATGGGAAAATAAAAATAAAAATAAAAAGGGAGAACCGAAGTATCCAGATTAGTTTGTGCATAAGAATTAAATCATTTTTCTTCCACATATAGGATAACCTTTGTATTCATGAACATACTTTTCTTCTAGACTTTCATGTTAGGATACTTAAAGTTATTCCAAACGTCGGGAAAAATTATTTAGAAAAAATGCCCGTGTGTTCGCGTGCATTTATGTAACATTCTAATGAGCTCAAGACCTGTTGAATACTCGTAAGCTTAGAGTTCACAAGACCGGTAAGATGGATTTGAGGCTGGTCAGGGTTAATCTGTTAATTATGGAGTTCTATGATCTCAACTAACAAAGCATCGATCTCGCAAGTACCTCAAGTTCCGAGGTCGAGATTCCATCGATGGGTTTTCGTCTTAGATTTGAAGCGTACGTAAGTCTTTTCGTAGCATAATCGAGAAGAACGTAAACAGATTTCTGTTACTCTATTCGGATGATGCCCGCGTCTCGTATTGCCCCATGTCTATACTCCCATTCTTTCGCCCCATAAGAAAAGGTTGATACCACCATTGATACTTTCGAAGCCTATTTAGAAAAAGATAGAGTGAATTGTTCTCAACTTTTTCAAAGTCAGGAACAAGGACCTCATATTGTTCTTCCCTTTGCTTCTTTCAGGATTCTGAGGACAGGTAAGATTTCAAGAACCGCAGGGTCACCGTTGGGGGTCTGTTTACAAGACACGTTCTTTATTTATCTATTTACTGCAGACTCACAGAGGGTCAACGCGTATAAAGAGAGGAAGGACAGCGCAGAAGCGAAACAGAGGACAACTACGACGCCTAACCACACGTTCTTGTTTTACCACCACGAACTTGATAGAACGAACGTGTGACGCGATCGAAGAAGACAAAAAGAACGGTGCGGCAATGCAACAGCAGGCGGTGGATGGTTCGGTGGTGAGTCTGTCGTGTAACCGCCACCGTTACCAATTTGGCAGAAGAAGACGCACCACCACAAATTTAATTCTCGTAGTGGTTCTTACGTGGCAAGTTCTTTTTTTCTCTGTGTCCGTGTGTATCCAGAGTATTCGTAGGGCGGTCTCTACGGGTGCGACAGGATTAGCCGCCATGCGCGCCCTCGCTTAATCCTTCCCTCGTTATATACACGCGTATAGTATTTCAGGGTATTCTTTATGGGATAGTTTTCAGAAACGCCCTTTGCCCGCTTCACCTCTATATTCCTCTTCTCCCTACCTATTTTCCCCGTTGCCTCGTTACTCTTTGAATTTTTTTTTACGTTGCATTCCACGCTATACGTATCTTTCCCTTTCTGACGTGCACGTGTTCAAGGTTCGCGATTGATTCCCGCATGGCAAGCTGACCGGTTCGAACGCTACATAGGGATTCGTTATTTCCTACTACGTAAAACAAGAAAATACATGTACGGCATAAATCAGTGCTGGGGAAGTTGAAATAATCATCAGGCGGTAAAGTGCATCCATCATTGATGGAACGATTTATCCTGCTGATATCAGGATCACAGTGTCTCCGCACGTGTCAGACTCGCGCCGGTCGCCGAAGTGAAGTGAGTAACGAGCCGAAGTTAATTCGTTCGATGGGGACGAATGGCTCTCTGATTTACAAATGAAATCTTAACCAGATGGAATTCTGCCCACACGTCTTATACGGACACGCTGGTCTGGTATAGTTCGAGTGTGAGACGAAGTTAGACAAAGACAGAGAAAAAAAAAAGAGGCAGATGGATTGAGAAAGAAGAACCGAAGCGGATAAAGAAGGGAGACAGAGAGCACCGGAGAGACGGTGCCAGACAGGCGGACGCCGCTCATTTCTTCCATTTTCTTTTGCACTCTTCATCGCACTGAATTACATCGTCCAGTTAAAATGCTATCAGTTCTAATAAACCATCATTCCCCTTTTATCACTGCCTCTCCAAATGCCCGGTGTAAAGAAATCAAATCAAGCCGAATTTATTAAATTAATCGGCAAATTTCTTGAAATTCGACGTTTTTATAGCGTTTCGGATCTAATTCTTTTTTTTTATCATCAGGCGAAGAACTTTTTTGTGTCCTCATGGAATAAGCTTTCTTGAAATCGTCTTAAGCGTCAAGACACGTGGTCTGGAAACAAAAATGTCTGTCGTGTAACTGCGTGCGCGTGCGCGTACGTGCACAAATATGTATGTGCCAAGGTCCCACCCTTAAATCTGTTAGAACTTAAAAACCATTTCAACTATCTAGCTGAGTTTCGAACTGAAACTTCTTACACAAGTTTAATTACAACAAAGGTTAGTTGGCATTATATTCAGCCAGAATCAACGAAAGTGATAAAAAGCTATGAATTCTTTTTTTTTTAACAATTACCACAGTATATTTAACCCTTATAACTCAATAACGGTTGGACCTACCAAACTGTAAGATGGCATTCAGTTGGAGTAGTTACTATCCGATCATCGTGGTGAATTTAATTAAAATCGATGAGATCATTAAAATTTTATCCAAGTTGTAATACATTTTTTTGTATAAGTGTAGTAACGTATAACGTTGTTTGTTAATAAGTTTGGTTCGAATCGACAACAGGGTTCGAATGCTATAAAAGTTATTATTTTAAGCAAGTGTGCAAAGTCGAATATTGTGCATTGCTTCCTCATTATTTTTCATCTTTTGCAAAGCTTGCTCTATGAGAAAACCCAAAATTCATGAACATACTTCCTCATGAAAGTAGCTTTACGAAAGGAGGACAATAATATGAGAAAGCAATGTGCAAAATTCGACTTTGCGTTTTTGTTTATTTGATAAAAATCGTTTTTCTCGATGTATAGTAACGTTAACTGTGAAATGTTTTGAGCGTTTAAAAATAATGCAAGAACTTTTAAAACCGCGGGTGATAAAGAATGTGACCAAGTGAGCATTAAACCGGTACTATCGTCGTTACAGATTGATCCAGATATTTAGATCGTGAAAAAATCATAGGCAAAGAGGAAATGACTAGAAACAAACCGTCTTGATCCTCGCGCAACTCAGGCCTCAATATGTCAATTTCAATAAACGATCACGCATCGATCGGCTTCTCAACTTCTCTTTATCCGTATCTCCGTGTAACCTCTCACCTCCTCCTCATTTTTATCGAGTCACTGTTCGCTGACTATTCATCTTATGGCGTGCGCAGTAGCGACAATGCGGATGACAAAAATCGACGTGTTAGATCGGTTACGGATCAACGTCAAGGTATATCGACGTTGAGAATTAACGCCGTGGTTTTATCTTCTGTTCGTACAAGTGAACGACCAGTCGAACGAGTTCAATGGTCGAAAGCTTATTACGGTATATATATTTTTCGAGTTGGATCGAGTTTGAACGATGGACGTAAAGAGGACACCCCATCGCCACGAACGAATCTCCGGGTCTTACTCACTTGACCAAACCGTTCCTATGTTATTTTTTATACCGATTATTCATATCACAATCAGAATATCAAGATTCAATGTGTCAGATTCGATTTCCATCATTTACGCTATTCGTATTGAAAATTTTTATCCCACAGTACGTGTGAATACCTCAACCCGTCAGCAAAAATCAACCTGTTTTTATTTTATTCAGATGTATACAATACAAATCTCTATCCAAGTCTCAAAGATACTCAGTTCGTTAAAATCCTTTATAAGTCACAAGTAGATCCCCATTCCTCGGTTCTACCATAAGAACGCGTTACCCCCGCTCTTAACAGTCTCATTCCGCGACGGTTTCGGACGGTGTGACTTATTAAAAAGGGTTAATCAGTAAATCAATTTGTCATATTTTCAATATGTTTAAGAAAGCTAAATAATTTATTTATGGATTATTATTATTATTTATTATTATCTTCAAGTGACATCATCCCGCATCGTAGAACATAGATCCTGATTTAAAGATATACTAGTACCGCAAGACTCACAGTGTTTCACACTCGTGAAACGGCAGAGGGCCACGGAGGGTCTCGAGTCGATGGCCTACGGCATAGGATCTGTGGGATCTACGAGTTGTAAACGAGTATGACTAACGAGTGACGAAAGGAATTAGATTAAAAGTGATTTAGCGTCGAATAAAGAAATGGAGGCCACAGATACAGGCGTGATAGAGTCGGTAACCCGACGATATAAATACCTAAACGGTTATACAGTACACTATGCTACATCATCCTATACTATATTATAGTAAACTAAAACCGTATGGAGCTACCTTATATCCCATAGATATTCCCCATCGTGTGCATCAATTCACTGGGATTAGCATTAATTCTGTGTCACGAACGCCGAAGCGCATGCGCACAGGCGAAGGCATATCGTCTTGAACACACACACACACACTGCATCACGACGTATATTATTATATAGTGTGATATAGTATATTGTAATAAATATTGGGATTTTAACGTGAATTCCAGTAATGACGTGGCAATGAGGGTGCTACTTCGAGAATAACAAAAAAAATGTAATACGGAATGACAGAATGAGAGACTCAAGGATACCGATCATCGACGATCGATGGAACTCCCCTTAAACGAGATTTGACAAAAAAAAAGTCAGTAATAAGAGAAAAAAAGGTGGGAACGACATAACATTATCGGGAACTTTAGACGCCAGTCACGCAGGCGACAGTTTAGCACAGTAAGACTGTAAAATTTTATCTCCTTCGCTCCAATAGCATCATCGCACATCACAGTTATGAACTCATTGCAAATTAATACGTTTTTAAAATAATTCAATAATTGTAAGACCTCTGACATGGGTTGATAAAACATTCTTCTGTGAGAAAGCAAGCGAAGATAGGATGATTAATAAAAATTTAAAAAATAGAACACGAGTACAAAAATGATGAATACGGGAAATTGTTTAGGTAAGTAGCATCGTATAGTACGTTGACCCCCCCCCCCCCAACCCGGAAATCTGTAATCGATTCGCGCGTTTTATTAGCCGTATTTCTCAGCGTCACTAGGTATAAGAATCAAAAATCAAGAGGTACAAGAGAAAAAAAAATCATTCGAGCAAAGAACTAAGCAAGGAAAGAAGTAAAGGACAAAACGTGATCGGTAGTGCTTGCGGATAGAGAGCCGCTGGACAAACATCTACAATTCTCATTAAAGCCTTGCGCATTCGAGCCCAGCACGCGCTCGTGGAGAGAGAGAGAGAGAGAAGAAGAGAACGATCACCGGCAGTCGAGATAAGCTAGTCGTTCCATTTTTCATTCTTCAGTGGCTGCGCCGGTGCAGCAGCAGATCCAGTTCGAAAAGCGATTGCGTTCTTTGATAAAACAAGTACGTATGGATTCAGTAGAAGGAATAGAACGATATACCATAGACACGCAGGGAGAATTATACGTATTGCTGAGTCAGGGTGCGATGGCTACCAGGAAACTCGTGGATATCCTTCGTTTACGGCTGATTACCTTAATAGCGATACTGAGAAGAGGCAGTGATAAAAGACAGAGGCATCTCGATCGCGTTCGAGCGAAATCATTGATTATATGACACGAGTGACATATGAAGAAGAACAAATTGTCACTCGCAGGCGGACAAACCGAGACAAAGGAAAACTAAATTTAGATAAGGATAAGGTTTGCCAACAGGTTGAATCATCAGAGTGGGATGCATAATAGTTGCACGTCTTGCCAAGATTAAAAATCTGAATAATGCAGCGGATAAGTCACGTTAGACAAAACAATTTGTCTCACTGACGATTACTTCCTTTATCAATATATTGGCCTAATGGCACTTCCGCTCACATATACCATGTGCCCTGAATGGTAAAAAAAAAAAAATCGTTGAGCGGAGCAATTTTAATGGGTGAAATTTTTTTTTCCACTTGGATGTCACGATCCCCTCATCTTGCAACAAGAGTCGCACATAAGTATTTCCCTGACCCTAAACTATTCCAGTCCTCGGACATTAAAACTAACAATTCTTGACCCTACCGATGTCTCGAGTATCCTATCATTAAACTTGGAATATGTTTCAGAAGCGGAGCACAGCTACTTCCCGTATATTCCAAACTGAGAATTATAGTTGGTGTATACAACATCGTCAAATTGTTTTGCGAGCGAGGCTTGGCATTCCGGGAAAGTAATTTCTGACGGAAGAGGCAGAAGAGCATGGAGCAAAGGGGTACGTTGTAGAAATATCGTGAAAGAACAGACAAGAAAGAATGAGCGAGTGAAAATGTAGTAAGAGAATACGAGGGAAAGACGCCCAGTTGTATATACGTAGGACGTGGTGACTACCATACCACTGTTCACATATCACCACGTGACGTCCACAGAATTTTGTATATACGTAGAGCGAGAACGCATTTAGATGCAGATAGGCCCACGGATGCGATAAAAAAACGGACAGTAAAGCAAGGGTAGAGGTATAGAGGCTGGAGAACCCGCGTTGCTGCTAGTGGTGGACGACTCAAGAAGAACGGAAGAAATGTTTCTTCAACGGTATTTCTCCTATCTTGATTATTATTATTTTTTTTATAACTGAGGGAAAAACTTCCGGAAGAAAATAGGGTTTCGTTGATTCGATCTTTTTCTTCCTATATTTCGATATTACTCAATTTATTTTTATATTTATTATTGCAATAAATAGAAGTAATAACTTAAACAACAACAAAAAAAACAGATTTAAATCCAATTTGATCTTTTAGATTTGAGGTTGAGGTGATTATTTCTTGATCAAACTTTCAGAGAAAAATCGAGCCATACGCGTATCTACATTGCTTGTATTATTTTACTTTGTCATTAAAATAATATTTATTTGCTGCAAGAGTAGTGCATCAGTGAATTGATGAAGCGATAATTTTGTTCGCTAGTGGAAAGGTTTGTCGGAAAGAGGGAATAAAACATCACGAGAACAGCCGTTGCACAAGATGTAACGACGAGATAGGTTGACGAGAGGTCTCTGTGCGCCACGTGCTCGACAAGACTCGACTCACGCAGGCAGGTTGAAACTTCAAATGTGCTCTCTTGGTTTGTCTTATCGAAACATCCATGGAAAAGATGAACGGTGAAGATTGAGGAAAAAAGATACCAAAGACGAGAAAAGAAAGAGAAAGGTGAAGAGATAGATATGTGACAGAGTTTGAGGACAGTCTCTTCTCGAGCCAAGAACAAAGGAAAATAAGAATGAGTCGTCGCGACCTGGGAAAACAGTGTTCTCTTGATTAATATCTCAGTGCAGTAACCAAAAACTTTCTTGTACCCGAAGACTCGGAAGTTTTAGCAGTAAGCTCGTTTGCTTCTCCCTCTCCTACTCGAAAGAAGTGCCGCTGGCGGCGCCCTCGCTAAAACTTTCTGACTTCATACTCACAACTTATCCAGCTTTTCCCACACTCTGCACTTGCACAACATTTCGACACAATATTTACGCACATATACACGAGACTTACGAGTTTGCTACAAAGAATTGTGTATCGGGATAACAATAAATTACATTTTTGAGGAGAAAATAAGTCAATTTATCACCAAACGTATCCCATGTAAATAGTGTTCCTGTGCTAAGGTTATGGAAATCAATGTAAAGTGATACTTGTTGGGATATTTTTAACTGTTAATTATTATAGTATCGTGATTAATAATTTTCTGATAAATATCATATTTGTTCCATCAATAAGATATATACTCTAAATAAATTTAATAAATGAATTGGACAGCAGTTCTGAGCTGAAAAGTTGCAGTAATAATAAATGTCCTTTGGTGTGGCAGTCGTGGCTAAAAGTTTTAATCCTCCAAACTTATCAAGCTGGTACGGTCGTCCTTTTCGTCTTTCCCTTCAGGGGAGGATTTAACTATATAGAATGATGTACACGCGTACGTTGTATGTTTGTGCCTACAAGAGACTGCCTAGGGCTCTGTAGAAGCTCAGGAGTAAGTGAGATAGGGCACAGAGCTTCCTCCATCAAGTTGTTCAAATACTCGTACTAATTCTGTTTGGCCCGATTGTTTCAACGTCCCGTTCTAACGCGTTTCCCCATTTCTCTTTCGCTCCCTCTGATTCCTCTTTTCCTTTACAACCTTAGTTGACATTCTCCTTCCAGCTATTTATTAATAACCCAACTAGCCCAACAAGCCTGTGTATCTCGCTTGACTTGTCCTCTCTCGGGTTCCTTCGCGCGACAGTGCACGGACTTATTCGGTTACGTTCTCGTTAATTAACTCCGTTGAGTAAAAGTGATTAGCCACCCAGGGAGGGTCTTCTTACCCTTAGGGGTAGACAGTGCAGGGACAACCAATGACATCGTTTTACCCAATGTCCTTCTTGTCATGGGAGGAGCAAGTATATCAATAAATAAGAGTTCCTTTTGGAAAGGTTCCATCCGTCATGTTAAAAAGTGATCAACCGTTTCTCGATAATTCCGTCTGCCTGACACCAGCTGATTAGGTTCATCCGAGAAGGACATCATCGACGTGGAATTAGAAAAACGAATTTGTCTTCTCATTAAATCCACTTAGAAGGTACCGCTTATCGTCGTTATCTTCGTTGGCGCTAGCACCTAATCCCGAATGATTTTCGGTTGAAAGAGAATAAGGTCAGATTAAAGGAGAATTCAAGATGAACGGACTGCAGTTAACTGTCTTGAGGAGGCGAGAATGAGCCTGAGATTATTGAGTACTTTTTATAAATCACATATCTCGTGGGTTTTTATTCACTCCTCGCAAGATAGCGGTCCACAAGTCGAAAAAAAATATTTAGTGTCTACCAACATTCGGTGCTATTTAGATGCTAATTAGGTGCCAAAGTGAAAAGTTAGGTGCTCGTCCGATTTCGCGGCAAATCGAAAAAATACAATGGACGGTTAGTTTGATATCAACGTAGAAGGCTATTGGGGAAATATGTATTCAAAAAATATTCACCGTATACCAGATTTAAGCGCTAATTAGGTGCTTTCAGATGATATAAGGTGCTAATGATTTTTTCCACCCATTTGGCTGGAAAAAACATTCCTTAATTACAGAAAATGTTAAAACTCGACAGTTACGTTACATTGGGACGTTCTTCTGCAAGCAGATTGAATCCGTCGGGCTCTTTCAATATAACGGAATTTTTGCGTTATAAACTCGAAATAAAAAGCATATCGACTTGTCTTTGTACAAAAGTACAAGATTTGCTAGATGAAAGCACTTAAATGCAATGCTTTTCTCGAAAGCACCTAAATCGTACGATACTTCTGTAAGAGGACAAGGTGATATGTTTTTTATTTCGTGTTTGTTACGTGAAACTTTTGTTTTACTGACGGAATGGTGAGTTTGATAATTGTGGGAGTGGAGCACTTGAATCGTGAATTGCTTTTTTCGAAAGCACCCGAATCGTACGTTACTTCTGTTCAAGGACAAGTCGATATGTTTATTATTTCGAGTTTATAACGTAAAAATTCCGTTACTCCGACAAGGGGTGAGTTTTGTAATCACGGGGGTGAAACATTCAAATTTTATAATGCAAATATTGAAAGTAGCCAACGGATTCAATCTGCTCGCAGAAGAATGCCCCAAAGTAACGTAACTATCAAGTTTTAACATTTTCTTAGTTAAGGGGCGTTTTTCCGTCCGAAGGGGCGGAAAAATTCGGTCGCTCCTTGTATCATCTTAAAGCACCTAATTAGCACTTAATTCTGGTGTGCATTAAATATTTTATGAATACATCTCCCCAATGGACCGCTAGTTTCATAATATATTTCGATTTACCGAGAGTTCGGTTTCTCGCACCTAATTTTTCACTTTGACATCTAATTAGCACCTAAATAATATCTAATATTGGTAGGTACTAAATTTTTTTTTGACTTGTAGACAGCTAGCTTGCTAGGGGTTTTTCATTCAGTTTGAAAGATTTGCGTGTGAACGGGTTGGAACAAAGTCATTTAATGTGCCTTCTTATTCGATCCAGGCTGTTGAATATATGAATTCCAGTAGGAATCTAAGTGATAGAAATGTTTGTGTCTACACAAAATAACTACGAGAAAGACATAAAATAGTAATCACATTCGGTCATGCTTCGTCTTTCTACGCTTAGCTAACCGACTTGCTGTCTCATCTAACCAAACTATTCAACTTTAGAGAAGCCGACACGACAGAACGCATCGCCGTTTGTCTAGAAGTCGCTCGTTTAGCGTGCAGATACGAAAAACCCGTGAAAACGAAACCAGCAGAGTTTGGTAGTTAAAGGCAGCGATTAGCGGGATGATACTAACGATGAGTAAGACCGCAGCGGAACGCCAACCGGTTCTGAGCGAGAAAAGATGAAACGGTACTAGCGAAACATTTCACAATTGATTCTAACTCACGAAGTAGAAACGAGATACATGCGCCAGCAATCGGACAAATCGGGGTAAACCAAACGGTAGGAGCCTGACGTTCAACCTGGCCAAAGGACCGTTCCGACGAAAGATCAAAGTGAAAAAGACAGAATAAGATCCAAGCTAGGGGCAACGATCGACCTGGCCTTTGTATATGCTCCTAATTTCGAGCGTTCAAACAAAAATCAATTTGTAACTGAACCGAGGTGAACTGCGTACTGGGGCACGCGAGGTATATTGTGCTCGTGAATTGTATCAGCGCCTTCGTTCAGTCCGTCTTTTTCTTCGCCTCGTCGAAGTAGTAAGAAGAAGGAGAGGCAGATAGACAGAGGATGGGAAGTGGAAGAATCCGACCAAGCCGGCTGGTTCATGAAGAAGAAGAAGAAGAAGAAGAAGAAGAAGAAGAAGAAGAAGAAGAAGAAGAAGAAGAGGAAAACGAAGAGGAAGGAACGGACTAGCAGCAGCAGCAGCAGCAGCAGCAGCAGAGGCTGATTTAAACCTGTCTGGCGACCCGCTGGGCGCTTAACAACTAAAAAACAAACATGGCGCCGGCCCGGGCACACGGGCCAGCGGGAGCCCACGTATGCACATACTGGGCGACCATAACGTGCTTCTGATGCGCAACTGGGCGACGGTAGACGCGCGTGATCCGAGATGGAGAATGACGGCCGTGGTAGTAGTTATTTCGACGTGCCGAGTGAGAAAGCTTGAAAGAATTATCTGGAAAGGTTAGACTTCCTATGGATTAGAAATTTTCCAAGGTTCCGCCGGAAGAGAATCTCGTACACCGATGGTAAAGCATCGTACAAAAGACTCTCGAGAAAAAATAACTAAGAATTCAATTTAACTTGATAACCCAAGTGATGACGAGACATTATCTCGAACACGTTATTCAAAAAACTTCTTCAATGTCACTTCACCTGGCACGTGTTTATCATTTAGAGATTTGTTTGTTCAGTTGTAATCTGTACTTACACCGGGGGTCGTCGCCTGGGGTCCATAGGGATACCTCGTCCAATCCAGGCTCTCCTCCGTCGTTGTGTCCAATAGAACAACTGAAAAGACGATAAGAAGAAACAATTAGTTGACGTACAATACGATACGTTTGATACACTAAAATTGATAAGCATTGACAATTAGCTAAAAATTTGAAATAAAAATTGTACAATGCTATGCAGCTGCGATAAGATGAAACTTTACGTGTGACCACTGTCCAGTACAACGAGTCCAATTCACTCAAAGGCTCTTCATCAGATACACTACGCTCAATATCGTAAGTGTACAAGGCACTCGGGGCGTACTCGCCCGCAATTTGATTAGTCTTATTAAGTCCTAGACCTAATCTAATCCCAGCTATCGTTCTGGATCGCTCTCGGTATATATTTCTACTCAACTAGTAATCCCAATCCTATTCCATTAAAACCCATCCCAGTTCCCCCACTTCCGAATCTTTTCTACCCTTCAGTCCCAGTCAATCGAAAATGACGTGATGAAATGGAGATATATGATATATTGTACTTGCAGCGTACAGATCTTAAATACATCTTTTGCTTCACAATGCTGATTGTATTAAAGATTTTACGGATAATAGCATGTGTGTGTCGACGTGTAAGGGCAAAATGTGAAGAGTACCTCAACGACAGATGTATAACACATAAATAACGTTGAAAAATAAACAAAGAAACAAAAAATGTGGCAAAAACGTGGATTCATCCGATACCTACGTATATTGTACGTTTGGTTGACGGGGATATTTTTCATAGTAACATAACATTCGTAGAAAAATTGTAGCAAAGCGTTAAAGCAGTGCCAGACTGCGAGGTACTACCGGGATATCTGTCTGAGACTTCAGCAACTATACCTATCTCGTTCTTAAAAGAGCCCGAGACAGTGCAACACGCGTACGTACACCTTCACTCACCCTACCTTCGCAGTGTCTGTAACTGAGAAAGCGAGGAGCGTTGTCCACGTACACATGTATCGTGTGGCACAACCTGTGTGACGCTGTTCATACACAAAATGCATACATATACTACATGGTACTACATAGTAGTACTGTACGATACCCCTTTGGTATACTCTGAAAAGTATAGTGTGACTCTACGGTATAACCGTGACTGAGCGGAGCTACACAGAGGCTCATGAGGTACTCTCGCACTCTCACAGGCAAACTAGAACGACGACGATGAGCGCAAAAGGACGAGGAAGAGACGACGACGACGCCGGCAGGCAGTCGACTCGAGCCAAGAACCACACCGGCAGCTGGTGCACACTAAACCAGTGTACCAGCAGCGAACCTGGTGCTGTCTGAGTGCGCAACCAACACACGAATACCCTTGATCAATACCATCAAACTTCTTGCTATCTCACTATGCGACAAATACATACGCACAGTCAACCAGTGCCAGGGAAGTTGCGCTGCCCGGGTGTATACGTCTTTGCGTAAGTCGTATGAGAATAAATGTGTGCGCGCGTGTGGGTGGGTGCTAGTCGTACGGCTGGTTATCGACCGACTCTCACCCGGTTGCTGCCACCGGTCTCGCACGCCCGCCAGCTTGCCACCCCCGTGTGCGCGTCCGCCATCCCCGAAGCCGACACACCGCGTCAGCTTGGGGTGGGCCACGGAGGATGGGAAATGTTGCGGATGGTGGCGACGGCGAAGCCGACGGACGACACCCAACCTTCTTGACAGCATAGCGAGACCGAGAGGCACCCCGCTATACCCCTCATCTACCGTCGAACCAACGTTGCTGCTTGTGATACTGGTTGTCGTCGGGTTACTCTTCGTATTGCGTGGGCTCTCCGAGTCATTGAATTCCTAAAGTGAATCTGACTGCTCGGGATGTTGGGGTTGTTAATTTTACCAGTGGCGTCTGATACGACGAATAATACTCACGAATTAAAATTCACGCTTCCATGTTGTTCGACGTTTAAAAATCTTCTGCCAATTTCTCAGGCCCGATAGGCAACCGAAACTTACAGAAGCGAGGACATCGACTCAACTATGGCGAGTAATGCCTAGCAACTAGAGAGAGTCCGGTTGTTGGAACGCGTTTGGACGCCTAGTCCTCGTGGCGCGTAATTCATTGAGACGTGAGGTATCCTCGAGGACCACGGACTCGTGTATATCTCTTTTTCTCTATCTCCAACAGACACCCGAGACGTCGCCGCTACTTTCTATAATATATTCACGAATTATGGTAAGCCTGGAGTCGTTATCGAGACGGGATCGTTACCGCGGACCGAGGTGAAAGTCTTCCACCCGGCGGCGTAGTCGCATACGTTGCGAACGTGCACCTTCGACTTGTTCTGCCAGATTTCCCATGATTGTATTAAACAACACCCGCCGAATCCCTTTTTTTCACGCTGTCGTACCATTGTACCATAATCTCCGATCATTTCCTCTTTATTACTCAAAACCCAAACGCACCTATCGCGTGGTCTTCTGCTCATAAACAAAACGCGTGCGTGCCTATGTAATACTAACGTATTCGACTGTGGACACGTGTCACGTGGCGGGTAAGGAACGCGTAATAATTCGGTTATGGTGTTCAACTGTCCCAAAATGGACATTCCGTCTCCACGAGTGGAGACAGCGAAAACGGTCGAAGAAAAGAGGAAATTGAACATAAGGATATCTTCTGTCGTCATTTTTTAGGAGAAACTCTTATAAGAATTGAGTTAATTTTCTTTTTACTTCCTATATGTATCCTCAATAATTTGACACAGACAATAATAATGTTGAGTCTTAAGTGTCCATTAATAAATACCATTTGTTATGAAGATTTAACGCGTGTGTCTCATTGATTGAACAACATCCGTCGACGACAATGCACTACACCTAATTAGCCAAGGAAAAACTAAAGAAGATCCAGGACAAACAACACGAAGCAGCATGAGTAGAGTGGGTATGGTTTTGCTGATTTACGCTTATGGAGCATCTACCCTGCACCGCCCTTTACAAAGTTCCTCTTTACACAGTCGCAGCACCGTGTAGGCGTTTGTGTAGTACCGTGTTGTTGTACGCATCCGCGTTGTCTGGTCCGACCAATCCCCACCCATCTTCAGTGTGCCCTCAGCCCAGCGATCCCGCGCCTTTACCTCGGGTACGTACGTCCGCGTACGCGTCCTTCCCTTCCCCTCGAATTTCCGTTCCCGGGATAGCGTTGTCCCGCGAGAGAAGTACCGAATTTAAATTTCAAATTTGGAGCGTGTCCCAGGGTGTGACGGTATGCATAGTATCGTACACGCGGTCCGGCCTTAACTCACTTGCTAGTGCTGGGCCCGGGTCGTGTTCAACGCGGATGGCACCTTCCACTCATTGTCCTCGTCATGTCGTGTCCCTTACCAACCATTTCTGTCTGCTCCATACGCAGCATCAAAGCAAAATGTTCTCAACAAGTTCCATTTCGACGAAACGAAAAGAGACAAACGACCTCCAACGAAGAGAACTCCCCTTCTACCCTTGAGCAGCTGCGTACGTGACCACATTGTCACCAACCCTTCCGTGTAATTTAAAATTTGTACTTTCAATTCGGATTCCAGTGAAAAAAGGGCGTACATACCCTTACTGTATTAAGGAATTCTTTTAAGCAAGTCCTTAATTCATTAATAACAAAAATACTCAAAGTCGTAAAGTTGTATGTGAAACTACATACCATGCATAGAATAAAATCGGGATTACACGCGCTAAAAAAACTCAAGAGACCCCAAATGACTGGGACCTTTGATATACTTTTCTGCATAATGAAAAGTGCAATATTTGTGACAGGTGTATATCAACTCTCATTGCATACTGTCCTCGATATGTTATGCCGGAATACACGTATGTGCAGCTGTGTAAGGTCCATTCGTTCTTTTCCCTTCGTTCCCCAATCGTACGTTATAGCCACACAGCATTACATATAGTAGAATATAGTGTAGTAGAGGGCCTGGTGCACCTCGGTTCCGTTTTGATATACGTTGGCGCTCGTTAACGCCGATACTAACGCCAACGTAAGGCCCACACTGAGTCAATTATGTGAGAAAGAGTCCTCCCTTCTGCAATGCCCTTTTCATGGCTGCCTTGGGCCTCGAGATTTAAGCCGACAGTAGAATCACAAATATAGGTAATAGCGAAGGGACACGTGGAGCCGAAGGGTACAGTGTAACCAGGGGGATCTTAAGGGGATGTGCAACTACCAAGCTTTCGGCTTTCATTTTATCGTCAAGTAAGAGACGTTATTAATGACGAATCACGATCCGAGTCTTTGATGTTTATTTCACCAACATCAGGTCATTTCTATGCAGCCAGACGAGAGGGTTCGATCAACCTTTACTGAGAGGCGAGCTCTCAACCATGAGAAACTTTCCATGATGTCTTACATATAATGTCTTTTCAGACTCAAACGATGAAGAAGGTATCTTCCTTTCCATCGGTCCTGATATATTTATGCGACAGTGCTTTGCATAAACCATACGTGTGACTACAGCCACGATTGTTGGCTCGGTCGTGAGTGTGACTTTAATTGTAAATCACGAAAGTAATGGGCGGGTTTAGCGGAGCTCACTCGTTCGTTCGCTAAGGAGAATCGGAGAAGGATGAAGAACGAATAATGAAAAGAGAAAGATACTGAAAAGCGCGACATGGTCCACGGAGCCTTACCCCCACCCGTTAATCCTATCTGCTAAGCGTGTAGGTCCCAAAAGAGTGCAACGTCCCAGAAGATCCCCCGCACTCTCGACGTGAGCAAAAGCCGGCAAAGAAGAAGAAGAAGAAGAAGAAGAAGAAGAAGAAGAAGAACCGGTGAATGTTGGTGAAACGCGACGGCGCGCATGCGCTTGTCAATGAATGCGGCGCATGCGTACACGCTGCTGCGATTTCCGTGTAAGAGCCCCCGCGTGCGAGCACGCGGGGCCTTGCGACGAGTCCGTCGCGTACACAGCCCCATTGGTTCGGTCGCAGGATCTCTTGCACGCTTCCCTCGCTGCCACGAGACGACGCGTCGGACCACCTACGTTCTTACGACCTGCCCCTTGCCGAGATCCTGTATATTCACGATTTTATTTAGCCTCTAAAAATGTTGTTCAGTCCCGCCTGCTTGACACGAGAGTGTCGCCGATCTTTACCCCTCTTCGCTGTCTCAGCACTTTCCTTCTTTCCTTTTTTTTCCTGTTCATTCTTTACGCTCTGTGTTCGCTCGATAAATAGTCTAGCGTCTGAAGTTTCATATCACGAGTTGCAATGAACCTCGAATTCGGATGCCTACCCTACCCTGCCTCTCTGGTATGGGACGGGCCCTTAACAGCCTTCCAATGTATCCGGCTCTCGGAGCTTCCTCTCACGATCCCGTCGACAACGCCTCATATCGGGTGGCAGATACACACGAAGAAAAAAAAAAAAAAAAAGTGAAAAAGCAATTCGGAGAATCGAAGGATCTCTAACTCTTCTGTTCCATGTCCCAAATGTTTAACAACCTAACAAGATGGAGTACTATAAACCAGAAGAGATTTGTACGGGAAAGACAATTCTGTGATCAGAAAAAAAAACATGCCGTTTGTCACAACTACGAGTCGTATCGTAGATCGTTTAACATCGATGTTATCCCATGAAGAAGAAGAAAACTGTCGCCTCCAGAAATCTGACACGTATAGTCTCCTAGAGCTAGCTTAATGTTAATTACGGTCGTCGATACAAGTCAGGTTTTGCCTTCTTTACTATAGGGAATATCCTGATGACTCGTGTAGATGCGGGAATAAAGAAGGTAGAGGAAGACCTTGAAATGAGAAAGACAAAGATAAGAAGTTGGAACAGTAAGATAGGGGGGCACGGGAGTGACGACCACGAGGATACTTGTACTGCAAGTTAGCTCAGAACGTTCGTGAGTCGTCATGACATATATCACTCGGAGCAAGCCGGGGCACCGGGTCTTCCATGAAGCCGTGGATGACCTCTATGCGGCCTCCTACTGAGCTTCGATACACACCTACAACGCGAAACGACGTTTTCCCTGCATCTTTCTCCTCATAGTTCTTTAATGTTTTTTTCTTTCTTTGCGTTACATCGACTCGACTAAGCCCATCAGGCCTAAAGAGTTAAAAAAACCTTCACGAATATCTTCCAGTCAGGGCCCAAACAAAGTATCCACTGACGTTAATTACGAACACGGGCGTGCACGAAGATCCCCCCGTGAAGAGTGAGAGACCCAAGAGAGTTCGTAGAAAGAGTTTGTGATCTTTCACGGAGTGTGTATAGTAGCGACGTCGTCTTTACCGCGTGCTGGGACCCCGATCGTCCATTGAATCACACACCCAGGGAACGCGCCCCGTGTGCACGGGAGTCGTGAAGTATCCGTAAAGCAACGAGCATCCATCAAGTTAATTCACGCGGCATTCCGAATTCGGTTGGTGGCACTTAAGGAATGCCGCGGCTCTGGCGTACATACGCGTCACTCTCTCGGGTATTGGGACTTAGACCCATCGGAACCCCAAAAGAGAATGAGTAAAGACTCTTTGAAGTACACGGCCGCGAATGTTTGCAGGAAATATTCCAACTAGGTATCTCAGGAACTCACCGCCACGTGGAAATCTACACACGTACGTAGATATATGTAAACGTATGCACCAGGAATTATCTATCTGTATCCCTAATGCAGTGTAAAAATAAATGAAAATTCCAGAGTATACCAAAATAAAAACAGAAGCGATATATCTGACAACAAAATCGGGAATGGCAAGAGGGACAGTGTACTTCACTGTCGAGTTCAGTGGGCTTCGCGACTAAAATAATTTTTTTATGGATGCCGCATATGTATATAGGGAACACAATTCGCTATAGCTACTACAGAACCTGCGGGTCAAGTGGAAGTCAGTATATATGTATATGTATTTGGTTTCGTAGCAAGGTATAGAAATAAATCAGGAACAAGCGATACAGAAGAAACGGAAGCAGCACGTGTGACAACGAGGGATAGCGCACCAAGAGGGTCCCGATGGTACCTGCGTCACGATCGGCACGAAAACACACACACAAGGAGGATAAATCAACCCCCCTTCCCTTCCCCGCCTACAGACAGGGCATGTGGCTGGTATGAGGGAAGTCAAGGCGAGAGAGGATGTCGAGTATGCTGCAAGGGCTAGAGTTATCCGAGCACGCGAAGGAGAGAGATGGCAGTATGAAATCCATAAGGCCCCGCAAGGCGCGCGAGATCGAAAAAAATATGAGGTGCTCGGGAACTTAACCCCAGACTTTGGTTCGTCTCCGCGGGGTATCCACGGGCACGCTAGGCCCCCATGTTTGGTGGGACCAAACGAGAGAAGGATGAACGGCACGGGACTCTCTCGGGCCTTGCAGACGAAGATGATAAAAAGGTGGGAGGAAGCGAGGAGCGCCAGGCACAAAGTTCTGAACGTGGTACGGGTCCAAGCCGCCAGCCACGGCACAACCGCATCCTCATGGAAGGAATTACCATTTACATAGCGTTATTATGTTTGTGCATAATGTATGTACACATGTTATATCAATTATTTAAACAATATAGGGCCCCTCGACTGAACGCTTCGGTGTGGACGAGGTGGAAGAAGAAGAAAAGAAAGAGGCAGAAAGAGGGACAGGGTACTCCGAGTGAGCGAACGAGCAAGTTCGAATGAGTCGGTGAAGAAAAAGAAAGAATGATGAAAAGAGATGGAGAACTGGGCCCGTGTCCACGAGATGTTAGTTCGCCCAGGCCCCGGTACTCCCTCGCCCTTTTTCTTTTTATTTTATCTCTCTATGTTTCTCACTCTTGCTGTTAAAAAGACCAAATAAGCTTCTTTTCGTCTCTGTCTGATTCTGTCTTTATTTCTTGCTCCTTCGGCTCTTCGCGCATGGATCTTGAATTTCAATTGTGGCTTCAAGTGCAGACTGCTGCCGTGCTCCTTTACTCCCCTCTCTGTATATCTTTTGTTTCCTTGTCGTTGGCCGCCAATCCTCTTTCTTTCTTATTGCTTTTTTATTTCTCTGCCTTTCGCGAAGCAGACCGAGTGGCGGGTTCAAATGCTGAGACTACGAGCTCATGGGACTTATTTTGAGTGGGCGTCGACAGCGTTGGCGTTCACAACGTCCGAGGTGAAGAACATACACCGAAGAATATAGTGAAGAACGAATGGTGGGGGAAAGATATATCAATCATCCTGTTAGAACGGAGCCAAGTCATCAAAATATTTATTTGTTTCCACGAGCTTCGAGTCTCGGGCACGGGGCGTGTTCTATATAAATCATTCGTTGTATGTTAGATCCTCAAAGGATGATCAGTTGGAATTATTAACTTTACTATGAAATACCCATATCTGAAATACTTCATTTTAGTAATACCTATTTATTAATTACACTAGTTCTACTACGATAATGTGGTTTTATTTGGCATTAACTTAACTCTGAAATGTCCATATCTGAAATACTTTATGTTGGTAAGATCTATTACGCTAGTTCCATGATAATATGGGTTTGATGATCGTCGGCATACCATGAACTACGAACGTTGAAACGTTGATCTCCTTCGTTTCCTTTCTCGCACCGGACAAACTAGAAAAAAACTACACCCACTACAATTTCTATTACATTCGCGTCTACCAGTATCTACTCTATGCTTCAACAACCAGGAATGTTATTCGGTTAATCTCCCAGATCACAAACGTTTTCATTCTACCAAAAAATTCCATCGAATTCTTAGTATTGAAACCTTTCGCTTATCATGTTTCAAAGTCCAAATTATTCGTTCGAAAGAGTCTCACTAATTAAGATAGAGGAATTAATTTACGAGGCTTATCGAGACCTCGGCATAACGATAATACCGGATCGTTTACATTCATCGGTTGGATAATCTTTTCGTTAATTTTGTTACATAAAAAATATGTCTCCCACGAAAAACACTATGCGGGTTAACGATTACGTAGTTTCCAAGTAACTTGATAAAAATACCAATAGAATGAAGATCGCCTTTAAAAGGAATCGCTGCTCGTCGTAACTAAAATCATACAGTTTGATTCCTGGTTGATGTGAATAAGATGCTTCCAGGATCGAAGGTATTTTGCGTAAAGCTCCAGGCGATTGAGGAATGGAACGCAAAAGTAGAAGTCTCGGAGACTGCCTACCAGTGCCTCAACAACCAACCTCACTTGAATTCGCTGAACGTACGCTGCTCGAGCTCGCACGGATCTTGACTTCATTAGCCAACCACCTGTCCGCCACGGTAATTTATGCAGGTCGGTAATTTCACATACCAAGAATATTAGGCATCGATAGTCTCGCTCGCTCATTCGTTTTCCTTCTCTTTCTTCTGCCCCCCCCCCCCCTCCGCGTTCGGTCCTTTTATTCTTATTTTTATACCTCCCTGTTTCCTCACCCTTCCAGGTTCACTCAGATTCCAGCTTTCTCCTACCACCGTCATTACTATCTTTCAGGCAGTTCGCAGCCATTCCACGTTCCAGTCCCGACCAGTCCAGTCTCTGAAGCAAAGAGAAAGAGGGCGAACGCGATAGAACGCAATTTATCTCGACCGGTTAATGCGTTCCGGGAATCTATTACCGGTATCCCAATATTATAATTATTTTATTAGCGGGTCTCTCATTATTTTCCTCTTTATGGTAGCTGATTACGATTTTCCGTTCTACTCCATTGCAGATATTCTTTCTCTTCTTTTTGTTCTTCTACTGCATCATCTGAGTTTTATTTTCATCAACCTTCTTTCCGACGTTTCGGTACCTTGGTCTTGTCGGCTGACGCCTCTACCTCGTTCATCGTTTCGCTTCATCCTTTCGTCTCTTTTACGACTATCCAACCCGCACCTTTGTTATATCCCCGGCGGTAGGTCGAGCTACGACCACCGCCGATACTAACCGGCATCAACAACGACGCTACTAAAGACATAGCAACCTAAACATATTTGATAGACTTCATATAGAAGCTCTTGTGTCAGTTATTACAGCTTTATATAAAATGAGATCAGAAATATGATTAGTTGGTGCAGTAAAACTTCCAGGGGATCAAACATAAATTGAAAAAGAAAAACTTTTATTTACAATGGTATTCACTGTAAAGTTTTTTTATACTCGCTCTTTAACTACACGGATAACTTATTATTATATTATACATGTAATATTTTTCTGTTTGCTTTTGCAAACAACACGATCGATAGTATTGTTCACTTCAATCAAACGAAAGCTCTTTTCAGTCAAACGACGAAGTTCCGAAGGCATTGAATTCCAGCGTATGAATAGCCTGGTCATCTAATCTACACCGTCCAAGTTCCATGCGGTCGATATCACCAAAGTCTGGTCTTTGGCTTGCGCGGATCTAATAGCAGTTTCCGAGATATAGGCAGTCGTAAAACACCATTCTACTATTACCCCGTGTGATGTCGCATATGGCTGCTAGATCGGACAGTGCCTCGCCAAGCTTGGTATAGACGAAGAGACCAGCCCACAGAGAATCTCTTCTCTATACACCAGGGTTTTATCTCGAAAAGGGAAAATTTAGGGCTTTCTTTTTACCATCAAACGCACTCGGAACATTATCACCATCCGCTCGTTGCTACCTGTATTATTAAGAGGTGGGTGTGTATGGGTATGTGTGGGTGGGTGGGGTGTTTGTGTGTGTGTGTATGTGTGTGATGGGAGTCAATGTAGATGGTTTAGTATGAATGTCCTACGTAAGGAATATGAAGAGAACGAGACGAAAAACACCCGGGGGTTATCTCGCCTCGTAAAATTCTATTGACGATGACATGGATGTAAAGCTATCGCTGCTCGGTTTGAACATACTTCGCCAGCAGCTCCTCTCTTTTTATCTTGCCCGCTCGTCTTCTTTGCTCCACGTCCCTTGACTACTCGACGGTAGTCCCATTATCATTCAGCCTCGACCTTGTCGCACGGACGAAACGGGAAAGAACATCGAAAAATGAAAAGGTAGGATTGATAGAGCAAACGAGAAACCACCGACCACCGAGAGCAAGATCTCTTATTGACTTTATATAACCGAAAAGCGCACTCGTGACACTCGCATCAGTGGTAACAACGAAGTAAAAGAACAAAGTGCTGGAGAGGAGAGGACTTTGTTGTATATAATACTTCAGTCAGAGTTGCGAATCTGTGAACTCCCGACGCTACCAAGAGAGGTGGAAAAAGACTACAGAGACTGGAACTGGGAAAACACGAATTTCTGTATATTAATATGCAACGAGACGGCTCTTTCAAGCTCAATGTTAGAGACGGGAATGGAAGCGAGTCACGGGTAGGTACGGACAGAAGCGAAAGTGAGGTGGAGAGGAGGATGTCGGTACTGTCGGTACGTTGGGTAAGGGTGGTTAAAAAAGGGCACGTTCACGGATTCGCTGTGAGTATGAAGTGGGCGAAAGGGGGATGAGTAGCGAAGCGAGAAAAGAGAAGAGACGGGGAGGAATAATGGTCTGCTCGAAAATGTATCCAACCAGGAGCGATGCTAACGCCCTCCGTCGAGTGAGCGACGCCTCGTGAGACTTAACCATGGAAAATCGAAGAAAAGCGTAAAACTCCCGTCGGAAAGCCTTATGGGGGAGGGGGGTCGCGGAGACGGTTGTCCTGGGGCGTTGCAGCGTTGAAGTTACTCGCGACTAAAGGAAAGAAGTGAGAGGGAGTGTAAGCTAGCAGGGGATCGACGGTGAGTTATAAACACAACCGACCCGATGTATTATCGCTTCGCTAAGTACTTTTTTTTTAGTCATCGCATTTTGTCCTCGTTGTTCGTTTGTCTCATCACGCTTTAGTGGAGTCACGAGAAACTCCCTCTATTCGACTAGTACTCGCTTTCCCGTTGGTCGATTCGATTCTCGATGTTATCCGATGGCAAATCTCTATCAAGTATGTTTCTCTTGATTCGAGATTGGGCGAGGCTGGTGATTCCGTAGCTAATTAGTAATTAGTGACGACAGGTAATTGGTTACGGTCTCTTTTGAGTATGGAATATGACCCAGATCGTTGATACGTCAGAGAACCTAGGCGCTTTCTCATCAGTTTTTCTTACAACTTTTTGCACATTGAAATGATTGAACGTATTGCTATGAAGTTCTTGCTACAACCCCGCTTTTTAGATCTCACGGTAATCTGCTTCTGCTTTCTTCGACGCGGCAGTGAAATTATAGTTAATCAAGAAAAAACGAAAAGCCGCAGAATGCATTAAGCTGGGTGCGCATGTGTATGAGTCGTCGTCAGTGATACGATGATACCTAGGCGCTGGAGTGAGTCACGACGTTACAGCGGCGTGACCGTTTGCCACCCTGCGGTGGCTTTGGAGCCTCCAAAAAATGGGCCCAATCCATCGCCTTGAGGACACCCACTGCGTGGCCTGTTTCGCCCCAAAGGCACACTGCACGAAACCTAACGAGCACTACTACAAAATGCTGGATGAAAAAAAATATCACGACATAGACAAACGACTCGTCTAAAATTTGTTTGTTAGCCCTTGACCCCTGCCATTCGAGTCTCCTAATTTCTAGAAAATTTATAGATGAATTTAATTATATCAGGACTTTACAAGAATATTCAGATATTTTATAGAAAGACAAAACGGGTCTTACAGTGTCCTCAATCAAGATGAACGAGCTGAGATATAGCTGTACCAGGTCTTGCCGAAAGTCCTAGTGTTACGTTACGATCCTCCACATAATGGGTCTTACAGGATCCATATTTAAGGGGGCTACGCGGACGAAAAGATAGCCCGTGAGGGGCCCCGGATTACTTGGTAACTGGGGGAAAAGTAAAAGTAGGCATTCCTGGGTGTTGCGCCGGCGGTGCGCTGCCCAGTCTTACATATATTATCGCAGCAGCTCGGGTTCAGGAGCTCACTCACCATAAGGCCCCATATACAAGGCCCAGTGCTGTGCAGTATTCGCAAGATAACGTATGACTATGGACTATGTAGTCCGTAGCGGCTTACAGTATTACGCGTATCTCGGCAGCGGCAGCTGGGGTAAGCGAACGCCCGGGAGGGTTTTGCATCGTCCGGGGCCTCAATGCGTATTGCCGCGGCTTTAAAACCCCCTCTTCGTTGCCCCGCGTCCGTTCTTCCCACTCGACGAGAGCACCGGGTAAACGTACATAAATGTGCTAGAGAGTACAGTGCACACCGCAAGATAGAGAGTATACGTTTCGAATGCACTGGAAAATACGTAATACGGAGCTAATGCTGCTGCGGGACCCCGAGGCCCGTACCTCACACGCCCGTTGGGCCCTCCCGGCCATTCCCCCGAGTTTATTTTATACCCTATACTCTACGACCGCGAGAAATATTCTACTTCTAACTTCTCTATCTGTGGCCACAGGCCTTGCGAGAATTTTCCTTCTCGCTCGAGTCTACCATCTGGGCCTTGTGTCGCGGCTCTATCTCCTTCTTCGTCTTATTCTGGCCTCTACGTATGCAGGTATATACTATATACCAAAGACTTTTTTCCAAGGCGATTGAAATTTATGCTCGTTCGTGGTGCCCGGTGTTGCGCGCCTTGCATATCGCGTTTCGTCTCGCGCGATCCTCGTTTTGCGCCGGTTACGCGCGAGAGGCCGTTGGCGGTGGGCCCCACTCTCTCCCTCACTCTGAGTATCTCGACTCTCGAGCTTGACAAGTTTATTTCATCGTGGTGAAACGCGCTCTGGGTTTCTCCTCTCCTTGACTACCTCTCCGACTTGATACTAATGGGTCTGAAATCATTTCGACTGGAAGAGATAAGACCCCATAGTTGGCAATACGATGCTTGAGGGGCCTACTATACCCATTCTGTGTACCGAAGAACAAAAATGTATTTTTATTGCGGAAATTTTTTTTTTTTTAGAATTCTGATCAATAAGAAAAATCGAAAATGTTGAAGCTTGTTTCTAATATCTCTATTCTACAGGATAACCTAACACCGGTCAATTACTAACTATTAGAATAACTATTTTCATGACTGATAAACAAAAGCAGCGCTGTATTCAGAGTGCGACAGTAATATTCGTATATTTTTTCTACTACTCTCAGCAATAATTCCTTTGAAACTTAATTACGAAGAAGACATACCGCCATACACAATCATACGGAGTATGCACATGCTATAAAATCAACCGAGACCTTCCGATCCATCCACAGTTCTAGAGCATGAGGTACACACGCATGATATATATACAGTAGAGTGTACGCACTCTGTGCTGAGCCTCATTGCTTCCCCCTCCCTGTCTATAGATATATCCCTGTTTCTTCTTGATCAGCCTTTCGCTTGTTTTCTATCTCACTCCACCTACCAGAACTTCATGAACTCTTCTTTCTCCTTCAATTTCTCAGACGACAAAAGGACTGGATGGAGCAAGAGACTCGAGCAAGGAAGCCAGGGGAATCGACGCGGCTCTTGTCCTGCCCGATAGGATGCTTTTGCTGCTGTCCGTGCAGCATCCACTCGGTTGGACCCAGTGCCTGTGCCTCTGCTTCTGCTGCCGCTGCTGTGAGTAGGTAGGTTGTGGTGCAGGTATGCAGCACGCAGTGGGCTGGTCGCGGGCATTCTTGCGGCGTTGCCGCGTCCTCTTACTTACTACCCGAAGAGCGCTAGCGTAGTATAGCGCGACGCGCGAGGATACGTAGCGGTAGAGCGAACCGAGTGGTGGACAAAGATGCAGCCAATACCATGTTATAGTTGAGCGAAAAGGAAGGAAATAAGGGACTTTGGCCAGGAGGACGTGAATGCTTCTGATCGCGAAAACAGCATACCAGAACCGAACCGAGTACCTTTCTGCGGCTTCGCGGAGGCAATCGAGTTTGCGCATGGTCCTACCGTCTCGGCGAGCTCCTCCTCTTTTCTTTTATCTTTCATTCTCGCTTCTTCTTTCTTACTCTTAAAGGATGACAATTGAGAATTCGGTTGAATTCAGGTTTTTATCGGTACAGACTCGCGCCATGAAGCCCAAGTACTACGAGCCTGCCCTTCCAAGGTATATTTTTCTTGCAGACATCATAGCAGCTTTCAACAGGGCACAGAATAACAAAAACAAAAAATCTCCGCAGAGTAGAATCGTTCTTTCCGCAAATCAAGTTCACAAGGAAGTTCTTCCTCGTGAGAGGCAGTCACGTTCCCTCGAACGTGCTCTTTTTCGGATACATCTCTTCGCCGTATACTGCACTATCCAAAGGTCTATGAAATTTGCTGTTGAGTCCTTTAGTTCGAGATCCGGACGTGAGTTAAATATTCTGAGGAAAGGTCTAATGAAATTTTTCTTTTAGCCCTTGCTGTAACCTCAAGGAAAAGTATTGGTAGCCCAACTAACTCAACGGAAAAGGCAGACCGGCGAGTTTGACGGAAATGTCGTTACTGGAACTTTCTCAAAGTTTAAGAAGACTAACTCTGTCTATTCCAAGATGCAAGATCAAGCAGGACTGGGATCAGAGTCGATACACGCCCTCCGTGAGTTTTATTTGATAGACACACGACGATCCGCGCTCTTCTTCCTTTTATCATCTAGTAAAATATTCTCGATACGAAAATCTAATAAAATATTTTCGATACGAAAATGCTTTAACGAAGATCATAAATGATGACTCAACAAGAACGGATACATTTTTGTATCAACTTCATCTGTTGTTTCCACAAGACATATTAAACAAATATAAAAATACCTACAAAGCCACAGATGGTATTAAGATTAAAAGACGAACAGCGTTGGGTAAAAAGCTTTGTACATTATATGCAGCATACTGTGCGCTTCTATTCTGAGGAACTCGAAGAACGAAAGGAAGGCTAAGAGAATGGAAAGCAAGTAGATCCACGGAGCAAGACTAACGAGTAGCAAAGATAGAGATAGAAAGAGGAGTCTCGGCAAGAAAACCCAAGAGTTGCTTCGCTCCCCCCTCAGTCGCGTCGAAGTCACTCCAATCCCATGAGGTTTCGTACAGAGAAGATATCCACTGCGAGTTCCGTTAAATGCGTTACATGTACGAGAGCAGCAGCAGCATCGGCTATAGGAGCAGTCAGGTCTTCGCGAAAAGGGAGTATGCTAGGATAGAGTACGTTGGTGCCTTTTTGAGAGTCTGGCGAGAGTCTATCACTCCCTTATACTTGTCTACTTCGCAATATCGTTTCAGCAAAGTTAGGCAACTTGAGAGAGGTGGAGAGTGCTTTAGTGGCGATGCCGGAATGGCGCTTCCAAGAGTTACGGAGACGCTGTCAAGCTTGCCCTTTGCATTGGATTTACCACGTACGAGAACTTAAGACCTGAAAAAGCAAATGGATACGACTGAAAGATCCTTTCAATCCTTCGTCTACTTTAGAAAAATCTGGAGTCGTCTGACGTCTCGAGCAGCGTTTGCACTTTTTTGAATAGAGAAATGATACAGCGATATCTTGTTTATCCCAAAATCTCATTTTATTTCTGTGGAAGCTGGCGCCTTATCATTGGTAAGCAGTAGCTTTCTTTTCGGTTTAAAAGATCCTTTCTCCTACCAGGTCCGTCGAAGTTGCGCATTAGCTCAATCATCAATTAATATTGACCCTCGATTATATTTCTTTCGATTCACTACTACCAGAACTCCTGGTTTCCTCTGCTTCCAAAGCTTCCCTTTGTTTTTAACGATCCTCGCAATTTTGAAGATGGGCAGTACTACAAAATTATTGGGATCTCACAAAAAGAGGGCGGCGATTTGATACAGGTAAATGAGAAGAGCTTGTTCAAGGGGATGAATTGAAAAGAGGTATCCTGAAGTAAGAAGAGACTCACGCATGCATACGATATGGACGCCCATATATTGTATGCGCGAGTCGTGCTAACCGGATCACAGTTCTGCCGGGGGCCTCAATTTTTTCTTACAACTCTTTTTTCTTTCCTCCCGTTAAAATATGGAAAACGTCTCATGGAAGAGAATGTAAATCCTGCGTGCAGACGCGTCGTGAAAGCGTAATAGGGTAAGAAAGAAGGATTCTAGAGTTAAAGATGATCCAGGGCTGGCTGAGAGCCGGGTGAGAGCGATTATGCGAGTGTGGTATATGATCGCAGGCCATAGCAGGACTTTGCTGGGTGCCCCCGTATGGGTTAACCGTGCACTGATCAATTGGGTCTGAGTGACCGGTAATGATCAATCCCTAACCTCGACGGGCCCTATTCTACACCACGGTTTAATCTATACCAGTTGATCGGTTCTAGGTGACCATTAGTCTGGGACTGCACGGAGTCCACTTTTATACCTGTCGTACGGGTTTAGGTGACCACCGGTGACCGGCAATCACTCGGCGATCGCTTATATGGAAGTGGTTTGCAATGTGTGGACACGCCGAGTTACATTGTCACTGCCAACAGGTCGTATATACGCTATTCGCACGATGCCTTTACTATCGTTTTCTTCCAGCTATTGAACATTCTCACGCAGAACATGTGAATAAGGTAAAGTCCAGGTAATCATCACCAGAAAAGTCACACGCGGCAATCATCCCTGACCGCATAAGCAGTTGATAATGATAATGACAGGGTGGAGGGGTGTCAACTAAACTGTAAGTCATTGATGAATTACGTTGATTGAAACGGGTACGAGGACGGAATAAGCTAATTTCTAGGACATCTGTTACCATCTCTGTTCACGACAATTGAAACTGGACTCATTATCTGTTTGGTTATCGTTAACTCAGGTCAGACTACATATGAGATTAAACTGAGACTGGTTATAAATAAATTTAAAGGCTACAAGCGCTAGTAGTGGTCTTTATCTCAGTAGCAACATGTAACAACTCTATTGCAGAAAAATACAGAATCCGACGAGCCGCAATTATAGTTTTCAACAGTCCATAAACGTCTGATGTAGTAGATAGTCGAAGGCGCCGAAGACTACAATTGCGCCCAAAGTAAATAGACAAAGGAGCTATTTTGAAAATTATTAGTACTCGTGTGCTAGCAATTACCTTGTTCAGCACGGGTCCCTCGGAGGCACATGAGCAGCAGAAGGCAGACAGGAGCACAGGTGGCGAAAAAGAGGCGATGGCAGCGTCGCACGTCCGCCATATTGAACGGGGCCATTCTTATCGGATAGCCCGCTCACTCCTGGCCCCAACGGCCGCGGTTCCTCTCGATCGCCGAGCGTCACTCACTCCTCCACATGCCTTCGATCCTCACACACCTTTTTCTGCCTCCTCCCACTACTCCTTTTCACTACTTTTTCACTATTTTCCACTCACTCACTATTTTTTTCTTTTCTTCTATGTTCTTCACTTTCTTTAGTTTGTTTACTTATCTTCTTGATACGAACTACGACCTTTTCCAAGTAAATAAATACTGAAAACACCACCCTTCTTTACTGCACCGTTTTGAAGCTGCGCTAAAGTCGTGCTAGAGAGCATCTATACACAAAACGAAGTTGCGATGAACCCGGTGCAAGAGCACGGACGGACTGACCGACAGGTGTACGGACGGACAAATAGAGCCACCAAAATATATAGAAAAAAAAAAAAAAAAAAAAGTCGTATCTTCTTGTTTTATAGCTGCCCTTATCTAAACACGGTTGGCATTATATTCGTCGCATTGTTTTTACGTTTTGTCTATGCGAAGGATCTTTTTCAACTTCCGTTTGTGATCTTACATAATCCAGAACTCCAGTCCAGTTATTGGTGGCGTATTTTTGTTTTGGTATACAGCATCTGCAAGCAAAAAATGTTACAAAATTAGTCAAAGATTCCAGATTCGTATATATCGTAATTCTATAATTTCGAATAGTTTTGTGTCAACTATATATTTTGGGCCTATCCGTTCCTGAAGGTTTAAAGGTAATTTTTGCGATATTATCAGGTGTAGTAAGTTATAAAATAACCACGATGGAGAGAACAAGTACTTAAACAGAGACGGAAAAACGAGACGAAAGAACGAAACGAATCTCCAAACTTTTTGAACTCAATGTATAATAGTTTGATACACCAAAGACCATCCAAGAACGAATGAAAGGTATGATCCTTTCATGTTCACTCGGCTACGGTAGCCACTGCGTCATTGATGAAACAATGATCTCTGCCGAGTCACTGCCCAAGCAAGTTGCAGGTGTCCATGCCGCATCCGTGGTCTCCTCCACCTCACATTTGAACCTGCCCGAAAGAATGTTTCGCGTCAGGCTGGCACAAAATCACTCGATGTAGACGCATACACCCTTCTAGACCGTGAAACTTTACTTTTATAAATAATTTATGTAATCCAAATAAGTTGATACGCGACAGAAATCAGTCCAATGACATGAATTTATGTTGATATCACTCGATTTCTCTTGTAGAATTATTATTATACTCCTGATCTTTGATATTGATTGACATTTGGAATCAATTCACGGGCGACACAGTGTCCACAAGTATGAACATCTTCATGGTTTACCGAACGTCTACAAAAGCTTTAGGTAAAGAATCCCTTTTTGTTAGCTTTGAACTCACTAAATCCAAGTATCTTCCATCCATATCTACGCCTAGTCCGTTTGTCTAGGCATAAGTCCAGCTTTCTCACTTCTGTCAGAGATAACGGTTAACTGGAAAGCACCAATTGACGGAATAAAATGCAGAAATAAGGACTGTACGTCCTGGAGCTCAGCTTTGCCTTTGTCATTGAGCCAACAGCCGTGATATTGTCGTCCCGGTTCTACGATCATCACTCCACGCGTGTCTCGCCTCCTCACCTCCCTCTACAATTTCTCTACTCTTCTCTATATTCGGTAAAGAGTCAGTCGGCTTGTGCTTCCTTGGTTCAACTCGGTTCACTACTTGGTTAGGAGAGTCCCTTGCCACTCCACGAGTGGAGACCACGCGTAACCGGCTGTCCTTCACCGTAACACGACCGTCGCTTGCTTCTCATCGTCTCGGTCGTCGTCGTCGTCGTCGTCGGCGGTAGCCGCGGCAGGCAGGCAAGCAGGCAGGTCGACCGGCCGGAATCTCTCAATCTGGTTCCTCTCGTTCTATCTCTGTCTTTTCATCTCTACCTCACCCTCAATACTTCCCTTCCACCGTGTAGCGTAACCAACTTCGGTATTGTATAGTATACTGTGAGATCGTTTTTCGGCTTCAGGATCCAACTGTACTCATGGAACGAATATGTGCCTCGATTCTTTTTCATGAGAGATTATTTTTTGTCGTATGGTCGAGTTATGTACGGTTTGTTGGTTTTTTTTAACAACTATGAGACTGTAAGCCGTCAAAGTCTTGAAAGTTTTCAAAACCGATAACAGCCACAGAAAGTTGATCGGAGATAAGTAAATTATAGAAACATTTCATTAGTTTTACCCAGTTTTTATATAAAAAGCTTAAAATGACGCAGGTAACTAGATTGAAATATTATTTTTGTTCAATATTAATCAGGGAGCCTTTCATCGAATATATTTCGCTAATGGAAATTTTGCTTTTTAATCGTGGTGTCTGCATCGAGAAATAAATTTGCTATTGAATTTCTTAACCCGAAACGACATATAGAGAAAGAGAGGGATAAATTCAAGGGCAAGGCCAAGAAACAACGTGTGGCACATGTGTGATGCCTGAAGCTTCTAAGCTCGGTAGCTGGTGACTCCCGGTGAAATTCACGATAGTCGGGCAAGCACTCATCCGGAGGGTTGGAACTCGGAAAGTGCTACGGAGAGGGAAGGCAAGAGTGGTGTACGAACAGGCGAATGAACGGAGAAGAGAAGCCGCGAGAAGACGAGGAAGTAAGAGCGAAGGGGGTGGAGGAAAGCGGGGAGTGAGGGAGCAACGAACGAAACTTTGGGGGTTCGTTGAAGGGATGGGGAGTAGCGGAAGGGCGTTAGAGGGCTGGTCCGGCGAGGATCGCGGAAAGGGGTGAGGTTACCCAGGATCAATACCACCCGTTTACCCATCTCTCTTACACTTTTAGCCTTCTCAATTTCTTTCTCTATCCGTCACTTTGTTCCGTCTCCCTTTTTCGCTGGTCTACCTTCAGATGGCGCCGTTCTATCTATCTCCGTCCCCTCACATATTTTATCTTTCTCTTTTTTCTCTCGCTTCGCCCGTCGCTTTCGCTCTTTCTCTCGTGCACTTTTTCCCCCACTTCGTTCTTTCTTTCGTGGGTGCCAACGGAGGAGGCCTCGGGGCTGTGGCCTCAACGTCTCGCTTTCCTCCCCTCTTCCTCAGGTTTCTTTCGCAAAGAGTACGAATAACGCAGCCACGTCGGAGATACATAAACGAAGATGACAATAGAAGCATCGAAAGAAGAAAAGTGAGATGGTCACCAATTCGATGTGAAGAAACAGACTATCGTCAATTGCGCAAAAGTTTGAAGAACGAAAAACTTGTTTTTACAAATTATATTCTTCACTTTTTAACTGTTCGTATGTTACTGTGTTAAGACATTTTTTTTCTCTTCTTCAAAAAGTACAAGGAGGAAGTGATTAAATGCAAACTTTTTTATATGGGATATATATAAAATAATTTTTCTAGTGCATCACTAGTGAAACGCCAATGCGCGCTCTGGTACTAATTCGCCCATCCGCAAGAACGCCAAAAAGAAGGTGTTCTGTTTCGAGGAAAAGTAGATGAGAAACAAAAAACAAGCAGAGGACCTGAATACAAGAAACGGAGACAAAATATTGGAAGAAGGAAAGAGTGTTTGAGGAGAGGAGAACCGACTGTGGGAGTAGAATAGAACGACAAGGAAGGTGGTGAGGAGGCCGAGGTACAAAATTCTAGAGTGCCAAAATATAGTGACGTTCCTCTCTCCGTTCAACGACAGAGAAGGGGTTAAGGAGAAGGGAACGAAAAAGAGTAGTTAAAGCAGTGCACAGCAACAACTCGATGGTGGTGGTGGTGGTGGTGTTGCTTGTAAGCCTGAGCACTAGCTGAGGTTGATAGCTAGAAAGAGTGAGTTAGAAGAGGTAAAAAAAAACGAAAGTAGAGAGGGATGGAGCCTTTAGGGGTTCGTCTAAAGCGGGCAAAGACCTTCGGGTTTTGCCTCTTTCTGAGTGAGCGAGACCCACCAAGATGCATCCACGAAATTGCAGACTTCAGTGGAAATGCTCGAAGCCTCTTGCTGCTTCCCAGGCTGAATTTTTCGTTACACCAAAGCCTAATATACAGTGAAATAGTAGTAGTGGCGCACGACTATTGTGCATGTAAGTCAGGTGTGGCTGGGTTTCTTGCAGAACGTTCTTACCTTTCGGTACGAACGTTACATCGCTCCCATATAGGTTTTAAGCTATGTACCATGCGCGACGAGTGGCTTCGTGAAAAATTTAAGATGTCCTCTTTCGGTCCACTCTTTTTACGTGAAGCAAAGCGCGTCAGTTGACTCGTTCGTCCACCGACCCGCGGCGCAGTCCCCTCGTGAGCCTTTTTCCAAACCCCTATTCCCTCTTTATCCTACTAAGGGCAAGCTAAAAATCCGTAGTGGCTCTTTTGACTTGCTCCCGTATAGGTTAGTTAAACTTTGGCCATCCATCCACTTTCCTGCTTTACTACCTAACGTCTTTCAACTTTTGTTTTCTTCGCGCGAATCAATGCCACCGGTGGTAGTAGCAGTTAACCATAAACATCAAGGCTTTAAGTAAAGAAAAAAAAAACAGAAAAAGAGAGACAGATTTTTCTCCTCCTTCTTTTCTTTGTTTAGTATTTTTTCTATCCCCTCTCTACTAATCTTCCTTTTGGTGAGACAAACATGACTGGGTTAGGTTGGGGTAGGCGAACTTTAGAGGACGTGGAATAAGGGAGGGAGAAGAGGATCGTCTGCACTTTCGGGCATTCGGGATCTGAAGGTATCGGTGAAGGGCTTTGCCAACACCCCCTCACGAAAGGTGCTCGAAGACGCCACAGCGGGGCAAAATGGGAAATGTTCAAAGCTCTATTTCGTCATGTTGCCAGTTGCCAATATTTCTAAAGTTTTTTTCACTTGACAATGAACATTTCAGATTATTTTCCTATTTTATAAATCCTATTTGGTTTCTACTGCACAATAATCGAAACGTCCATAAACGTTGATGAGATTAAGCGGTTAATTTTTCTGGGAGGAATTGGACTGTTGATATTCGGTGTGCCATATTGTCCCAGCTTCACCTCGAATCCACCCCCTAGCCGGCCCCTGCATTTGCTCGAAACACTGCAAGCAACCAGCGGCAGCTTGTTCAGCGGCCAAAGCCCTCGGTCTCTTCTTACTCTCCCGGAAGCCAGTAACGTTCGGGGGAGCTATCCGGCAGAGTTGCAGATTTTTCGGTATTCGCTTCTGCCGTGCCTCGTCTTCTTGCTCCTAGCTCGAGGCTCAAGGCTCCACTCACCTCAACCCCCCGTTTCGCTTCGCCACAGAACCTTGAGTGGATGCCTGAAAATTTGGTGGCGTTCGTTGACGCTGCAGAGGAATGCTTTGCCTCGGTAAAGGAGAATTAAAAAACGACGAAAAAAGGTGGTAGAAGTGGTGAAAGAATGAGGTCTGCAACCGGTGCACAGGAACCTCGCGTTGAAGCAACACCAAAGGCTTCGCGTCGCACGAATCCCTGGGCTCTCTGGAGAACCGTCTCGAGAATGGAGACTCAAGAGATGGAACTAAAAAAAGATGGAAGACTGAAGACTTGCCTCCTTTTCGTCAATCTTTTATCCTCGAGAAGCAACTCTCTTTGCTTTCCACCGAAAAAGAAATGCAGGAGTGGGTTCCTGAAGAAGGAGAATAATTTAAAAACAAAAAAGGGAACGGAGTAAAATAAAAGTATGAAGAGGAAAAGACAAAGAAGTAGCACGAGATTCAGGATGCTATTATCGAAATGGTTGGCGCCGGTCGTTTCTAAGCTGCTCACGTGAAGCAGTCCCCGAAGAATATTGAACATCAATTCCCTTAGTGCATGGATGTTCATTTTTCCTTATTTCCTTTCCATCGTTCGTGGATTCGAAGGAGCACGGTATATTTCCAACTACTTAGTATCCAGAGTGTAATGTCCCGCGGAATCGTCGTGGACCATAACTCTCTTCCCTTAGGGATGGTTAGATTCTGCATTCATGCGCTATTTCGTCATCTGGTGTCTGGACATAGTTGTGAAAGAGTGATATTTAAACATTGAACTGAATGATTTGAAAACAGGAAACTGGAACATATCCAAACAGAGTCCAATAACATCTTCCCTGAAGCTTTGTATGTATCTTCATATACTTTGTATATATGTTCAACTAATCTGTGTCATCCCCATCCGGCTTACTTCCTTGAACGCTTGTTTGCTTTTTTTCCTTTTATTAATTTTCCTCCCTCTCTTCTATTCGCTAAGGATACAGCCTCCGCAGAATCTTTGGGCGGTTTATGGGCGTCAGATGAGCATGTGGACCATTCTTCAATCTGTTTCCTCTATGCCCTCATCCAAACATCCTCCCAATTGGAATATCTGTATGGGCAGACAGGAGGAACAGCATGCGCATCCGGATTCTCTTGTTGAATATGTGGGTCTTAGGTACTTTTGCCCTCCACGCCTACTTTTACTCTCTTCCGGTTGTTTGCTACGCGAACCTCACCCACTTCTTATTTTTCGAGGGAATGTGGGGTTCCGCGGTCGATTCACCCTCGATCTTACAAATCTCTGTGTCCACCGATGCGAAGCAAGGAATATAAAAAGGAGGAAAACGAGAAATGTCAGCATTGGAAAAACACGAAAGAATATTATGTATCGATTCAATATCCGCTGAACCTAACGTATGTTCAACCAGCATTAAATTGACGCAACATTGGTCATTAAAACTGCTAAGATGTAGAAAGTGATTATTATTTAAAAAAAAAAAAAAAGTATTTCAATGGACAACTGATTAAATATATTTTTCTTCAAGTCATTGGAACTCATAAGAACGACAACTAGAAGGCAATAAAAATCAAAGTCAAGACAGAGGAAGAAGATAAGAAAAGAAATAATGAATACGACGAGAAAATAAAGAGTAGAAGCGATGAGACCCTCGGAACCTGCCGCGGGACAAATTCTATTTCCGGTAAATTTAATACCATCAGCCGGTCCTCCCGCACTTTCTCCGACGGGATTTATTTCACCGGGATGCAGTTGGGTAGATTTTGTTCGCTCTCGTTCTCTACCCTCACCGAGAGTTCCCCTTATTTGTCTCTTTGCCACTTTCTCATATTCGTAGCTCCCCAATTGTAAAGCAAGACAAATACTCCGAAGAACAAAGGAACGTAGGCAGGAAGACGAAATATAATTATACTTTTTCATTAATTCCCAATAAATTCTACAAAAATCGTATTGACTCCATTTAAAAAATTTCAAATAAATAAAATTAATCAATCGATCAATTGTTAATTATATTACAATATTCTCCTGAGTTTTACATTTTTAAATCTCTTTTTCTTATTTATCTTTCTTTCATATTTTCTTTCGATTATCTCAAGGTAGCTAATCACCTCAAGTCGACTACAAAGATGGCCACGAGACAAATTCTATTTCCGAATAAATTTAAGAGCCTACTGTGTCTTATCCCTTATTTCTACTTCGCTCTTGCACACACTTCTCCACTTTTTCCTTTTTGTGACGCTGCACCCGAGGCTAGATTTATTTTACGGAGATCTCTAGCGCTGCCTCCAGTTTCTCGCAACTTAGCACTAGAACCAGTACAAGCTCTCTTTCTTTTCTTCTTTCCCGTTCTTTCGCTTTTTGGCTTCCTCTATCCTTCCTTCTCAATCTACCAGTGCCAGTGGCATGCATTTAAAAAACAGCCCTTTGAATTTACAATGGCCCAGCGTCCTCTATGTCTTTCTTTCTCGGTCTACTATATCACTCTTTTTCGTTTTCTTCATTCTTCACTTTATTCGCTTTACGACAGGCCGAAAGAACGAAAGAATAGATTTTTTTCTCACTACACTCCCTAGCTTATAGTTAGGCTAGGTTTACTTATTGTATTTTTTGTTTTCATCAACCTCGCTTTTACTTCATTTCATTTCTCTCGTTGCACAATTAAATAAAATTAAGTCCCGGAGTTCTCGTTGCACTGTACACAGTGCAAGTGCTTCAGGGATCGTTGTTTCGAAATGATAAAAAAAATTGTAAAATATTAAATTATAATAAAAAAAACTTTACTGTGTATGACAATTTTACTGTTGGCAATATGTAGAACCATTTAAAAATGTTTTTGGTAACATTCAAAGAACGCGATGTTAAACTTAACACGAAATGTCTCATATGTATAAAATCAATAGAAAATCCCTTCTTCGGAGAGGAAATTCCGATCGCTTATTTCGAGCTTCGTTGCAACCGCACCATGTGGCTTCATCAGTGCGCACCATAAGAGTAGAATCATCGCGCGGTTAACCCAGATCCCGTCTAGAATCACCGGTCGTGTATCATCCGAAGGCCATGAAAGATGCGACTAAGCAATGTCGCTTTAGTCATTCTCCTCGACTGCAGAATACTTTTTGCTCCTATATATAGAGAAAGGCTAAGCCATTTAGGGTCTTGGGTCCCCTAATGCTATTGGGGCATTAGCTTACAGCGCCACTGGTGGTCCCCCTTGCAAAATGAATATTTTTTTTCTTAATTAAAAAATTTTTTTTCCACTCTTTTGTTCCTATCGACATGATCCAACGGACTGGAACGATCGATCCTTTGTTTTTTCCAGTACAGTGAGATTCCGGCCAAGCATCAGGACATGGCGTCAGTGGTGTACGCTGGTGGGCATCCCCTTTATAGCCGGCGATGATCAGGCAGCCAACCGAGAACGAGCATCGTCCAGGGAGCGTGGACTATGCTATTTGAGCTTCACGTCTCTGGAACATATAGCAAAGCTGGGGTACCCTTTCGACTATAGGAGTGGATATACGTAGTACAAAACAGTGAACTATGATGTAGAAACAAGAGAACTCGGTTGACTCTTGACGGTCATCCATTTGACTGATACTTCACTCGCTGATCTCGAAAACCAATCGAGCTACTTTTTTTCCTTCCTTTTTCGCAACGTCCTCGTGTCCCTCCTGAGTTAGTTGGCTCTCCCGGTTTTTTTTGTCGACCCTTTTCTCCACTGGCTCATGGGGGTTGACGGCAACTTTGATCTTCAGCACTCACTATGACCAAGTCCGGTATATATATTCCACTATAAGTTAGTCAGTGCTCAGGTCTTTATGATTTTTTTCTTTTGTCTTCTGATATTTAATAACCCAGAATGCCTGGGCACCACGTATAGCCGGTATTCGAATTTGAACCAACGGTACAGAGGAGAATGATTAAATAAAATTCTGAATATCAATATACGAAATGAAAGATGACGTAAAAAAAAAAATCTTGTATTATTTAATTCCAGATGACTGATCGATTAATTGATCGATCGATAAAATCTCGTTTAATAGCCCGCCGCGAACAACGCGATTGTCCATTATAGCCGAAGCAGAGCTAATTGGAGAAATCTGTGGGCTCAATATCTCCGGTAAAATCGATTTTGTTGCGGCGTTGCTGCACTCTCGGTATTACCATTATTATCATTGTTATTATTATTATTCTCATATTTACGCAGCATCTCGATAAAGTCGCAGATCTTCACGTATGCCCGTGTAGCTTGCGCAGTCATCTGTATCTTGTAGGTTATGTGTTACGTGTGTGTTTGTATGGATGAGCTTATGCAGTGTGCAAGACTATTACGAGCGCAGATCTAGCGGTGGACTATCGGAGGTGAATTGTGGTAGAAGGTTCACCTCTGCTGATAGTTGGTGGCTGTGGGAGATGTAAAAAAAATATTTAAATAAATAAAAAAAACGAGCACTAACGGTGTACGTGTTAGTTCGTTCGGTTGCTGGTCGCTCCACACTGATGTGATCATACGAAATCACTTTACCATGCAGGAGTGTGATATAAACGAGTAGTAGTGCATATCTGACGTACTTTCACCGCTGCAGTTTCTCGGGGAATGGCATCATATGCACCAGACTTCGGTCTCAGGCAAAGAGTTACGAAATCTCGTGTTAGGTACTTGATTCGAGTCCCAAGCAGCACGGGAGCTCGTTTACAGCTTCATGTGCTGTAGAATACACACTCGTTGATGGAATGGTGATGGAACGACAACATCGACAATGACAGATACAGATTGCATTGTGAATTTATTCTTTCGTTTAGAAAAAAAAGACGTTTGCTTCTGTTTAACTTTGCGTCGAAGCTTAAGTTTTATCTTATGTTCGATCTTCTTGCGATCATTATTCGTCGTATTTTCATCACGATGCGTCGCATAATATTTTTATAAACATATAAAAAGAATGGTAAGTGTGATTTACATTCAGAAGAGGAATAGTTTTGCTTTCTTGTAGAGGAAACTTTATTTTCATTTAAAAACAATCTTTTTTTGAGGTTATCATGTCAGGATACTCAAAATGGTAATAAAAACATTGTGAAAATATGATTTAAACTATCGAGCTAATGTTTGTCACATAAGTTAAGAACCCGACGAGGTATCCCTATGTTTGGTATCATTTTCGCAAATATTACTGCGCAGAAATAAAATGTTATAACAATGTGAAATTTTTTAAAAGTCTCTGTGAAGACTGTCTGACAGTTGCAAATTTTCACCTGTCGATCTAAATGGTTTTATAATTATTTGAATTACTTTTGAAGATGTTTGGCATTGTATTTAGCAAAAATCAATAAAGAGAATCGAATTTTACAGAAACAACAATTTTTTTCTATCTTTAAAAACATCTAGAAACATTTGACGAAACGAGTCAACACTTGAGACACGTACGTAATAATATTTTGGAATTATTGGTATGAAATAAATATTTGTATTAAAATTCGTTACATCAGTTGCGCAATAAGATCTCGCTGCAACTTTTTTTTACGATATATTGAAACAAAGAGATTTTGCAGCACTTTGAATCTTTTTATTTCTTAATCACTCAAAATACAATGCTTTCTCATTATTTTTCTTTTCTTACCCAACTTCGTCTATGAGAAAGCTAAAATCCATCAAGATACTTTCTGATTGAGGTGGCTTTGGGAAAAGTAGAAAATAATGAGGAAAAGTTATGTGCAAGGTTCTACTTTGCTTACATGTTTTGTTTTTTTTTCTTCAGGAATGTTCGGATAGATTTGAAATTTGGTAGAAATGGAACGGTCCCAAAATATATTTGTTATCTAAGTCCTGTACTTTGAAATCTTTGAGTTACAATAATGTCCTTAAGAAGCAGTCAGAGCGAAGAGTTCCAAATGAATGAGTCGGAAAATTGAAACCAAGAAAAAATGAACAAGACGAACAAGTGACTAGTGGTAGAAAAGTAGGATTTCTCTATCAGACGGAAAGTGGCTCTCAAGCCACTACAGGCAGTAAAGAATGAAGCGAGCGAGGGAGAGATAGAGTGAGAGAGAGAGAGAGAGAGTGAGAGAGGGATAGAATGAGAAAGAGATAGAAACAGAAAGTAGATCTTGATAGGGATGAGCCGGTGGTGATGCTGGTGGTGGCCTCATGCTGATGGCGTTGGTCGTGCGCTCGACCCATGGTCACTCTTGGCGATTTATACGACTCTAATCTCACCGATAAGAGTCGAGGGGCATCTATTCGCGCCTCTTACGACACGTACCGTCCTCCAGTCACGATTGAGGGATCAAAGGAATGTGGCAACCTGCGCTAGTTTTGTGTGTGGCCTCCTTGGACCATGTCCAGCCGTTGCGTTCTTGTCGGGAAATCATGCTATTAAAAACCTTTAGCAAATTCTGACGCTTTTCCTCCATGGAAAAAATTTTAGAAAAATATATAACAATTGTATTCACTCAAAAAATATCCTTTTTTTTTAATATGTCCTATTAACAGCGATTAAGAGGCTTTCTTCTTCTTCTTCAGAAATATGTCAGAGTATAAAGAAGAAAAAGAGAGAAAGGGTGAGAGAACCGACTATGATTCCGAACCGTACGACAAACGTAAAGTGTTTTTAGGAAACGGCAAACGTTTCTTTTCACTCGTATCGGGTGGCTCATAATTTTCCCGGTTTAGAGTGGGAGAGAGAAACAGGACACTTTAGACGCGTAGCCTTATATTTCACGAAGGGTGGAAGACCACAACACGAGCCGATAGCACGGGCCACTCGCTCGTCCTATACCACCAACCCCCATATAGAAGTTCAGAGCCATATGGCTTTCGTTTCCTTTTGGACAACTTTATCTCCCTCCTCCCCCACTCCCTGTATTTGTGCTCACTCGATCTCCAACCGAGTTACTGCCTCGCCGGTGATCGCGTGCGTTCCCCCCTTACTTATGACTCTATGTATATATTTAGAAGTGACATTTCGATAAATTTTGGAGGAAAGTGTTACCAGACCAGTGCGCACATCATGGTATATTAGCATTTTTTATACTGTGTTTAAAACAACAGAATTATATATTTTTTATTACATAGAATTTTATGTCAAACATATATTCATTCAAATAAAAATTCTAACAAAATTATATCAAATCGATTTTCTAAATAAAATACAGAAATATTAATATTGAAAAAAAATGTTTCTCATAATTATTGAACTATCGATAAAACCATAGTTGAATTGATAAACAACGGACAATTTTTGATGAAAAAAGATCTAAACTATCCGTCTACATAAGAAAAAAAAAAATCCAATCATTTAAGTCATGGAGCCGCCAAAAAAATCAAAATACAAAAAAAATGCTAAAAATATGCAATAATCGATAAAATTATACAAAAGTACTTTAAATGCTTTGTACTTTAAACAATCTGTACTTTTAGTATCTTACACAGTTCTGATTTCAAACTAAACAATTGATTTATTTATTCATTTCATTAATTGATAATTATTATGTAAAAGTCGTAGTGCGTACTTGTTGCACAAAAACTTTGCCACCTTTTTACACAACGATAGAATTTTTATGTATCAATAGCCTTAACTTGCCTTAACACAACTTTTTGTCATTTTTTTCCCCCTTGGTATACTTTTCGCACCTCTGCAAATCCTCGGTGTTATACTTTACTGCAACTGCTTTCATATTTACAGAGACGACCTGTAATAATCCTAGATACCTATATATAAATTCTGACGCCTCAGTTTGTTCTTTTGGTATAAGCATAGAACATAATAGCCCACTGCTGTCTGCCTGAATCCTGAACGAAAGGCAAAAAGGAAAAAACGAACGAGTACAAAGGGACATCGATCCTACCAGGAGAGAATCCGCCACACCGAACTTTCCGACTTATCCCTTTGAGGGTCTCCGTGTCATTTTACGAACTTTCTTCTTCTCCTCGGTAAAATAGAAACGCAAAGAAGATTTTTTTACCTTTGCTGAATGGTTATTGCGAGCGAGTTTATAAGTGAAATTAAAAAAAAAAATTGCACCGAGATCATAAAATAATCTGTGCGCATGAATGATAAATTTATTTTGGTGTTATTTGGAAAGTTTTTTTTCCTTTGCTCCATATACCAAACTTCAAGTCATGGGTATCTCGAGACATCTGGAAGGTCCCGAGACGACCAGCTTTTACACAGCTTTCGTAAAGTCCCTTGAGGACTGCTAGTCTGCTATCCTCCCTCTGCCGTTGGTTATCCTTCGTTATTTCTGTCCCTACTATCCACTGATGTTGGACAACTGAAGCGTAACCCTGACAAGCGAACCTGGAACCTTGGAATGGTCCCATGCTGCTGTTGAAGCTGATGCATCTGCCTTGATCGTGAATTATTTATCCACAAAAGCAGAATGGAAAATAATCACTATCTAACATAATCGTGGATAAAAGTAGACAACGTAATAAATTTAATGTAAAAAATAAATAAGACATCTAAAGAAAAAATTTTAACTGTCAAGATTATTGCTGACGAAAATTTCCTAAAAACTCACAAAATGTCACCGAAAAAAAAAAAAATTTCTTTACACTTTATGTATACCGTAATCATTTTTTATAGGTGACATTTTTTAGTATTTCGAATGACTTTTAGGGTATTGTAGGTAACCTTAAAAAACTTATTTATGACTGTCGTCCATACTATTTTGTGGCATACGTATAAATGTATGCAGAAAAAAAAAGATACCGGGGTGAATCGCCAATGTTTCCTCCCCCCATGCCGGAGAATAGTCAGAGCGATCCGGACGTTTGAAACGGACGGGAGATAGCAGGTCCCGTAACACGGTACAAGTGGCTCCCAGAGGAAGGAAAAACAGCATGGGGTTTCCGCCCGCAGCGTCAATGGCAGTAGCAGCGTAACGCCAGAGCATCAGAATCGCGTCTCGTTCGTCCGGACAAACAGATAGCTTTCCCCTCATCCACGTGGACCCGTGGGCCACAAACGTAGTTGGTCCGTGCTGGGGATTCACCCCATTTAACGATGTAACCGTTCATTAGACTCTTGGGCTGTGGGTACCGCTATGGTGAAACAGCATGAGTAGTACAACAGCGGTAAGATAGTAATGGTATTGCGTATGGCGGACAGTTGGCTCGTCGTATCACTTTGTTCAATGATTCCCTTCCTATAAGCTTTGTCCTAAAGTTAACATACTGCTTGCTACGTTTGCTAAGCGATAGCCTCCAGTTTTAACCTCACTTTAACGCATTATTTTGGAATATCACGAATGGGTGGATAAGGTTTTTCTTCTCGATAACCTTTTAAGGATGTACGGCAAAAAACTGAAGAAATAGCTTTCGACAACAATGATTTTATTCGTAATGTTTCCTATGGTTGGATCGTTGTATTGAGGAGGAGTAGTAGTGGTAGCGTTTTGTCCTTGAATCATTGAATTTCACTGCACGCGAACCGGCTTAATAACAACGTCGGAAGGTCGAGCGTTCTACTCGTTAACCCTAGTAGCCTTGATGCTTCCGATCCCTTCGCTCCGGTTGCTCACTCTTTTCACAAGGGATAATCACAGTAATTAACGCCCCGGACGTGTAATGATCGACCGTGTTACGCGACAATCATCACCGCATTTTATTTTTTATAATTTTCTATATATTCATCTACTTTACATCGTCAACTAGTGTCGTGAACTTGTCTGGTCGTCTGGTTACTACGTTCTAATTTACGTAACGACACGAATGGCGGATGTTCACGATGGCTGCAGACAGCCAATTGACTTCCGAACCTTTCCAGGACCTTCTCAACCTTTTGTCGTTTCAAAATAACACAATACTGTGCCAACGTCATCCGATGATGTTGAATAAGGTATTTCCGGCTGTCTTGTTGGAGAGCTTGATGGATCGCGTAGCGAAACGATCAGAAACCAAATGACGGACATCAGGCATGTTGACCAATCGATATACTCGATCATGTGCAAACATCTCCTTTCTCCTAGTCCACTTCCTCATGTTTGTTTCCTTGGTACCTGTGTTATCCGTTTGAGAATATTCAACTAGATTGTACATTAGATGCTGATTGACAAGCATGATCAAACATTCTAGCTTATTCTTCCTAAATCGTTATACTTCGTCATTTCTTTGTCGTTTAAACTTAAAACGTTCAGCATTTATTTCTTCTTCCTAGATCTTAGCCATTCGTCATTCTTCTTTTGTTTAGACCTGAAAAGTTTACCATTTATTTCTTCTTCCTAGTCCATAGCCATTCGTTAATTAGTACTTCAACGATGTCCAAGTATCACCGGGTGGTGCCGGCGGATTGCATCTCGAAAAAGCTGTCCGAGCAGTAGAAAGAGTTTATATTTAGTTATTCCTTTGCCCCTACCGAGTTTAGGAAAACTCTTCCTAATGGATTCTTAATGACCCTGGGGCCGGACGGTAGCTGCGGAAAGAGATACGGCTGCCCACGAGACTCGAGCCACGGGTAGATCGGTGACAACATCTACTGGGAGAGCCCGCGTTAAACGAGAAGGTCCAACAGCTGATACACGCCTGCTGCTCCCTTAACCGTACCTTGATGACGGCTCGCTCCGTTTTCCAAGTTCCCCTTGACGTTTCTCGAAACATTTTGCTCGTCACTTCATCGTTCCTTGCCTTTGCCTTGGCTAGGTATTGACATACTTGACGACTCCCTTGCAACACACGTTGCAGTTGAATTCCAATATGAAGAACTTGTATTTTCAACCACATAAATCCAACCCTGCGTCACAACGAGACCATTGTTTAAATATTTTTTAACCAAATAAGCTCACGAATGAGATTTTCATGGCTTCTGGTACGTTTTTTTACTAACAAGCTCTAGAGCGCATGACGGATTAGCCATTATTCCAATCGATAGAGTCATAAAAAACCAAACTTTACCTTAAAAAAATTCAAAACTTGGACCAAATATGGAATTATTTTTTTTACGGTTCAACAAAAGTCAATTTTTCATTAAAAATTATTTGTATTATCCAGAGGAGATCTCGATGTATCTGTATTTAATTGTCCAGTTGATCAAAGCTTATCGATCGTTCAACTTCCTATCAAAACTCCTGCTTTTTTATGATCGCACGAGATTCTTGACTCCATGCGCGTCGACATTATTGAAAAGACGGCGGACAATCGAACTGATAAATAATATCTGGAGATCCGCAATACTGCGGTGATGACTGAATGAAGGTGGCGATGATAAAAAGGAAAGAAACGATTAAACCCGTGTTTGACAAGTGTATGCCTTTCTCGTGAAAGATACGATAAGATAAAGCGGTCCTTTGTACTTCACGTAGTACTGAATTTTTATCTTCTATTATTCTTCTACCAGTGAAAACTACTCATCGTGTTACTCATCGTTTACCAGTACAATAAATACAATGTACAACTTTTATTATAATAATAATTCCATTTGTTCTAATATTATAAGTAATATATATTTGTAATAAATAAAATTGATAAATTTTCAATAAATTTGAACTAAATTACGTGAAATATCAAGCAAGTTCAAATAATTTTCGACCCATAGATCATCAGCTACAACGACATGACGCAAATTTCTTAGTCGCAGCTTTACAAAGAAGGTTTGCACCGAAAACCACGACATGACCGCGTTCGACTCAACTGATTCCAAGAGTTAAGAAGATCTAACGAAGACAGACAGCTTTCCCACGAGTCCCGAGGATAGGAGAATGTGTCAAGAGCCTCTTGTGTCTCTTAAGTGACAAAGTCTGAAGAGGGTCAAGGGGATTCACATGTACTCGAGACGAAATCCTATGGCTCTGTTCCATCGGTGCGACATGATGGAAGGATTTTTTCCTGATCTAGATTCGACCTTACTTTTGTCCTGGTAGCCAGCTGTCACAGTGACGTGAATGATAAATCCAATAACGACAGAGTATATAAATAAAAGCACAAACATAGGGGCTTTCCGGTCATAACTATGCACTATACATTTTTTATCTCTACCGGAGAAATAATTTTTTAATTTCTGTCATATTTTGATTGTTGACTAATAAATAATTTAATAAATATTACTTTTTTCGTTATAAATATGTAGTATTGTAATTTTTATATTAACAATAAGTACTATTGAGGATATATAAGTTAATTCAGTGAAACGAGACGTACAATATAAACCGTAAGTAAGATGCGGTTATTACACAGACTACCTTTCTACGATTATAACCCAAAGAGTTTGGGTCTCTCCTGTTCGACTTTTCGGTAGAACTGTGAACCATACGGAGCCGCACACGTACAGTATAATAACGTGTTTTTATAGTTGAGTGCAATAACGCGGGTAATGATACACGTCGCCGGGGGACGCTTTGCCCAATTGCTTTCCCTCTTAGTGTATACGTTACACACTCGAGTTGATCAGTAGCCAGTGGCACCCAACGGGACACGAACTACAAAATTACTAGAATTTGGCAGATATATGCTGCGCTACAGTACTGCACGCCGTCCGTGCCAAATGATCGACGATTCGTATTTTTCTTCTTTTTTGAACACCTTTCTTACCTACAAATATATGTTGTTACCAAACGTATCTTCTCGAATTTGTATTGCGTGCAACGACATTTCCAATAATTGGAGGTATGGCATCCGTTCAATTTGAATTTTTTTTCATTCCTTCATGTTCCCCAGCAACACACGCTCTATATCTACCAATCGAATACTTCGAACCGTCGGAGTCAAAAAAAAATTGTGGGTTGAAAAAAAAATCTACCTCTAGCGACAGAAGGGTAGAATGAGGTGGGATAGCAGGGTGAGAGACAAAAACAACGACAGACGAAACGCCAACAGACTAGAGAGAAAGCGAGAGGCAGAGAGAGAAGAGAAAAAAAATCAGACGTTAAATCCGGAAAACCTGCAAGTCTCTCGTAGGGGGTGGTTCGAAAGGGGTTGGGCTGACTGGAGTGAAGGGGTGGCAACCTCGCGACTGCAGGTTCTTGCGCCTAGGCTGACTAGTTGGTTTGTTCACTGACTAGGAGCGGAGCTCTTCAGTTAAGGATGTGTGCGTGCGTCGTGAGCATTGTGATCTTCTGTCTCACTTTTCTGCTCTTTCGTTTTTTTTATATTTTCTTTCTTTACCTCTCCCTCTTTTTCCACTCTCCCTTGCACTTCTTTCATTCTCATCGTCATTTTGCAGATATATCTACGACTCTTGTTATCGGATTAAGTAGATGGATTTATTCGGCGGATATTCACAATGCTTGAAAAGAACATGTGCAGATAGATTTTTTACTTCGACACCAAGCACTTTTTTTGTGACGGATTTAAGTCTAGAGCTGTTTGAAATTATATAAACTTGTACAAATATTTATCTTTAGATGTAATAAAAATAATTTAAAAAAAAAACAATAAAAAGTTTAGCCGGCTCGGAATAAGTCATTGAATCTTAAAAGTCGGGTAAATGATAATAAATATTTGTGTTTGTATTTATATTTACATTTTACTTTTGACTCCAAAAGTCCATATTACGCGATAAGAAAATATTTCAGAGATGAAAACGTGACGATGGTAACCACTTCGAATCCGTTTCCCAGTTTTATAACGTGCTTCACTGACTTTATGAACCACTGCGGCAAATGCACTGCAAATGCATCACGTGTGTCGCGCGGAATTCGCCGAAGCTGGTTTTACGACTGAAAAACCAATTCCCGGGGGCCTCAGGGTCGACGGCCTGGTCCATTGTTGTTCGGAGGGCCTGCGAGGATGAAGAAGAAGCAGAAGTTGAGGGGAGAGGGGATGGCGGATGGAACTAACCGGATGGTCCACGGGCAACAGGAGACCATCGACGAAAACGAAGAAGGAGAATCGAAAAGAAGGCTAGTCGAACGTGGAGCTTGGCTGCACACCAGCGAGAAGAACGCAGAAGCTGCTGCAGAAGCGATATGGCGAGTGAGAAGACTACAGAAGGAGTAGCAACTTGGCAGAAAGGGCGGGCGCGGATGACCAACGGAAGAAGGCTCCAAGACGGCGACGAGGAGACGACGACAACGGTTGCGGTTTCTCGCTCGAGCATGGCGAGTGAGCGTGACACGCCAATTACGAGAGGGGAACCAAAAGGGCGAGAGCCACTCCCCCCTCCCCATTCCCCCCGGAAAGGACGGAAAGAAGGAGAATAAAAAATAAACGGACGAACAGAAGATTAATAGATTATTAAAGTCTAGGAATAAAAATAACCTAAAGTGCATAAACCATTGTTAAAATTAAAGAGATTATAAGATTGCACTTATGAAATGCCATAAAAATATATTTTACTCATCATTCAGTAGCATCTACGGCAGATTAAACTTTGATAACTAGAGAATGACGGGACCATTTCTTCGTGGTAAAATTAATTAAATCGACATTGTCACAAAAATGTTATCGTTCAAAATTTGTTTTTTTCTTCTTCAAATATGTTTAACGACTTAAACAAGCTATCTCGTATAAACTTTAAATTATCGAACTTAAACTGTCGACACAAGTGTCTATACGATCAAGGTTGTTTAGTATCGAGATTGATTTTGATTTACTAACTTACCGCTTGATTTATTTCAAGCAGATGAATTAATGCATTCACCGTTCAAAGAATGCCTGCTAAGTAGAACGTTGCATATTCCTTTCTCATTGTATTGTCCACCTTTGACAAAACTTCCTTCATGAGGAAACCAAAATATATCAACATACTTCGCCATAGAGATGACTTTGTAAAAGGTGAACTAAAATGAGGAAATAATTCGCAGATTTCTACTTTGCTGGCTTGTTTTTTTTTCTTGTTGGTAGGACAGTTTATCGATGGAAATATTTTTTATTAGGAGTCGTGAAATGAAACAAATTTTCATTTGATGAACAAAATCACATATTTAATGAAAATTTTTGTAAAAATTAAATTCTATAATCATTTAATTCCAAAAAATTTCTCTACCAGACGAGACAGCTCCCAGTTTTTCTATCATTAGCAACACCATAGAATTGTCTCGTGGTACAGTTGTAATCTTGTGATATCATATTATGATACAGTTGCATTGTGCAGGATAGATATTTACTATTTTATTTAAAATAAAATCGCGGTAGAATTATTGTTGTTTTTTTTTTTTTTTTTGTAGAAAGAGTTAATCGCGGAGTTGTAAATGTGCCAAACGATGAAGAACCGTTGCAATTATAAAATCCTTTAATTTACGTGATGCAATGTCATAAATTTTCAGATAATAAGCCAAAAACTTTAATAATATATAAATCAAAATGACTTACTGCTTGAGTAACTAATGGGTATTGATAGAGTAGAAAGATAGAAAAAAGTCAACAAGAAAATATAGTAAAGCTGAAAGATTAGGATCCTGAGCCAAGAAAGGATGCGGAGCCTCAAAGTGTGCTGAAGAAACGTTGAGGTTCGTACTACCTTCACAGGTACGTACTGCTTCGAACTAACTTACGGTGAGGTATGTTCTTCTGGTGCTTCAGTGTGGCTCGCTGTGTGTCCTGCTCTACACTCTGCTCGACAGAGCAGTCGAGGAGGGAACGAACGAAAAAAGAATCGATCGGTAGAGTCTCGACTCTTGGAAGCCTTGCTCAACACCCAGCGACTCTCATATTTAATGATATACTCGGTTGTGCAAAGTGGGGGAAGAGTGTAGAAAGAAGTGGACGATGTGGTGAAGGAGAAGTGAATGTGGAGAGGAACCCGAGATACCGTTAATGTACTGGACACTACAAAGCTTCTTCTTCGCTTCCTTCTTTACTCTCTGCTCACACTTTATTCTTCGTCTTCCCGCATCTTTGTCTTCCACTTCTCGTATTCGTCGCAAATGATCGTCAACGGTTTTTCGTTTCACGTTACTTTGACGAAACCAACGTCCAGAAGTCGAAGTACCAAGTTTTTGAGCACACGCTACTATGACGAAGCTCGAACCAAAGATAAGTGGAACACCTCAAGGGTTTGCAGTGAGAAATACAATATTTTAAATCCAGGTCTCCACTTTCCAACGTTGTTTGGTAACATGGTTGTTTCTGAAGAAGCATTAGTCTTGTGCAGGAACTACCAGGTGAGAAAAAAAGAAGACACTTAAGCTCGAAGAGATGCTATTTGAGTTTTTTCTTTGTCACTGTTCCTAATTCCTTGGGCTTTGATAGAAAAATATCGTAGGGAAAAGTGTGTGTTTGAACAAGAGATTAAAGAGATGAAGATTTTGAGGGTTAAGACACTCGGTAACTGCAATTCCGATAGAAATCATTTTATCGAAAAATATGAATTCTCTTTTATAAATCGCTATAAATAAACTATTTAAATTCATAATAAACGAAACATATTTCTAAAATTAGTGAACGTAGGTATTTTTATTACATAAAATTGACTAAAGTATAAGAATTAAAAAATAGTCGTCACGAAATCTCAAAGTGCACTTGGTAGTAAAGCCGAATTTCGTTCCCGCGTTTTGAGAATCTAGAAAACACGCGCTAGCATAACTGTACTTGGATAATTGTCATCTTCAAAAAATTGTCCGATGATAGACGGATTATTTAAATTAATGTTAAAAATTAAGTTTATCATACAAATTTCAATATTTTCCATTTCTCGCACAGCTTCCTCTATGAGGAAACCAAAATTGATCAACATACTTCCCCATGGAGGTGACTTTGTGAAAACGATAAAAAAAAATGGTGGAGCTATTTTTAACTTTGCGTCCTTTGCGTCCTATCACTTTGCGTCGTTTTTAATTTTCAATTTACGCTTTATGTAGCGTGCCACAAAAAAAATGAAGGTGTACGATCCAATTTTAATGTGAGCGATCAAAGTATTATGAACGACGAAAGATCTTTTAGCTCAGAGGATAATTTAATTAATGAGGAAGTTATGAATTTGTGCTATTAGGCGTTTGGGCAGAGGTGTTCGAATATTAAATTATCACGGAACGAAAACCACTGACCAGTGGGTATCTTGGGCTCCCTACTGTTGCTGTTTGCCTAAGCGGTAGTTAAGCATAGAAAAAAATGGGCGGAAGATTACTAGATCGGAAGAGGCTGCGTTGAAAGGGGAAAGGGAAGGGTGGTCAGAACCCTTTCCCTAATTAACCAATGACTTGGGAGGCTCGACTGCTACCGCGAGCATGGCCTTTACATGTGGGAAACAAAAAGGAGAATAGGTCGGGCACAAAGTAACACACTCGGAGAATCCGACAGATCGGATCTATTGAAATTACTACAAAAACACGGTGTTGACCCTTTCTCACCTTAATCTTTAAATCTATTCTCTTTTTCTGTGTAAATTGAAAAAAGCTGACATGACATTGATCACATAAAATTATAGAAACTATTTTCTACTTTTGTAAAATGATTTATTTTTGCCTGAAGCTAGGAACAATAAATACATTGTAATTCACTGATAAACGTAGTCCTTGAATAGTTAGAGACAAACTGTGACAATAGAAAATAAAGGAAGGAGAAATATAAAAAGAAAAGAGAAAAAATATGCCGAGGATCCGGAAAAGAAAGGTCAAAAGAAGAAAGGGAACAATCGAGACCGTTCAAGCCCAGCGTACACGAAAGTGCACTTTGGGGGTTGGTGGGGTTGATATAATACTCGAAGGAAAGCTCAAGCTGAACGAGAGTGATAGAGAGTAGAGTAAAAGTACAGCGTAGAAGTGGTGGGAAGAGCTCTTCATATATAGAGGTTTGAAAGTAAAGCGACGTAGAATTTAAAAAATAGTCATCGGGCCACAAGGAAAACATATCCTGTTAGCGAAGGGAGACTTACCTAGAGGTTTGTGTTCTCCAGGTTGAGAGAGCACACAAAGTACACATCTCTGCCCCCTAACCTCTCAACTAACCGCTTCGCGAATAACTAAAGGAGTGTCGAATCGGTAGAATTTTTCTCAAATTCCATTATCTGTAAAAGTTATTTATTTTTTGTCAATCAAGTCTGTTTCTAAAAATCATAAAGGACGGATATAAGAATGAGAAGAGAAAGGGATTCCATAAAGGGATTCCATAAGTAGATACGAGTCTTCTGGGTTTTTCTTAATTATGTAAATAATCCATAAATTTATTACGCTCGCGTGCACCCCTTGTCGAGGTATTTTTTACCATTATTAAATAATAGATGAAATATCGCGAGTATATTTTAATGTTAATGAAAAATGAAGTGAGTACACCGCGGTGTAACAAGGTTATAAAGATATAAGGGAAGAAGATGCGCAGAGGAGCACAGTAATGGAACCAACGAGGTCGTTAGAAAGAAGAGAGAGTACCCCTAAAGCACAGTTTTCCCCTGTGGTACTTTGTGATACTTTCGAATAATAGATCAAGAGTGCGGTTATTTTAATATTTCATCTTGAATTAAAAAGCGCCGGAAGACCGTGAAGCACAGCGAATAGAGAAGCGAACAGAAAAAAGAGCGTACAAAATTTTCATACCATAAACGGCAGTACCATAAATTGTATCTAACCGGCAATGGCGCCACTGAATAAATTCCCATGAATTATTTAACGGTAAAAAAAAATGGAAAGTAAGCTGTGACGACAATAAGAATGACAATAGACGAACAGAGCCCCAAAATAAAAAGATAAAAATGAAAAACGATTCTAGAGAATAAATAGAAGGCCAATCGATGCAACCATTTCGTAGGTCGGTCCCGCGAGACAAGAGAAGAAAAACTTTCGTCCCCGTCAGCGAACGAGAGAAGGAGGTGAACGGAGACACGAGGGTGAATATCTAGGAGAAGAAAAGGATGGAAAGAAAGTCGTAGCACTTGGTGGATCGCGCACGTCTTCAATTTTTTTCTTCTCCTTCCTCTCTTCTCTCATTTCATCTCGAGGGTTCACTCGGTGTGGTATAGAAACGCGCTAGCCCCTGGAAAACGACTCGGGGGAAGTCCCTTGGTCAATTTGTCGAGTTTCCATTCGGCGTGCCAATTTCGTTCTTCGCTATCGTTCCTCTGCTGCACACGTTTCACCGAGTGTGTAGGTAGAATATAAAAAAGATTAAACGGAAGAATGGCAAAGACGTAAAACGTGCGTAAAACTCTTATGAAAATTATGTGAAATCCTTTCTATGCATATCGAAGACAGCATACCTACGAAAATGTTACGACGAAATGTCACTATATCATATATCTTGCTTTTCTTATTTTTATTCCTCGCTATTCGCTAATATAATTTCTCCACAAATTTGTGTAAAATGTTATTTCTTCTAATTTATCTAAACCAATTTTTCATTCATTTCAAGTGTTGGAGCTCTGTCAGTTATCCCCTCGGATACATGGGTTTTAACGCCGAGGACAATGACAACAACGTGAACGACGTCTGTAGTCTCTGTTTGTTTTCGAGGTGTCGCCTAGTCGTTTCCTCGTCCACTCCCCCGCTTCGGCACGGATGTAAATATAGTTCTTTAATCTTTGCCGTAGTGCAAGAATAAAAGGAAAAAGCTCACGAGTCTGCTGCTGCTGCTGCTGCTGCTGGGCGTTAAAACAAACTTGGCCTCCGGGGAATACGGATTTAGGCGTTGGGAAAAAGTGAGTTGAAAGAGCGAGAGGGAGAGGGGATAGAAGATTTTCGTTACGCTTGATTTACGATCTGAGAAGACAGGCGACAGTGGGTGCTAACGTTTGCGACATTTTTACGGTGCTTTGCGTACATAGTCTTCCTTTATCACTTCCTGTACCTGTAACGCTTATGCAGCTCTTGAAATCGATGAAAACTATTTTAGGAAAGTGTGAAGCAATTTCATTCGGATGTGAAAAAAAAATTATGTTCATCGTGCTCGTGTTATTCACAGCTGTTGTGTGTGTTTTTCAACTTTTTCTTTTTTGTTAATTACACTTCCGATTATTATTACGATATGCTTATACAAGCATTTCGCTTTAATTCAATACTGCGTAGGGAAAACCAAACCGCCCCATTCTCGCCACACGCTGCTACGTACACTCCTGCATGTTCATTTATTTATTTGGTAAACTTTCGAGAGGGTAGTTTGCAGCCCAGCGTCAGAGAGCACCAGCAGCATCAGCTTCCACCAGCCCTGCAAAGCAAAGAGAGGGTGGGGCCAGAGGATGGACAATGACCAAGCGAATTGTTTGTGCAATTTACCGCCGACGAAATCTGGTCATAAATATACTCGGGCGAACAGGGGGGATCTACCGAGCGCCGGCCAACATTCGTGTATGGCTTTTGCACGCAGATTGCCGAGGCGCCTACTTCACTTGACCAAAACCCTCGTTTGTTTCTCGCGCAGGGTTGAAGCGTTTTCATGTTGGGGAGACTAATTTTCCTTTTTGTTTTTTTTTTTTTTCAATATCTGACAATTTAGATCCCGCAGTCCTGCTATGAGGCCTAAACGATTCGCGATGTTACGAACGATGAAATTTATAGCCCTCGTAGCAGTTAAAAAAAAACACTTTCTTTTAACGACTAATTTCTTTTTGTCTAATGAAAAGAAGGACAGATGGGATAGCCATTCAAAGGACAGGAAATAAAAAATTGTAGCTCGTTTATATTTAAAAAAAATCGTAAAAAAATTTATTATTTCACGGATAAAAATGTGTTTTTTATTTATTTATTTATTAAACTTTCCCTTTGTAAAGATATCAGTGAATTATCGATAGAATGCAAAATACAGTGGTATATTGGTGCAAATGAATCGGATGTAAAAATTTTCAACATCTCTGGAGCCTCCTCTCGAAGGAGGTTGACTCATTCCCTTTCATACTATATCGGAGATGATCGCCAAAGACCTTATTATATTCCAAGGCTGGTTACAAGTCTCCAGCAGAAGCAACCAAAGTACCGGACTCTGCCGAGAAAGGCACATTTCCTTCACACATGCATACCATATGTATACCCATACGCAATATTTTGCTCGCGACAATGCGAATAATAATGGTCGGTAGCGTGAGGAATAATGAAGGTGTCGGATATCGAGCAAACCCTTAATAATTCAATCGGATAGCCAATGAAGCCTCTGGTGGTGAACCCTAGTAGTGGTCCCACATAGTACAGTGGCGATGCTTATGATTGTGAACGTGATTTCTCGTTGCAACGGTGTGTACGTACCTCTTTCACATACGTACATAGGATTCCAGTATGAAAAGTTTAGCGTGTGTTATCCCGGCAAACTTTTGTGTATGCATGCATTGGTGTCAGTGAAGAAGCCGAGGCAACTCTATGAGCGTGAATGTTTCAAGGCTTTTGCGATCTCTGTTCGCGTAGCCTCGAGGGCATCGCGCGCGAGCCTCGGCGATAGAGAAGAAGAGAAAGAAAGGGAAAGAAGAAGAAAGAGAGAAAAGAAAATGAAAGAAAGAGCAGAAGATCGCGCGGGGCGTAAGCCAATCAACCCGTCGCAACATCGCCGGGGACCCAGCGCTCTCGCAGTGCCTCTGGTGACCGTCCGTGGGGGCATTAGTATGCGTTGCTCATTGTGCCTCCTTGATTGGCTTACATATTTTGCCCGTTCGCAATCCGCCTTCCTCATCTTTCTTTCTCGGACGTCGAGTTGCTCTCTCTCTCTCTCTCTCTCTCTCTCTCTCTCTCTCTCTCCTCCTCCTCTTCTTCTTTCTTTCCTGTTGCACTGATTTTATTCTTCTTGAGGTATTCCGCAGTCTTTCGCCGTTCCCATCGCTCATTCTTGTGTGCTTCCAAGGCCCCGGATGAGTCCCAAAATATTCGGTTCATTTCACAAATGATCCAACCATATGGACACAGAGGAATTATAATTCATTAGAATTCAATGTAATTATTTAAATGCAATTTGAATGTAATTATTAATATGTTCCCTCGTGAGGCCACGGCATTTAGGGCCCAAAATAGCCGAAATTTCGAGAACACTGGCCCAACCTAGCGGCTTATGTATTCGCTCAACGTCCAACTATGACAACGTCCATTATAACTGTAATCCAATTATTTGAAGATGTAAAGCCTCATGGAGGGTCTTCCGCGTATCCAAAGTTGCATAAGATATTAATGTCTCCTCGGAGCCTTACAAGCAAGTCCCAACATTTGAAAAAACGTTGAAATCAACGCTGTCAAAGCCTCTGAAGACTTACAAACTGCCATATGTCAGCAGAATTGTGGAGGATAAGAAATATGGCGAAATGGCACCTCACTTTGGATCGGGTTTTACAGCGAATCGCGTGCCAAAATCACCTTTAGCAGGACAAGTTACCAAGCGGTAATATTAACGCTTAATGCCGCGGCCAAGTAATCAGTGAGCCAAGCCGTGAAGAGTGCGCAAAGATTTGGGCCTGTTGTATGTCCTGGGCCCGAATCGGGCATGCTGTAGTAATCAGGTGAAGCCGTGAAGAGTGAAAGACAGTGCTGCGCGGTGAACCACGGTTTCGGCTTCCGACTATGGCGGCTTGCTACGTTCTCTCCTGATGACCCGACGCGAAATGTAGTCATTAATTCACGGAATAAAAAACTAAATGACTGTGATGGTGTCCGTCGCACTTACACTGGTTCAGCAACAACGCATTCCGGTATATATACAAACGTATATGTGCATGCTCTTTGTACATTCTACTGTACACTGTACAGGACTCGATACTCACATTACTGTAAATAACGTTGGTCTTTAGGAAGATGAGCTTAGAAACCGCTGGAAGAATTGCGTTTGCAAAGAAAATACAAAACGTGAAAAAAAAAAGCAAGTTAAATGTTTGACTCTGACTAATGAGCCCTCGTCGCATTCGCTTCCTTCTTCTTATAGCTTCATAAACAGACAAAAAGAGAGAGGCAAGAAATCACAGCAGACTCGGGGATATATGAAATAAGGATTATTATTATTATTATTATTATTGTCATTACTTTTTCTCTTTACCCAAGGACCGTGTCAACGCGTGCCAGAAATCTCGTTCTGACTGCAATTCCGTCCTGGGTTAATCAGAAGCGAGAAGTGAGAATAATCTTGTGTATAATAACCAAGGAATGTTTTTGTCCTTGTCAAGATTTCGATGGTTTATGACCACCTTTTTCCGTTTACTGTAAATTGACGATAAGAATTCCAGTGGGCTGCGGGGGGTTGCCGTCTTGTTCTTGGTCTGGCGTTGTACGCCTGCCGATCTTTGCCGGTGACTAAAATATCCAGGGGCACTTAGCACTATCTACAAAGGCTAATGTAGCCGCTTCGATATAAAGGTGAGTCCGCCGACTCTTGGAGAGATCTTGCGTGGTCTGCCCACTCCTGGTGCTCTGCACTTCTTTTTCCTTCCCTATCCGCTGTCCCTACTCCAAAGCTCCACCCGGTCTTCGTCCGAAATGCCCATGGACTCTCCAAACGCGCTCATACCTTCCTCGCCTTCTCGACTCGACTTGCCCGTTCTTCCTCGTGAGCCAAACCTCACCCCGCCGCAGCTGCTTCTCCTGACACCGCCTGACTGTGTCCGGTTACTCGTGATTTCTCAATCTCGACGTCGTCGACGGTAAAGAAATAAAGAAAAACAAGTAGCCGGTATTACTTCATCTAAAAATTTCATTTTTGACTCAATTGTTTTTATTTATTTATTCAAATCGAATCCTCAAGAACCACTTTGCGTTGACTTTGATTCAAACATTTTTTAAAACAGAACAATTGTTTTTCTCCACAAAATTGGATTATTCACCTAATTTTCAACGCAATACGCATAATTATGTCTCTATTTCTGTTGTCAATCATCTTTTTTCTTTTTACTCAGGCTCATCGGCGAATTTTCTTTTTCCGCTTACTTTTCCTATGTATTTTTCATTTCTATGGAGTTTCGGGGGTAGCTAAATGAGAAAATAAAGTTTTTAACGTTCACCGACCGGCATACCAGGAGCTCTCTTCCCCTTCTCGCACCACAGCAGCATCGTGACGTTTGCATATAAATGAATAAATGAACGACGAGTCAATATGTGTTTATTCAAATATATGCATATGCATGCATGCCCCGGTATATAAATATACATACGCCTTCACTTTAATGTCCCCCACCCATTTTTTTTTCATCTTCCTCACACTAGCACGGCAGCACCGTCTCACTCTTCCTCGATCGTTCGAGTTCGTCTGCCCGAGCTCACGCTCGAGTGAAGCAGACTCAATCTTTTTCTCTCTTCCTTCTTTTTTTTTATTATCCAGCGATCAGGACGGCCTGAAATCATTAACCTTTCGAGTTCCTCGCCGATGAGAGCGGCCTCCTCCTCCTCCACCACCACCACCACCACCACCACCACCACCACCACCACCATCGCCATCAACATCACAGCCTCATCCTTGTCCATGGACTCCCGCTTATCGTTCCTTCCACAAGCCACGCGGGAGCAGTAGCTAACCGAAGACTATGTGAGTTATACCAAGCACGATAAGCACTGTAGACGTTATATTTCACTTTTCCCTCAACTGCTAAGCTCAACATTCAAGATCAGTAACTAAAAAAATAATTTTTCAAATTTTGCCAAATTGAAGAAAAAAAAATTTATTTTTTATTTGAAAATTTACTGAACGTTTCTTCAATATTTTTAAACTTTGTTTTATTTATTAAAAATTTTCTAATTACACGAAATTATTCATATCCGGTTTAATTTTTTTTTTCTTTTATTTTACATTTCTCCGTTAATTTATTTATGTCGTCAGTTTTCTGTCTTCGAGTGTTCACTCGATTTCCGCATCGTCAAGGACACATGGAACAAGAAGTGTCCACGGAGACAAAGAGTAACCAAGTGAAGGGACATAAGATGCTCTTCGTTGGTCGCTTAATAATGTTTGACAACGAGTCATCGAGGGTCCAATAGTGACAAAGAAAGCGAAGAAAAAGAAAAGACAAAATGAAGAGATAAATGAAATTATATTCTCGTCAAGTATTAAGCCCACGCGGACATAATAAAAAGAAGAAGAGGAAGAAGAAAAACAATAGTCATCCGATCACATCGTCTTTACACTTTACGTACTCTGAAAAGCGTTTCACAACTCATTTCAAACTTACCGAGACCTTCTTCAGCTATAGCCGAGGAGGTGTTCTTGGCCTGTCAGCACGAATCCCAGAAGACACGAGAAAGTACCAACTTGTATACGGGTTTCTGAGAGACCCACCACGTCGAACAAACATTACGTACACTTACTTCTTCAACGACTGGTTGTTTCTTTTCTTGACTGCATTTCTCTTCTTGACTCCGAAAAGACAAAAAACAATGGAAGAAGAATCATTTGGAACGAGATTTTATTTAGGGGTCTCGATAAGATAATAAATATACTCCGAGGTTTTTTTTCTTCATCCCTATTGCTATAATACTTTTCGTTGTTAGCGGATATTCTAACCCTATTTGAACAAAAATTGTAACAACATTTTGTTTATTTAAGTTGCAGCAATATTAATACTGATTGCATAAGGATTATTCAATATTTAAAACAGTTTTCAACACCTTAAGGCAAGGCGAAAGACTCACTTCAACATATACCACGTAAGACCCGGTGAGCTCTCTCTCTCTCTCTCTCTCCCTCTCTCTCTCTCTCTCGCTCTCTCTCGCAATTACGCTATTCCCTGTGATGCGGTCTCTTGCATGTACCGATAGCATGGGGTGAGTCTTTCGCATTCCATTAAGGATGCTGTACATTTACATTCCCAACCAAAAATTTGATTCGATCAGAATTGGAGCACGTTGCGAGAAGAGAGAAATCTTTTTAAAAAAATCAATAATATTGAAAGTATTTAGAATATTGGTATTTAATAATAACAATTGTTTATGGTTGAATGGAATTAATGAAAATAATGAATTCGTGAATTTATCCAAAAAAATATATCATTATTTAAATAATAATCTTATGACTGAAATATTTTTTTCAAATAAAAAATTTATTTTCAAGTCGCCATTTTTGGATATGTTTTCGTTGATATATTTCATATTACACATAAAAAAATTTAGGGTCATTGAACAAACAGTTTTATAATAACAGCGATTAAAAATTCTCGAGATCCGACATTTGAAAATCATTAGAAAATTATTTTTTCAATCTTACGTATTCGGAAAAATCAGCGAATTCATTTCACTACAGAAAATAAAAAGTTCTCTGAATACTTGCTTAACAATTGTTTTTAAAAAACTAATTTATTAATATGTTTTTAGCATTTTTTAATGCATGTTTAACATTTTGGTTGATTTTTTTTGTTAAAAATTTTTCTCTTATCGCAACGTACTCGAATTCTGATTGAACGAAACGTTTAGTTGGGAATGTATATGCGAAGCGTACTCTTTAAAAAATAACAAAAATGGTGCCAGCAATAATAAATAAAAATTATTTCAGACATTTATTTTGACTCTGACAAGAGAAAAATGTGAAAATGGTCGTGAGTGCAACAATCGGGAGTCCCGATTTTATAGTCGTTGCTGCGACAAATCGTCGGACCAGGTGTTGTCCTCGTACAACAAAGAAATCTGATGGTTCTGACGGCATTTGACACGTTGACTAAATTCTTTTCTACCAACGATTTTAGCCGAATACAGATGAAGCGATGGTTGAAGGACAAGCGCCGAGTACCGATGTGCAGAGAGGACACGAGGTACGATGTGCATCTGGGAAATGCTTCGTTGGATAAGTCGAGCGGTTAAACATCCGGAAGACAGTGCCGATGAATGGTGACAATGGGGACAATGTGAACGAGGGTGGCAGCCGCGCCTGATCGTCCACCCTGAAATACCGACAAAACTGTCAGTAACCACTGTTGCTTTACTATTGAGGAGCAAAGGAGCTAAACGCCATGAAATTTGGGGCCTGATGTGGCAAACCGAGTGGAGAATTCGAAACCCTGGATTTTACTAAGTGACAACGACGACAAGGGTCGACAGATTGAGGATAACGTGGGTAGCACGCTTTGCATATTTTAGCTAGATGTATTTTAATTCGCACGTCTACGTATTCCAGCCAGTGCGATTAAATCTAACGCCATCAAGATGTTTTTCTAAATTAAAAAGTACGTTATTCCGGTGCTATATTCAATGGTAAGAAATAATCGGATTTTTATTTATTTTACCATTAATTCGTGCGGAGAATTTTCAACGAGATTCATAAAGTAGAAAATATTTGTATAACTCGTCAATAAAAATAAAAAAAGGAAACCCACAGTTGCAAGTATTGAGAAGGCCCGAGAATATATCTAGGAAATCTCAAGAGTTGCGGTGGGCCCACATTTCTAAAGTTTGGGACCACAGTTTATGGTATTTACGACAGCGAAAGTGGTGATCTAAGCTTTTCTATTCTTGGTTCTTTCGAAATTTCGAAAAAAATTTACGAACAAGTAAAAAGGAAATAAAGGTAAAATAAAACGTGATGACTTTCCAGGAAGCATAAAGACGATGCAAGGTTCAATAAAGCTAAAAAAAAATCTCATCGAATGTTGTAGCAGCTGCTGCCATTTTAAATATTTACATTTTAACTTTGCTCTTCGACTATCAATGGTGAAATATCTACGTACAAGCGTCTGTGCATCCAAGATCAAATTCTTTGTAACATAATTTCAAAAAATCTAACAAAAGCAGAAAGTCTTGACTGCAGCGCCCCCTCGGTATCCTCAAAATGATTTTTCCAAACGGTTTTCTTTACTGGCTGCTGCATAGATTCGTCTAAAAGCTCGGCAAGAAGGGATCCCGTGCAAACACGGATGATGGAATCCTATAGCGCGGTTTCCTTTGAGGCTCAATAAACTCAGCCCGGGGCTGATGTCTGATCTCGCTATCTTTTGGGATCATCCCTCGGTAGATTTATCCTTCCAAGTTCCTACATCTTGTAAATAACAGAATCTGAAGCTCAGAAAAACAATCTATAAAATATTCGGAATGTGAATTAGGTAAATTGGTACAGAACCGAGTTCTTTTTTATTTTTATAACCTAACTATAAAATCCGCCATTAAACCTGTTATGTACAGCCTGTGTTTACCCGACGATAATTATAATGGCTTGAAATGCGAGCTTGAGGGAAGAGACGATTCTCCACGACGCAGGATTGTGACGAAGCAGTGAAAGAAACGATGAACGGGCCGATGCCTTCGGGGCCTTAGGGTCAAGCTGTCCTTAACGATTAAAATAAGCCGCGATAGAATAGTGACAAATCCGTTAAAGAATAAACTTGTAAAGGTAAAGAGAGATGAGGCCCATAATTGGTACCCTTTCAACTATGACGGTAAATAAAAAGGTAAAAACAACTCTAGGGCAATCGTACGAATCAGTGCGCGATGAGAAATCGGGTCCGATGTTGGAGTTGAGCTATATCGAGCCCTTTGATGTTGACCTCACGAGAGAAAATGCTATAGTTCACAGTAACTCCGACAGAGTAGTACGAGAAGGGAGAAGTGGAGTAATTAGGCCCATAAATTGAGCTTAACAGGTGCCTCGTTGTCCTATTCCATCCCACAACCATTGTAGGCTATGGAAGATTAACCTCAGCATACCGAATATCCTTTTGATCCAGTCTCGCAGATAGTCGAGATAAGTCGTTCCCTATGTACAGCACTCCCGGCAAGTAAGAGGCCCAGTTCTAACGGTTATTCGCCTCGGCCAGTTCGCCGTTCGCCGGTGGGCTCGAGAGAACCGAGCAAACCCACGAGGCTGTAAGGTCCACCGCCGTAAACCCCGTTAACCGTGCGGCAGGTACTGAAAACAATTCCCTCTATTCATCCGTCTCTTTCCTTCGCAATGCTAGTGTGCGGATAGTAGAACTTGTACCTGAAAAAGCTAGGGGACTGGATAGATTGTACGAAAATCATGAAAGAGGCAGAGGAAGACAGATAAAAATGAATATAAAAAACCACTCAAACTGTAGATATAATGAACCAATAACTTTAGAACAGAAAATAAAAGAATGAAATCGTATAGGGCCCAATGATTGGACCCACTCGATGCTTCTCAGTTCTTTCTTGTTTCACTTTTTTTTTCGTTTCTTTGTCTGACGTCTGCGCAATCGATGGAGGGAAAATAACGAGAGCGTATCGAACTCTACTCAAAAACGGGCCCAATATGATCTCCCGGATCTATAAGGCAGTACCAACACCGTCGTTCCTTTCATCGAACACGAAATATTGCCCCTTCGTCTGGTCGGACCCATAATACGAAGATCCGTGACGCTGAGCGCATTAAACTAATGTACAGACTCGCGTATCTGAACAGAATTCTCGGGCCCTGTGTAATACAGGACTTTCCAGAAAAAAATGAACTCGAACGAGATGTTACTATTACGATACAAACGGGCCCAAATAAATTTCTCAACGAATACGGTACCGACAATTCCAGCCTTTACCGTTACGGGGTTTACGTGAAGAATGAGAGGGTCTTAGATTGGGTCTTGCTGTATCTTTCAAAATTATTAAATAATTCATGTTAACACCTAATTGGCTTTTCGATGTTGAACAGATCGTGTCCTTTGTCATTTCCTGTCAAGAATTTCTTCGGATAGGAATAAAAAAACGATCATAGACTGATGCCCCGGGGCCTATTCATACATCGCCACCGATAGTACTTTTAAGCTGTACAGGTTGCTCATTTTAATTCATGTCAATCTATCGTTCATTTTCTATCAAATTTTTCAATCTGTACAACAAGTACACCGACCGTTCGACAAGCTCTAAAGGGAAACATGTAACTTCTGTCCTTAGTTCACGGGCTTACGTATCATGTATTCATTGTTTCTGCTCTCGATGGTATCACAAATTTGATCTTATTAAGAAGCCACGTGCCCTCAGTCAGAGAGGGAAGATCGTAAAGCCATAGGGCATAAAATAGTCAAGACTTAGTCCGGTACCTAAAACGGTAGCACGAGCGTCACCAAATCCTCTGGTGTACATAGGGGGACTTAATGATTAGAGCTGTGTATTATGTGTCCAGGGAGACTTAGGATTAGCTGGGAGCCTTTGTAATGAATGACAGCCTGAAAAAAATCGCGCAGGGCAATATGCTCACATACGACTGCTATAGAACTATGCGTGTATGGTATTTTTTCGCAATGCAGTAGTACAGTCGAACAGGGCAAAGCAGGACAAAATCACTGCCACTGAACCACTGCTGGGAATAACGAGGATAGATATGACGCGAGAAAAAAAAAAGAACAAATGTTAACACATTAAAACAAAATTAAAAGGAATAGAAAAAATATGACAAAGGACGAATCCAGGTATAACTCATGCTAGTGGTACCCGAAGAGGGTAATGAGATGAGCAGGTGGTTGCGCATGGTCGACTCTCATCTCTTTTCTTTCCCTTTTTCCTGCTATTCCCTTTTTCATTTTTGTTTAATTTAATTTTTTTTTTTTTATATAATATCTATCTTTCTCTTCGTCCTGGTGTGCAAGTCCGCGTATTCTTTAACGGTGCAACACGCAGCGCAGCAACGAAAGACGCCAACAACGACGACGAAGAAGAAGAATAAGGCGGTGGAGACACCGTGAGGACGTAACACAATGGAGTTGAAGGCATAGAGGACTCCGTGGTTGCCCAAAGCCGGAAAAAGGTACGCCTACTTCCCAAAAAAAATTAGCCCTCTCAAATGAAACCGAAAAAACGCAGCCGCCTGCTGGACGGACGCGTGCTGGGGCCTACAAGGCCCAACAGCCTAGGGAAATATCAACGTACCCAACTGTACATACGTTATACATTGAGAACATATTTGTGTCATGAAAATGAATTTCCTTAAACCAACTACAATTTTATTTAATAAAATATATTGTTTATTGCATCATAAGCATATTATTGTATTATTTTCCACGTTAATTGAACTGGAAAAATAAAGAAAATGACATGAATGTGATTGATTTTTAGCCGAGACACCCTCGAGAGGAAGTGTACAACAATTATGTATTGCAAACACAAATGTTAAAACGCATGAACACGATCTTTGGGCACTTATCGATATCGCCAGTTTCGTTGTACGTATGTTCGCATCTTCGGGATTAATTTAGTGATGGTGTGTGTGTGTGTGTCTAGTATTTGTGTGGGTACTTGTGTTTGTGAGCGAAAGTACGGTGTAATGGAAGGGAACCTGGCCATTGGCCAGATTCCCATGAAACTCGAGAGGACGCGAATATAAGGCTGCTCCGGTGGGGCTGGTCGACGACGACGACGCGAAGGCAGAGGCGATTCGTACCCACTGGCTCTCTCTCTGTTACTCTGTCCTTTCTCTCGTTTTTCTTAGTCTACCGCTTTCTATCCCTTTTTCTCGGCCCATTCAACCCCTCCGTTCTGCAGCGCCAACCAACCAACCAACTCTCTAAATAAAGAATTTTAAAAAAATGTTGGACTGAAATACGGAACAGGCTCCTAAAGAAATTAAAGTTGACCCCAAAATCGCTAAATAAAATAAACGGTAAAAATATTGATTACATTTTTTTTAAATCTAATTCAACAACGTTTTTTTTTTGTAGAAAATAAATTATTTGCTAATTTACAAATTATTTCCAATTTTTCTTTATTTAAAACGAAATACTCGTTGATCAATTGATCCCTGAAAAATTAGTTGATGCAACAGCACGAAACAAGTATGAATATCCTTGCTTACATTCTAATACAAAACGTGCTTATCCTTTGCTGCATGAGATGGCTGGAGCTCTGACCAATCCAAATCCCAGCACCCCAAAAATTGCTTAAATTCTGACCCCAACTGTATTCACGATCCTACGCCTGCACCTCGTTATTTAGGGTCCGTGAACGAGAGGATAATCAACTGCGTGAGGCACATGTACACACGTGCCGCGATCCTATATAAATCGTTGAATATTTCGTGTTATCGAATAATCCCTGTGCTGGCACGTGTCAAAAGCACACACGCGACTTCTAAACGTGATCGATGCATCAATAAATGCGAAATTGCAGTGATACACTTTACTCGTTGGGCGTGCACGATGCCAAAAATAAATTAAAATGTTATTTTTTTCACGTATAACTGTAGCACACCGAAATTACGTAATATTTGGATCCATAAGACCCTTCCTTACAACTTTTTAACTGTAGCACACCGAAATTACGTAATATTTGGATCCATAAGACCCTTCCTTACAACTTTTTAAGCGTACAATGACCGTTACGTCAAATTTGGATCTGCAAGACTCTTCGTAACATTACTTTTGGGCCCCCGAGGCCCTTAACTGGTGTACGATAACCAGTCGTCTCCAGTAGCAGATATTTTGATCGACGAAACCATAGTCGTGTTTATGATAAAATTCACAGTAATTATTCGCATTCTTTCAAAAGAAACACAGTAAAAAATGAAATTATCGATACGAGTCTTATCATGAAATCTCATTTCGTTCTGAATTTATCTGCACTATGCTTCCTGCATTTACGCCTAATAAAACAGCAAAAATCAGTCTCCAAATAAAAAAGGAAATCAGGAAGTTGTATTGCGTTTGGGATATTAAGCCCCCACGTTAGTTCCCTTCCTGCATTTACGCCTAATAAAACAGCAAAAATCAGTCTCCAAATAAAAAAGGAAATCAGGAAGTTGTATTGCGTTTGGGATATTAAGCCGCCACGTTAGTTCCCTTTGGGACTTTCGGGACTCCCCCTCAGTGAGCCAATGTGTTCTCAACTTGTAAGCGCTAAGTTGCTTCAACGTGGTGTAAGTGGGGACTCATCGGTCCCAAGAATTCTCAACTCTGCCAGGGTAACTTTAGATCCTAGATGAAGAAGGACGATAAGTATGCGGTGGGAGCGGACCCCACCGGTTTCAGGCACAGTCGGCAGCGGTGTGTCTCGGGCCCGTTCGTCGGTTCGTCGTTTTGAAACATAAAACCAGATCCAAATCTGTCCGGATCCGTGGGCTACATGATGTACCGGCTAACTGAAATTTGTTCGCTAGTTAGCTTGCTCTCGGAACACACCACGCGGTCATGCGAATGATGCAGACATTCGCTCGATGCTTCCTCATTGAGCGAGGTGTATGGCGAAAAAAAAAAAAAATGTTTCCAGTTTTATTTTCCCTCTATCGTTAATGTTAGATTTTGTGGATTTTATATATAAATGATGAAAAATAGATTCAAGTACACGCCGAGAAGTAATCCTGTATTGCATCCAATGCTTTCCTGTATTGCATCTAACTGACTCGTTCAGCATTCGAAACGAGCGTAAGAAAATATTTATTTCTGGACAGTTGCCGGGTGCCAGATTCCGGCGTGCGCAACTCGCTGCATCAATTATCCTCCAGCACTCTCCGTTGCGTAAAACGAGAGTCTCCCCGACAGAGTCTGCTTACGATATAGGCGATAGACTGAGCGAGGCATCTTACAAATTGAGATTGATGAAAGTCGAGCTGGATATATTCGAAGACTAATAATAATAAGAGAAAAAGCGATGACGAATGGACATGAGTGGGATACGGAGGGCCAATACACTCCGATACACGCAAAGAAACAGGACAAGTACGAACTGTACGAGTAGTAGGAAGAAATAAAAAGATCCAGACGTTCGTTGGTGAGAGAAAAAAAAATAATTAAACGGAAAACGAAAGGAATTCTAACAATCGAAACAATGCTTCTACTCGTTAATCATTGTATATGGCTCGGTGCACGTTTCGGGACTCTGTGGGAAAGTGTAGTGGTATCAATGTAGCTAGGAGCTCAGTCAATCGACGAAGAATGAAAAAAAAACCGTTCCAACGAAATGTTTCGTCTTCTAGACAAGAAAACAATTAAAAGTAACGAAAAAATCGCTCTCTCAGTGAACATGACACGCTACGAGTCGAGATCGCTGAATGGGGAAGAGAAATAGAAATAAAGGAAGTACCAAAGGGACGGGGAAAAAAAAAACAAATTTCCTTAGCTTTTCGAGTCTACGAGCCATTCTAAAATAGTTCGGACTCGCGCCACGCGTTCTATCTTCTTTTTTTAAAGATTTAATATATATTTTTTTCTTTTCCAGAATTCTCTTTCCTCTTCTTTTCGCTATAGCGTTCCAATGCGTTAGGGGTGTGTTGCACCGAAACCTCTAGTCTCTTTCTCTTTTCTCTCTCTCTATCTCTCACACACGTTCACACACTAGCTCAGTGTCTATATCTACGTACTACTTTCGCTATTTCCAGGTATAGTATAGAGGAAACCGGAACGTCGGACGTTGCAAAGTTCTGTGATCGTTCGTCGATCGTGACTGCTGCGCGTGCCAGCTTCGGGTTTCCTCGTCTTTACTCCGACCTGAAGATACCTGGCCGCCTATACGTGCTGCTATAACTATAATGTAATACCTGACCAGGCAAACTCGGCGGAATAGACGCAGACTCGTGTCACGGCCAAGCGTTGAATCACTTTGTAACACTTTCACGATGCAATTAAATGTGAGCGAATGTCGAGTCACCGAAGGGTCTTGTACGCCACCATCGTTCCACTCATCCACCACATCGACACTCCAACAGGGTTACATATAAAAAAATAAAAAAAAAAAACAATCGTACACACCATCCAACACAATTACAAAACCTTGGTTGCAATCAGCATGGACACGTACGCGCATCCATATAATTAAAAACATACCAGACATGAATTAGTACAATTATACCATAAGTGCATCGATACGTACAACTGTAAAAAAATTCCACACGATGTTAAATATACTTAATTAATTTTATAGCAAGTTTTGTTGTAGACACCGCGTATATTTTATTTAAGTACTTAAATTTTAGATAATACTTGTAGATTAAATTTAATATACGCGGTTTCTGCAACAACAAAAAACTTTCTATTCAATTTTCCAAATATATATCCAGGTATATTTGTATATTAATATATTGATCTTTTATACATTTAATATACTTGAGGTGTACTTGACGCTTCGTCTGTAACTATCAATTCCGAAAGAAAATTCTTTTTGGATTAACTTTCTTATCGAAAATCCATTAATCGTAAGGGCAATCATTTAATAAAATGTTTGAACTTATCGTTTTCTGTTTTAAGTTGTGGACCTCGTTCTTCTATAGTATCCAGACGGTGGATTTCATTTTTGTTATCACACTCAAAGATTATTCTTTCGTATGGAGATAGTTGAATCGTTCTATTAGTTTTTCGTTCGAAAAACTATTTGTTGTTATTATATGTGTACCGCCGTTGCAACCAACAGTTCAATATATTATTCATCGAATGAATTTGTATGAATTCCTGAGTCGAGCGCCACTATCGTGATATCTGTAATCGCAATAAATTGCACAAAGCTTGTTTCTCGCGTCAATATTCTCTCATGTTTGTAGTCTTAATTTTTGCTTGGGCATTTTCTTTTTTTAGCTTGACCTGTTAATTATCGTTATTACTAATCACGTGATTGTTTCTATTTTTCTTATTCTACATTTCAATGTGCATAGTTTTGGATAATATAATTTTTTTTTAAAAGTTAACGCGGTAATTTATAATTTTATTTTTTTAATTCTGAAGAAGAGACGAGAATAAATATTGGGACTAAAAAGTTGGCGAAGAGAAAATGTACCTGACAATCCAGAACATAGTCTAACATGATATGAGGTAAAGATTCCATCAAACCCTAATTAAAATTAACATTAGTAAAGGAAATACAAAAAAAAAAAGGTCACAAACCGTTAGGCAATCCGATGGACACAATGTGTTTTGAGATATTACCTCTAGGACGAAAAAAAACGTGCAAGTTTTTACCGAGTGGGAAGACTCATTGGAATGTTGTGCGTGAGATAAAAACAAAAATGAATAAAAACATCATGGAAGGGCGAGAAGGGTATCGAATAGGTGTGGTAATGCGCACTGGCAAGAGAATAGGAAGCAAAGTGCTGAGCCAAGCATAGCGCGGGGTCCCGTTTCCAACTTTCCCGCAGGTAGGAAAAGCGAACAGGTAGCTACGGAACAAGGAGAGCGCGATCGAGAAAGACGCAAAAGAGAGACGGATCGTTTCACGAGAGTTGACACACGAATCCGAAAAGGGCGGGTTTCGTGAGCTGTGTCTTGACTACCTCTAACGTTAACGGATAGCCTCGTCTTGTCAGCTACCATACAGTTCGTTGGCACAAGGGTGACTGTCGAGCAGGCTATAACTGATAACGATCGACTGTTATCCCGTCCCATTTGCCTCGTGAACACGCGTTGTATACCTGGTCTAGGTCTGCAATGAAGTAGCACCGCGCACTCTATCGTACTCGAGCTTTGAACACGCAAATCCCACTGGTCAGAGTGTGTAATAATTCACTGTCAATTAATCAGTTGAATTTCCTCTGATAATTTTCTAGTATCTAGTAGTATAGTATACGATTCCATCGTCCCCCAAAGGAGATTAAGTTTTAAAAGTTGAGGATAAGAGCGATACGGATCAATCATTCATCGAATTAATTCCATTAGCAATAAAACGTCTATGATAGTTGATTAAATAATCCCTCTGTAAGATTGGTGAATAGCTAAAAGACAGATCGTACCAAATCTCTGTGAATTATTGTCAACAGATTTTGGGGGAAAAAAAAATCCTAAAATATTGGGAATAATTTTCTTCTTCGATCGGTGATATATCGAATTGACATTGGAACAAGATGAAGAAAAAATATCCATCAAAGTTCAAAGATTATTGGGATAAGACGAATTACAAGTGCGAAAAAGGACCTGTCTGAGATACGTCGTCAAAAGGATCATTCACCAAGGCAGAGGTCTTGTTTGTCAATGAAAAATATTTGCACGAGGAGAACCGTGAGCTCAAATAGCATGACGGGGGACGACGTCGGAGTACCGTCGACGATAAGCCTGTCATTTTCCGAGTGGTGGATTGGTACGCGCGCGCGGTTGTTGCTTCTCGCTGACTGCACCGCCTCGGCTTCTCTCGTGTTGTACGGAGGTACGCGTTTCGCGACGCGTGCGAAAGTGCGCCCTATGTACTTTAGCCGTCGCTGTGCACATACGCTGTTACCTACGTACACACACGGACACGCACATCAGAGACACACACGCACATATACGAGTTACGTGGCCGTCGAGGGGTCGATTGACGGACGTTCACCGCTCTTAAACAGCTCATACGTAATTTATTTGGCCAATTACGAAAGTGTTTTCGGCGTTGAAAGTCCCTACGGTCAAACGGTTGGGCCTCGAGCGAATCAGTTACAACAATCTTTGATAAGGAAATGATTCAACGATTCTAGCGAACTGTTTTTTATTTTTATTCTACTCGATATTTTCTGGTTTTTCTTTTTTTCGTTTATAGCATCGCGGAGAGAATAAAACGAGCCTTCGTTTTATCCTATTTTGAACGTGATGTCAATTTGTCAGTCATTCTCATAGACTTTAAAGAAAACACGTTTGTTGTTTGTTTGTTTGTTTTTAAGTAGAAATAACTCATTGCACAGATATACTTATTGGGCGGAAATTATAATTTTATAGAAACTTTTTTGTTTATTCGATAAGTTTATGTAGGACCCCATATAGTTAATTTAATTAATATATCTACAGGTATATCAATATATATATATACCTACCGGTATATTAGTTACATTGGACTATTTATATAAATAAGAATCGCGAACTGTTATTGGAACAAAAATTGATATTAACTCACTAACCTAGAATCCTAAGTGATGCATTATTCGCAATTCCTATTTAGGATCCTGATGAATCAATCGTACGATCCTACTATTAGATCGTTATCGATTATTTTCATCCTCGTAAATCGTAGTCGACAATAAAATTGTTATAAATTATTAAATTAAATAAAAGCGTTACATACCTCAAAAAAAAGTAACGAAAAATCCTCAGAGTATCATCGGAAACCCACTGTAGCACACACTGTTATTATGTTCAATCTTTAGTGAACCAAGAGAAAGAAATAAAGAAAAAAAAAAAAGAATTAAAACGAAAGGTCAACACGTTTTATGCGCACAAAGAGTAATTCGGGGGAAGCACGAATTCCGAAGGTACACTGTGTCTCTCATTACGTTAATTTCATTTCTTCAACTCTCTACGGATAGTTTACGACGACTTTTTACGGCAGTGGTCACTGGTCCCGTGGACTTTGGAGAGGAAGAAAAAAATCTTCGGGTTCTTCCTCGAAATCCCTTAGCGCCCGCTAAACCTCCAAGTTTCGGTACAAGTGGTACGAATCGGTGATAATTCGACGAAATAATCGTCGAATGAATTTCTTAACAACTCGACGACTCGCGACAGCTCGCCCGTGCCGTATTATTGTTTACGGTCGATAGAGGTGCAACGGCAACGAATGCAAGCGCCATTTTAGCCCGTTGCAGCGGCTCGTTCGCCGCGCCAGGGCGAAAGGTGGAGGATCGCAGGGCACCGAGCAACCAACGAGGTAGGTAGGTAGCCGACGGCCCTGTGTGATCTTTCGCGTGGACGCGTTCCACCGAACGACCGTGAAAGTTCTGTCGACTCACAAGATCCACACTCGAAAATTTGTTTAAAAAACAAAAATCAACCCAATGATATCCTTGAGACCCTTCGTAAGATTCCAATGACTCGTATCGTGAAGCAACTTCTACTTCACCGGACAATTAATGATTAATAAAATTCGTAGACACCCTTCTTCCGTAAGAAATAAAGACAAAAATCCAGCTGAAACGACGTAAAGGCAGATTCAACCCTTAAGTTCGTTGATTTAAAAGAAAATAATAAAATAAATAAATATATTTCCACCCGTCGTCGAAGCTCCCGGGGCACAAGATTCGCGTACTCCGTTTTAAAATCACTGAATCATCGACCTTGGGCCCTTTCACAAAGTTTCTTTATCACAAAAATCGAAGCATTCCATGCGTAATTTGCTTCCTACCCCGCTCGTGTTTTTTTTTTCCTCGTTACACTGTTTAGTTCCTTCACCGACACTTGCTGTTTCGTGAAGGTTATAAGTGAATATTATCGTATTCGAAGGTTAAACAAGGTTGAGGGAGATGAAGACGGGGTGGGAAAGGGATTGGTTCCAGTGTCTTTTGATCTGAGAATCTAAAAGACAACGACTAAAGATTCGATATAAGAAGGAAATGTATAGCGGGGACGCGGTTCGCGAGTGTCTTGTTCGATATGGCGGCAGCACGAGTAGCACTGAACTTGGTACGAACGCGCTTCGCGTTACGTCCGTCCTTCGCAACGAGGGAACACGAACTGAGTAAGAGTGGTGCTCTCGCGGGCACACGACGCCGTAGTCGACCGCAGCATCATCAGCAGCGCTCAACTTGAGGACCTAACCAAACCTAGGAGCATCAGCAGCAGAGATCGAGCCAGTCTCGTCGTCGCGCATACTCGAATGCCAGCAACGCGAGCGCCGCCAGCTTGCCCGGCTGGTTTTCATCGTACCGCTATTCGGATGTATTAGACTTGGCGGTTGAAGCGGTATAACCGGTGCTGCACCCTGTACCGCGTGCGAGTTATCCTATAAAGATTCTCACCGTTTTGACATCGCTCGAACATTCAATAAAAACGTAGGATCATTTATCGTGCGTCATTAATTAAATTCAACGGACTGAGATTCAAATTTCTAATGAAATTTAACTTCAATTATAATATTTGCATAATTACGTTGATTCTTTTCAAAAATTTTCCAATTTTAAGCTTTTTTTTTTATACAGACGAATAAAAAATTTTCACTTTTTGAGAGTTTGATTTTACTTGGATTTTTAGGTACCTGCCGGTTGAGGTCATTGATTTTTTGATATCGTAAAGTGTAATACGCGCGCATGCGCTCCCTCACCAACGCGAAAACCCGACAGATTGACATCGGCCATTCTCAAACTCGGCTTTTGCTTCTCTGCTTCTGATGTTCCTTCTAGCTGCCGCTCGCTGCTTCAATTGCGAGCTATGCACGTTGACAGTAGTAGTTGTGCTTAGGTAAGTAGTACTTTTTCCCGCTGTCCACTGTCCGGGCATTAGAATGTTTTCCCATCGTTAGCCCCGATCATGTTACGATTACTTTCTCCCCGTTGCAGCCTCTGATGTACTCAGGTGTTATTTCTCGTCATCTCGCGTAATCATATTTATTTATTTTATTGCGTAACGCAAACGTTTTTCTTAAACACATTTACGTTATATGCTTTAGCTATGAATTACGAGATTTTTAAAATGTTGTGAAATAACGTGTAATTGGACAGTGACGAAATCTTCACGGATAGGGTTTTTACACATACGCGCGATTTCTTTTTTCTTTTTATTCATTCTTGGAAAGCCGATAACGTTTACACTGTCGGACTATATCATCACCATATGCGTGTACATTGATAAACAGCGAATAAATATATCGCAATTCAGCTGATAAGATCACGAATCACCACGAATCGCTTCGGACTCGTATCCAATATCCGCAATGATTCAGTTCTCCGACATTCTATTCATTTCGGATCAAACACCTTTATACACATGTGCAATACAACAAATGCTTTGTCTCCACTGTGTGTTTAGTTAACATTTTTTTTTCAAAGTTTGAACAGATAAAGCGATTTTTAAAAAAATTGAAGAATTTATCATATAAATTAGAGATTCTCGTCAGATTTATTAACAAATATCGTTCAACTCATTATTCTCTTTAAAGGGAAGAATTCAGGACGTTCGTCGAGCCGCCATTACCTACAAAAATTGAACGAAATAAACAAAGCTGAATAAAAAAAAGGAAGCTTTTATCAATTCATAAATAATGACCGCAGCAAGCTTCCGCAATTAAAGAGGCTTCGAACGGGGTACGATGATCACGAAGAACAAAAAAGAAGAAGCGAGGAAACTACCGGGTTTCCATTATCCTCACGATTCTCATTGTCAAAGGTTTCTTTTTTTTTTTTTTTTAATCTTTATTTCGTACTAGTGTCGTACCCGGCTTCGCCCAGGTTTATTTTTAGTATCGTTACTTTAAATAAAACCAAATACTATGATTTTCAAATAGAATTTGTATTTGTTGAACGTTTAAACATTATCATTGAAGTATAGTTTACCAAAGTCAATCCTTCAACCACCTGTGTATAGCTATACCTACTACGAAGAATAACTTTGCTTTTTTAAAAATTAAAATTAAACGTCAAAATTCAATAATACTCTTAGAAAATTCAAATGTCCGTAACTCCTTAAGGACTCGACTTGAAGAGCTGAAAATAGTTGCGTTGACCTAGAATTCAGGAGACCTTTCCAAAATTCCCAAGATCACCTTCTTAGCACGCTCTGTCTAGGAGGAGTTTAAGGGACGGAAATCCACACTTTAAGAATTATAGTATAGATTTCACCTCGATGTACTGAGCAATTCTCATCAAATTTATCAACATCTTAGCTATAGGACTATCCCGGCTGACACTGCTTCCTTAATTGTTAAATAATAAAACTAACTTTTGTGTACCATCGTGTGAGAGAAACTCTCGTCGTTAGAAGTCGACAATAACTAATATTCGTAAAATCTTAAAACTTTTTTTTTTTACTTGAAATATTAATAGTTGGAAAATTGAACTTTAGATCATTAAGCCTCAACTACATCCCTGGTTTTTGGTACACGATTCTACAACCCGGGACCCAAGTGACGTAAGATACCATGACTCGCTCTAACTTTTACAAACCTTGACGAATCTTTCGTTATTTTATTAAAACACAATGCCAATATGTATAAAATCGAAATCTTTAAGGTAGTTCTTTCACGGCATTAGGATAAGATTGGCAAGCGAATCGTGCACGGTGCGCCACGTGTATGGGACAGGCTACAGCCAAGCAAAGAAAGCGTTGACGCAACTCAATAACTCGACTGAAATAATAGAAGAGTTCTCTTCGAAATATTTGGTGACAATACTTTTTGATAAGATATGTCACAGAATTAATAAAATCCGAGGAACATTTTGGTAATTTATATCGAAATTTATTTAATTGACAGACGAAATATGTACAACGAAGCCTACATTTAACGTTATATGCGAGTTTGCAATAAGCGCGCGTGTTAAATTTGCAAAAATTATTATTTCATCGGAATGTTCCAGTGGCCGAACCTTAAATTTTACAGCTGTTATGATATAATACTACAAATGTAACAGTTAAAACATTCAGATACTCATCTAATCGCGATAATCATAAAAGGACTACCTTAAAGATTAAAAAAAGCTTTTAGTAATAATTGAAAGAATCATGTCCATAAATGTAAACAATAATTTGTTAAAAATGTCCGAAATCAAGTTCTTTAGCAAAATCATATAGTTACGATTGAAAAATTCGGAGAGAAAATTGAGTAATTTTTTTAAAAGAGCGAAAATGTTCAAAGTTTAAATCTTTTTATGTCACAAGAATATCCCCACTCCTCGGCTCTATCATAAGAACGCGTAACCCCCACTCTGCTCTTCATAGTACCATTCCGGGACGGTTTCAGGTGTTGTGACTTATAAATGGTGAAGATAAGAAAAAACCTTACAATGATACCAACTGCACAAAAATAGCAACCAACTTTTCGCCCGGATTAGTTATACCCAAGGATGCAATTGAGGGTTGAGATTGGATTTTCAATTGAATAATTAGACTTGAAATTCGAGCCTTAATGATTCAAGTCTAATCCGTTAATGGTTTCTTAACAATTTCAGTCATTTTTCCTCCAACAATTATAATCCTCATAAATGTTATTGATTCGAATCGGACTGAAAGGAACTTAACACTGGTTCGCAGTTCATAACAATCGGTGATATCTATATTTCCGGTTTGAGCGCAAAATCGCGAGTTTTAGTACTCTAGAAAGTACTAACTGTATTGCCAGAGAGCTGTAAATTGTAGATGAAAGGGCAGGGGCACCATATTGTTTCCTTGTCAAGGAAACTTCGATTGCGTGAAACAATTTTTCTAGAGATTTTAATGTCAGAGTACTTAAAATTCGCTGAATAATTCGAAAATCATAATGTCCGGTCTCCTTTATAAGAAAACTTACCGAACTACTGACGTACAATCAATGGATCAGGTCCCGGACGGGAGGTCACTGCGAATAATATGAAAAAGCTTCTCGTAACGTAACACCCTGCAGGATAAAAATAAATGATAAAGCCGTAAACCAATTTCCGTCGCAACCTTTTTCATTGTTGATACTTCGGTAAAATAATTTTTCAAACGTTCCTTCGAGTGTTTTAAGCACTTTCTCATATTAATGATTCAAATAAAAAAAGTGATATGACAGAACTTTCTTCATGAGGAATAGAGTAACAGGAAAATGAGAACGACGATACATCGCTAGGCGTGGAATAGAAGGAACAATGGAGTCGGCACGATAGAAACAAAGGAGAAACGTTCCCTCGTGGAGAGTCGTTGCTGTTAGTCGTCGTCGCATCTCAACGAAGCTGCACAGTTTCCATGTCTATAGAGTACCGTTCGGGCGCGTTCGGTAAGTTGGTTAGCAAAGTTAATTAGCAAAACTAGAAATATAAGTGCGGGCGTTGTCACGAGTCTCATTAAGTTATTTTTTCCAGGAATGAGGTAAAATATTTATCCACTTTTGAACAGTGCACATAAATTTACATCGGCATCGATCGGTACGCAGCAATCGGCGCATAAAAGACATTGCATTCCAATATGAAAAAAAAAACAAACGAACAAGAACACAGAAAGTTAAAAGGAAAATTGCAATCGTAGCAAAGAATCTTTCGAAATCGGTATGAGAGATTGGCTGGGTAATGGGTAAATCGAGTTTTCCCCGTCGTATTCTTAAAGTTTCGCGAGACCATTACTAAATACCAGAATTCTCGACAACAACACGAGTATGAGCGGCAATCGTTCGAGGGACGAGATGCCGCTGAATTTTTTAACCTGTTTCTCATATCGGTATTTACAGCGATTTAAGACTAAGTTCCAACAGCTCAATATATTATAATCCGAAAGTAAAATATACCGTTGGAAATTTCTCATTTAATCTTGAAAACAATTATTAATTTTACGATTCATCAACAATTACTAGTTTTCGGAAATACGATTTCTCTATTTTGCAAAGTTCATATCTCCGGATCTCTCGATCGTGAGTATCATCGCTATAAGATCTTTTTTTACTCACTATTGTGTAACGATTAAAAAAAAAAAAAAGACTAAATAAATAATATATATATCAAAAGAATAATTGATAAAAATATTGCTTGACAAAGCAATATTATTAATAATATTCTTCGAAGTATTTATGAAGCAACTCTGGCTCACGAGATCGATAGTTTCGGTCTCTTCGATCGAGCAAACCGATCTCTCTATCGTTGTAGAGCCTTGGATCGATCGATTGATTTTTTCGTCACGGCGTCTGGATTGGCTTCACTCTCTCGGCATCGAGCGCAGCGAAGCACAAAGTTCTGTGCTGTCCAGCCGCAGTGTTACGATTTATGCTGAACCTCGTGTGTTTATACCCTTGTCGATCTTTGCGCACCGCGACCTGTTACTCCTGCTGCTGCTTCGCTGCTGCTCGTTGCTTCTGCCGGTGCTGCTGCAAGTGGACGGGCAGGGAGCATTATTGACGCCGCTATATATAATACATGTAGTGTACACAGCAGACATTGTACCATCGTAGTTTGGCCATGGCGCACACAAGCTATCGTGGAATCTCACCAGTCATCGGAACGAATTCCACCGGTTTTTGAACGCTATTGCGTCATGGTTAATGACTTTTTACGGGCGTTATACCGAGTATCGAGAGGAAGACGAAAGAAAGAACGAAAAAGAAAAAGAATGGTCACTGTAAAAGTATACGGTGCAAGCTGAAGAGGAACGGAATGAGGTTAGGCTGAGAGGGACAGAGAGAGAGAGAGAGAGAGAGAGAGAGATATTGTGGGCCGGAAGCGGTATCCTGCAGCATACTATAAAACACGTCGAGATAGATCGAATCGATACTTCTTTGTCTTCTTCTTCGTCGTCGTCGGCGCAATCGGTTTTTGATGCCATGACGGCAACATGGTCAGGAGTGTTTTCGATTCGCAGAGATCGCAAGCATCGGCGTAAATACCTAATTCTAATTTGGTCGCATTCAGGTCGCTCTGCGCATGCGTCTCGCCGGATAAGTGAATACGGATTGGGTAAAATAGCCGAGCCCTCATATGTAGAACTCGTTATACCTGATACTACTATTACATAAATATTAAAGATCTAAGAAACATCCATTCGATCCTCTCACAAAGTAGTAAGCAAGCAATCAAAAATTATAATGCAGAAAAAGAAAATCCAAAATAATCTTGTATAGAATTTCCTACTTTTTTACTGATAAATGAGGAATTGAACTTAACGAAACGATTTTGACGGTAGAAAGAAAACGGAGGGAACGGGGGACGATAAAAATCCACCTAACTTGAAGAGCGAACCGAAAAAAGAGAGATACACACCGCGAGTCGCAGAGATGTGAAGCTTGTGCTGGGAAAAAAAGGAAAACAAACTCGTTAAAAGCGGTCCCGAAGTCATAAAAATCCGAAGCGCAGGTATATACTAACGATCTACAAGTCTGAGCGCGAGGTTGATGCCAATCTTGCCCCATCTCCGTCTCTGTCTTACATTCTGCGCATCCGTGCGAAAGATGTGTGCTCTATGCCACGCAGGACAGTACACGCGGCTGGCAGGGCGCCTACGGTGGGTAACAACCAAGGTCTGCTAAATTTTAAATAAGTAAAAAGAAAGAAAAAAAACAAGAAATCACAACGGAAAGAGAAGAAAAAGTAATGACTTTGAGGCAAAAACATGGCCGCGCCATTTAAATTGCTGTTGTTTGGTATCCGCTATGGACGATTTTTGACCCTCATTCTCACTCACATTTTTCTTATTAGCTTTTATATGCTCAGGATGCCAATAAATTTAACATACCTTTCCTATGTTTTTCTTTTAAATTATTTTTACCTATAATGAGACTCACGTAAATTATCTGTCTTAATTTTTTTATACACCATTCAGTCTCTAGACGTTTACTGTAATTGAAGAAATAACGTATGTCAAATATTTTTCCAAATTTCGAAAACATAAAACGAAGTTTTTATTGGAAATGCGGGGAAATTTTTTTTTTCTACTAGAACGTCGTCGATAATTTAGCAATTGTTTTTTTTTTTTTCTTAATTTTACAAAACCTCATTATGATGATGATACGGGAAAAAATAATATTTTCTTCTTGAGGTGATGTGCAATACATATTGGTGCGAAAGAGATAGGACTAGATATTCCTTCTAAGGAGCGAGATACACTCCGAGACGTATTTCACATCACCTTAAAAACAAAAGTCTTGGAAAAAGTCGTCTTTCAATTTTATTTACACGACACTTTTATCTTTGTCTCTCTCTCTCTCTCTCTCTCTCTCTCTCTCTCCTCATCCATTCTTTCTCGTTTTTTATACTCGTTCGTTGTGCGTGGGTTGTGAAAACGATTTTAGAAATAATATGTCAGACGCGACACCAAGGAGACAAGTTATTTATTACCACAGCATAGTCCCGAAGACGGGGGAGGGGGCAGTGAGCTCGAAAATTCTTGGTCATAGCTCAGCCGTTTTGAGGGGTTCCTGCGAGGTGAGCACAGGAGGGAGGGCCTTCCCTGCGCTCCAGCGACTTACGCGCGGATTATTAATGTCGGTAGTCCATGGCATTGGCTTCCGCGACGGTAAATCGTTCTCGACGACGAAATAAATTGAAAGCCCGCGCTCGGTGATAACTTCCCGCCATTATCGTATCCCGTGCGCTCGGCAATAATCAGCGACAGCAATAATCGCGCTGATCGTTTAGTAATTTAATAAATGTAGATAATTAGTCGTGGACGTCGTGTTCGGCAGCGTTGGTTAAATCCTCGATCCTTAATCCCCTTCGCAAATACCAAGCAAACCGTTTAACTTTCGCGAAATCTAATTTATATTTAATCGCGATCCAATTTAAATATCCTCGCGTACTAATTTATTTAAATATTCCATCAGGTACCGATATCATCGAGACATTAGGGATGTTGCAAGGGAGAAGAAGGTAATCTGACGAACGATAGATCTAATCAGGTATGTGTGAGTAGTTCTTAAATCTTATTCCTTGAGAAAGGCGTGTCCTTCCTGAAAAAAAGAAAAAACGGCGGGACGTAAGAAAGAAAATTGTAACGTGCAGTCGTATTTTATTGGTATTTCAATAAACGTTAATTCTGTTGCACACGAATTTTCTCTTTCTTTCAGTAAATCGTTGTCTTCAACGTGGCTGACATTTTGCTGCCCTCTAACACAGCAGAAAAAAATTAACTAGATCTTATCTGATGTCTAAGCGCCTTCTGAAAGTCTTCGCACGCGTCGTTTTATGGCTGATTTTAGATTACGATATCATTAAGCGGCATTTAAGACGTTATTATCTAAAGTTTGTCGAAAGAATGCGAAGAATCCGAAAACTTTTAGACGACATTTAGGTATTGTTAACAAGTAGTTAATTTTTTTTTGGTACGTGGTCTGTTCGCACATAGTTCAGAGTTTGGAAGTAATGACAATTTAAAAAAAAAAGTTATAACCATGATAATTATTGGATAAAAAAATATTTACGTATAGAATAAGTGTAAGAACACGATGAAGTTAACACAGTTTTTAGAACAAAGTTATTTGGATGATTTGTTAGTTTTCTTGGAGGTGACGGGCGCCGGAACTGCTTGCTTCGGATTAACCTGTGTCTTGTGTTTCTTGCTGTCGACATGTTGCGCAAACGAATTTTCCGAATGAAACGAACGATTGCACGGGGCACAATAGTACTGGCCTGAAACCGAAGACAATTTTTATTTTTTGTAATTTGCTTTTTGTAAGGAGAAAACCAACCTGAGGGAGTTCTGTAAATGGAATAATCTATAGTAGATGGCGCTGATTCCGTCGTGCTATCCATAACTTCCTCTGTAAGAAAATTCGCATTCTTATCGTTTATTCTCAGTGTACAAAGTGGCTAAACAAGCTTCTATGCAACTCATGTCGTGCGATACATTTCTATTGGATTAACGCAGAAATTTACAAACGCTTTTAATTGCGCAGTTTATTTGTCTTTACACTGACCAGGTTCGGTACACGCGAGTCCGCTCATTTTCAACATTTTCAAGTGTTTCGCACCACGCTTGTGTGTCTCCAACTGTTCGAGACGGTTCGCCGTTACGCCACAGAGATCGCAGCGAAAAGTCGGAAATGTCCAAGCCGAAGGTGGATAAACGGTGGCAGGGATCGCCACAGGTGGAGCGACTGGCGGAGCCAACACTAATTCCGGACAGCCGAGAATCGTGACTTGGGGCTCCGCCGAAAATGGTGTTCCTATTCCAAAGCGACCAGTTGGATCGACGGGTGCTTGACTCTGGGCCTTTTTCGTCCTTAAAAATTACGTTTTTAAGGTTGTGTTTGTACCGTTATGTTGCGCCATTTTGCTCAACTTACTTTTGTTTTGTGACCCCCGTCGTCGCTCTGATATGTTTCTTTCCAGCATAGTGCTGACTGGCGTCGATTTGCGACGTGAACCATGTCTTGCATACCTAAATATCAACAAAATGTTGTTCTTTTTAAACTTTAGTAAATTTTACTAAAAACCGTTTTCTATAGCAATATCACCTACGATCACTAGTTTTTTTTAGAGAGCGACAGATAAACTATCCTATAGTTTTAATCTCTTCCAAAATACTTCTAAAGCACTACTCACCTCGCAATAAGTGTTCCAATCAGTGTTGTTTGTAGTGCTCGTAACTTGAACATCGTCTGATTTAATTTTCTTGACACTCTGATTAAGAAACATTGATACTTTTTTCTGATGGGGCTTGCCTTCGTAATGCAATTTGGCTTGGAGATTAGAATTCATCTGGAAAAAGATGGAAACATATTAAAATTAAAATTAAAACGAAATATTGCTATATTTTCCCAAAACTATTGATGGTTCCATTCTTACAATGGCATTGCAGAGGTCGCATTGCAGTGGTTTCATCAGAGCTGAAAGTTCCCTCTGGGCATTGGCTACCCTCTCTATATAAAAACAATCATAAATAATTAGTAGAAATTTCAAATAAATAAAATTAAAAAAAAAAAAATTTTCTATCATAATTAGTTGAAAGAAAAAAAAAAGATTCCGGGATATAAGTTTACCTGCATCCTGCGCAGGATCTATGTACTCGCTCTTGCGTTTAAAAAATTTGCCTTTGACTTTACTGCTTGGCGAGACAATTTTTTGTGGCGGTTCGGTCCAGGGGACATTCTGTTCGATCCACGGTCTGTTGGTTGAAATTACTTCCGCAGTGTCCGTTTCCGACGGGACCCACCAGGGTTGATCTATGCCGGGAACTTGCGGTACCACTGGTTGCATAAAGTACGGAGCTTGCATAGCCCTGGTAAATATTGACGAACTTTCAGCCGGGAAGGATACAACAGGAGTTGCAACGGTCTGAAGGGGCGGATTTAAGGCGTTTCCCAACTTTGCCACGTCAATTTTTGGTTCCACAGAACCAACTGTTTTGCTGACTACATTTTCAGCACAATTTTCTTGCTTTGCCTTTGAATCTCTCGCTCCTGATTCGGATATTACGGGGGGTGGGGGTGGAGGCGGCGGCGGCAACAGGCACTCGAGACCTGAATTCAAAATATTGCTTACCATTCGGATTAAAAAAAATGTTTAACTGCTGAAAAAAAATTAACGAATTTAATTACGATGTTACATCTCGGTGGAACGTAAATCAACGCTTTTGACATTCGCAAATACCAAAACCTTAAAAATCAACATTATTACTGAAGATGAAGATGTTATTTACTTGACATACAAATCATAGCGTTGTATCTTAGAAACGCCACAATGCCATATCAAATTGCTTAATATAAGTGCACTTTATCTTTCAACTATTGATAAAATACGTTTGTTTACGTTGTATTCGTATTTGATTTCTGTCAACCCGGTGACAAGAGCGCCAAGTGCTGACCTCTGTGAGCATTGCCAGAAAACGTAGTACCACGTGACTTACACGATTCCGTATACATTCACTGGGTATAACGAAAAAAATTAACACGCTTACCTGGCACCTCGGGATTTTCGATGGTTTTTGCAACGCTCGACATTATATTTGAACGACTATATCGTTGAAAAATAATTCCAAAGCTCTTGCGTTGGCGTGCTTGTAAGGATTCACGTTTAGTCGAAACTTGAAACAGGTGCAACTCAGTAATATTTTACACAGCCAGTGGTAATCGTCAGTGTTACGAACTTGACACTTTACAACATTCACACCGGTTGAATAGAATTTTACGAATTTTAGGAAATCGGCTAGGCGATTAAACGTCGAACGAAAAAAATTAAACGAACGTTGATCACTCGGGCTCCGAGGAACCGAGCCAAATTGAATATTATCTTATTCGTTTACGAATTAAGATTATAAACGAGTGTATTCGTCGCGGCGCTTATGAGATATCGACCGGACTGATAAAATGGCGGCTCACCCGGCAGCGCATTAAACTGGCATTAAACGCATCGAAATGGAGGCAGGAAACTACCTTTCCGGTAAATGGAGCAATTGGAGTAGTTGGATTTCGAGGGAGGAGGCAGTAACTATACTTGGGTTAGCTAATTTTATAGGCTTAAGACGATATGTTGCATATCGTCTTTCTTTCTCAGGTTGCCATGCATGCAAGAAAGATGGCAGAATTTTTCTATCGCGAATTTCTCCGGGTGGTAACCAATGTCTCGAAGACTCAATCTCTCGAATTGCATTTTGATGAATTGCATCAGTCGTTCCTGTCAGACAAAAACCATTCGAGAGATTGAGTCTTCGAGACATTGGTTACCACCCATTTTTCCGTCACGACTGATCTTTTATTATTTCTCTGTCACAATTTTGCATATTTGCATTATAGTTTTTGTTACCGACCGATGGGTAGCACATCACCTTAAATATAAAATAAAATAAAATAAATTGTACTATACGTAATTGCTGTTAAGATTAAGTGACACAACGCTGTTTGTTTGAAAAATATTGTGGTGCTGCTTTTTCAAAGATTTCGAAGATTAAAAGTTTTTGATATTGACGAGGCCCGACTGCGGCTAAGAGAAGTAGATGTCGTCACGTTATCGTAAGAAAATGTGACACATATTCTCAGTCGTGTTTCTCTCTCACTACGCAGTGAACTTATATCTTTATCGTACCCAAACATGTTTCGTTTCGCCTTAAGGGGAGGCGAAACCTCGATGAGTATAACAAAGAGATATAACTAGTATGGCACTCACGGCGGAGTAAAAGATAAGCAGCACATCTGTGTAAAATGGTGGTTTCGCTTCGCGTTAAGGGGCGAGATACTTACATTATCTTAATTCATATAAAATGTCGTAAATCTGTAGAAGGAGGCAGCTGTAGTCTCCAAAGGAACGCGTTCTTGTTGGCGGAGTCAACAATATCATTACTAGAGCGCGCTCAAAGCTATTCATTGAGACTTTCTAAAAAAAAAGATATCACCAGTCAAAGTGTGAAATTTATTTATCGAAAAAAAGATATCACCAGTCAAAGTGCGAAATTAAGTGACAACTGTTGTTGGCGTTACAAGTACCTTAGCACGTAGTTTAAAAGGAGTTTTTTACAAATAGAGAATGTAATTAACGTAAATTCAAGTAAGCAGTAAGGCTTTGTCCATGAAACTCTTCAGGAAGCTTACATCTTCAGCCGACAGATAGCGTGCACGTTCTGTGAGCAGCGCGAATATAATCGAAGTCACTTCTCGTCCTTCGAATTGCTTTTCAATGTCGTGTGCTCGAGGCTCGAAGTTTATTATGAATGCGCTCCAGATTGTACATTAATAAACTAACCTAACGACACAACACAACACCAAGCAATATAAAATGAAGACTGCATAATAAACTAATAATATTGAAGAAAAGGATGTGACAATACCGCACGTGCGTTCCGACGATTATAGTTAAAAAAAAAACAAGACTGGTAACTTTCATTGGGATTTGTGCAGTGTTCGGAGCTCTCGTTTGCTTCTTCTAATTTTTTTTTTTCGGCATGAGAATTCCAATAAAACAATCGTAATGGAGGTGGTTAAAGAAGATGATTTGGTGAAATGTCTGAATGACAAAATTCAGGATGGCAGGAACCTCGTCGAACGTCTTATAACCGTACAATCCAGGGTGAATGGCGTTGATAAGTTAATCAGAAAGATAAATCAGGAAATACGATTTTTGATTAAGGTGCGCTTGTTTATCGTTCTCTCAGGTGTATAACCACATCTATAACCAATATACAAGACATTACTCACTAAATTATTTTTGGTAAAACGAAAACTAGTTTTTTTTCTTTTTCACAATTCAGATTTTTATGGGTTCAGTAATTTTTTTTATAAGTAAATGTTAAACGTTTTCAATGTCGCCGAGACATACATATTTCTTGGCGTTTGAAAAATTTTGATCGATGTATCTGAGTGAAATTTTGGATATGAAAATTTCGTTTAGGATTAAAAATGTTCAATAGAGGGCTCTGAACGTTCTTCTTCCCAAATTAATTCCAGAATGCAGATTTTTCGAATTTTTAAAACAAGACTACATTTTCTTATAAATAATTTCTTCTTTAAAAAAAAATTACTGAGACAAGTATTTTCTTATCGTAATTTATTCGAAAACTTAATGTCTGGACAAGAAACTCACGTTGTTACAGAATCATTATTTTTCCTCCAGAGCTATTTGCTACCTCAACAAAACAAACTTTGTTCCTTCAACGAAATAGTTTGTCATCGTAACAAATGGCTCAGTTATGAATTGAATAAATACATTTTTTTTACAATCCTAGACTCGCTTTTTTAGCAACAATTTGTTTCCGTAGTCCGGGAATTATACGCTGCAGCGGCAATAAGTTTTGTCGTGACAAAACCAGTTGTTCTTGGATAGAATTTTTTTGTTGCTATTTATATTTACGTATTTACTGCGGGAATAAGGTCGTTATCGGTAAAACACATTTTAATGGAGTAACAAAAGCGGTGTATTTTGCGGTGTTTGTTAGGGATGATTAAAACTTTGATTTTTATTGAAAAGGTTCAATCAACGGGGATCGTGAAGAAGGAATATCTACAAAGTACGAATTTGATTCACCTAACTGCAATGGTGGAGCGTCTTTTCGCTTCGAAGGATCCGATATGCGTTATGCGACCTTTTAAACCGAAAGACAGCGGTCGTCTCGAGGTTGATATTGTCTGTGACTCTGGTGCATCGTGGGTGAAGGTCATAGCGAGAAATCCCCGAGCGTTGACTCTCATATCGCTCGGGAATGGTGAATACGGCCAAAAGTCGGTGCTTCATCAAGCTGAAACTTATCTCAGATGCGCAAACTTCCATCCTCATCGTTACAAACCACCGGAAATAATTTTTCACTTTGCCTGCGGTATTGAAGTTCCGTTGGCAAAACGTCTCGTGCGACTTGGCATTGTCGTCGAAGGAACAATCGTCGAGAACGAGGAAAACGCAAGTAAAGTTGGTGTTATCTTTTTTTTTCCACGAAAAATTGCAAATGTCAGAAAGAATTTTTTGTTCAACTTTAAAAAACTTTTTTTCCTCATAATCACGAATTTTTGTGACCATTTTTTTCTAACTTTTTTGTTTATTTCTGGAGACAGAAACTCCTACGAACAGTTCTATGGATGAACGAATGAATTCAGAATCGGATGAGGAAACTTTGGACGATTTGCAAAAGAATTCGATCCGATCGCTCGAGGATTTGAGCTCGAACGTCGATTCAAAGGACATAAAAATTTTGAATCTAGACGTCTCGACGCTTCTAGCTTACGTGAGTAATATGACGAATGGCCACGCATATTTCGTATACCGCGAGCCGCTGTTGACGGGACAAGCCGAGTGGGAGAGAAACCGACCTGTCAAACCGTTTCTTGATAAATTATTCGAGGGCAAAGAGCTATTGGTGTGCAAAACAGCGTACAAAAATTTCATAGATATCGTCGATATAATCGGCGGTCCCGACGAGACCACCCGCGCCAAGGAATTCGAGAAAAGAATAAAAATTGTCGATGACGCGATAGAAGGAAGGATCATCGAACGTCTGAATCTTGGTGGAAAAATAAAAAATCGATCGCGATTGGTCTTCGCCACTGGAGAAAGCACGAAAAGCATCACCGTCTCCGCCAACGAGGGATTCATCAGAGCCGCGAGAATGCAGGTACAAAGAAAAAGAAAGCTTAAAAATTTCATTTAATCGATAGAAATTATTTATCAACTCTTGAATGCCCACAGGGCAAAAAGTCAAGAGTTATGCGTTTCGTCGGTTTTGCGTCAATTGGCGTATTTTCGATGTCTCCGATATTTCAAGGGATGGCTTAGGGTGTCTTAACAAAATTTTGTACACCGATACTGTGGATGACAACATCCATTTTACTATAAATAGATATTTTATATATTTATAACAGGGTATGCACTCATAGAGAGGAAGAATAGTAACAAAAAGTGCGAATTCACATTTTTTTATATCGAAGTAAAGAACAATATCGAAGCATGGCAACCGCCATTACTATTCTCCCTTGCATTCCTCATACTACACGAGTTTTAAATAGTGATTAACACGCTATCGCGCTATTTGTACTCTACAATGATGAAAATAATGTAAAAATAATGTTTGAAATTTGAGAATAGCAACAGGACGATTACACGACATTTCTTACGGTTGTAAGTCATGAAAATCAATTTGATGAACCGTATTGGTAAGAACGAAAGCTTTTGAGTGACGTGTGAGGGGTTATTAACAAAAAAATTATAACTTTATACTTATCGTTACTGTTGTTTGTTAAAACGGTAAAAAAATTATTTAACATTTATTTGCACAGAACTTTGATTTTTTGAAGATTCTTTGTATCCCCGCGGAGGTAAATAACTTTGAAATAAACGTCGTAAACGTGTCAGTTCGCAAAAATCCTTTCGGCTACTACATTCTTATAAATACCACAAATACTATGCGCGTGTCTATGCATAAGGTCACGTCGGGTTGGCTGATAAGACGGTGAACGGCAGTGAAGCGACATAATCTGCGACTTTCGTTAAGTACATACTTCTTTTGCCGTATTTAACAGAGCATTCTATTTATTTCACATATTAAGCGTGTATCGTTTATTTTACAACTAAGAGCATTGTCGTTACTTGATTTACTGTGTTTAAAGAGATAGGTAAAAGTTCAATATATTTCTTATATAATTGGTATATTTTTTTACGATGAAAGTGCACTCGATCTCCACCTACTCGACCTCCATTTAATCGACGAACCCGTCTATTCGACCAAGTTGTTCTCATCGATCAGACGAATCGCATTTTTCCTAACCCCGACTCTGCTCCGTAATACAGCTCTTCTCTTTCCGTTTGTTTGAACCCGTAAAATAGATGAGAGATTCAATCTGGTCACCAGATATTCATAGTGGCCAACACATTATGTAGCGTACTTAAAATATTTGTAACATTTGCATTTTGCTAAGTCAAATAATTGTTTTTCAATTGTATTTCAGGGTATCGAGTGCACTGCCGTGCTTCACGAGCCGAGATCTCTTTCCGAAATAAAAGAAAAATATGCAACGCTAATAGAGACATCTTGACAAAGCGGAGAGACAGAGAATATTCATCGGACGGAATCGGAAAAATATATAAAAATGTCTTCGCCATTGATAATCACGCATTTATTGAGCTCGTTTCGTTGTTTGTTATTAAAGATTCGTCAAAATCGTTACCCGACTCATGACTTACCAAAGAAAAAATTACAAACGATCAATCGACATCCGAAGTACTCTTGTTTTCTCTCATTGGTTTCGTGTCAGAGTCCACTTTTAGCTCCTTCTCAAAGTCTAAAAATCAAAGAAAGGAAAAAAAAAAACAATTACTAGTGACAAAATAAAAAGATTGGATCTTTTTTCGTTTCACTCACCATCAATATAGTTGCTAAAACGTGGGTTCAGTTCACGAGCCAGTTTTATGTACTCATCCCGCTTGGCGTAGTTGGTCAATTTAGCATGGCACTTGGCGCTGTTCAAGAGCGCCTTAATGTTGGACCGATTAACCTTCAGAGCCCACTCGAGATCACGTAGGGCGGACTCGTAAAGGCCCAGACGCATATACGACAGGGCGCGGTTGTTCCATAAAACAGACGAGTCCTTTCGCTGTTCAACGGCTTTACCGAAGTAAGTCACGGCTTTTTCGTAGTCACCGATACTAAAAGCCCCGTTCGCTATCCTTTTGAAAGTTTCCGCTCGTTCGTTACGTCTTTTTCGATCTTCCGCTCGTTCCTTTGCGTCTTTTTCCACGCCTCGCATGAAAGCCTCTGGACCAAGAGTACAAGATTTTTCTCTGTGATCGAATAATGATTTATCGAAATCTTTATAATTTCAAGTTTAAGATAGTCCTTCCATGAGAATGAGTATTAGATGGATATCTGAATTTGTTATACATTATAAACAGAAGTAAGGAGCATGTGTACGAAAAAGGAAGTGAGATTACCGGTACTTTATAAAAAAAATAAGTAATGCAAAAAATTAAGCGTTTAATGTTGTTTCTTGTGGGAAAATGGCAATGGTCGGGTTTTTAACAATAATGTACTTAGCGAATAGATGAATAGATAATTAATATTCTAAATTATTCCCTGATGTTTCCGGAATTCCTAGATACTTCGAAAAGATGCGTTTACCAAATATTTTACTTTGATATATATAGTTAAATAAATGACGGATTCAATTGCATACGGCTTTTGTCATATAACGTTTTCGATTCACTACACCGAGTGACACTCGGTGTATCCATCACACGGGAACAAGAGAGACGGACTCCGTCCATATATTTTAATTTCTTTCGTGCGACAGATAAATAGAGTGTAGCCCGGTGTAACGAACCGAAATCTACAATATGTACGTCATCAAAATGGTCACTTGAACGAAAAAATCGAGTATAATTGTGCTATCATTTTTTGATTGACGTATTGTCACTCTTTTTACGGGAAAACTTCGAATAACGTTTTGGGTCTGTTCGAAGACGAAAAACGAAAAATAAAAAATGCAATAAAAAATAAGAAGTTCCATTTAAAAAACAAAAGTTGGTTCTCAATGGGCCCAGCAGAAGCCCCGGACCCAAAAACTGATATGCTCATCCGTTGTCCCCCTTCATATACAACAACTTTTGTCCGAAATATTTTTCAATTAAGTTCTTAGTTTTCGATATATTTGAGCATATTTTATCAAATGGGACATCCTGTATTATAATGAATTATTATTTAATTAGGTGCTGCGAAAGGACTACCTTAAGGGATTTTTAATGCGTTAAGACATACTCACAGAACTATAACTGGATTGTTAATTAACGAGAGCGTTCATTTATTAGTATGTTTACGGTTACTTAAAAATTCGTCTCTGTTAAGTAGAATTCGTGTAGCTGACATTTTGTGCAACTTCTTGAATTAATAAAAATGTGGGATTAATTATCCAATAAGAAAAGCGTGACAACCGAAATATCGTGCCAGTAGAACGCAGTCTTCTACGACCTCTTCTAACATTTTGCCATCACGGCGTGTTGACGTCAGCACGGTGTCAACGCAATGTCGTCAGATAAATTCATAAAAGATTGCGTTCAGCCGATACGCCGCACCACCATCGTGCTTTCGCCGTGTCGTTTTCTACTGGGTAAAATTGGCATGTTGTGAAATCATCGCCATCTTGTGCAATTCCCCGCGGTAACCATTTCATGCGCGCACTCGGCTATTTTATATTTTCTATTACCATAAGACCACCAGAAGATTTTCATGCTTTTCTTTATTCTTTACCTCGAGACATATTACTTGGATCGGCATCGTCCTCCGTTATTTTGTTTATCATCGTTCGTTCACTTTTTATCTTAAGCTCGCCAATATCAGAAAATTCCTTTTGTGAGTTTCCCTCCAATATTTTATCAGCCAACAGCATACCCTTTTCTTGCTCCTCCGCGTCGTTCGATGCCAATTTCTTGACGACTTTTTCTTTGTTATAAAAAGTAAGGATTGTTCGTAAAACCAAGGTACCTTAAATTATTTCGTCGCATTCTTATATTCTACCCCGCTCACCGACTTCAGTCACACGATGCATGAAGTTCTGAAATTCTTCCTCAGTCAAATTTTTATCCGGCAGTATATTGTCAACGATCTTATTTCTCTCCTCTTGACGTACGAAATCACCGCACAATTGTGGCTCCATTTTTAAGTTAAATAAGTCGCAAAATAACTTTTCGCGTCCCCGTTATCCCTTCAAAATCGTGGCAAAGACTCGTCTCATTGATCAATCCAAATCAGTATCCATGGCTACGTTATTTCGGGTCGTTCAGGGGGCAGTTGCACCAATAAATCAACTTTCTCACACATGCACGCATACACACATGCTTCAATATCTAAACCAAACCTCTAGTTACATTGTTAATAATAATAATAATAATAATAATAATAATAATAATAATAATAATAATAATAATAATAATACATACAGGAACAAAAATAATTGGGATCGCTATCTCCAACATTGTCTTTACGATCAAAGCCAAGTTATATGCTAGAATTTTTTCCCCCAAATACATCCATTAGAGTCACAGGTTTGGGAGGCAAAGTTACAATGCCACCAGTCCTGAATACCTCGAGGGCCGGAGCACTGGTTGTTGTCCGCTGTTTGTCATTCTCATTTGACTCCATTGTCGTAGCGTTAGAATCATAGTCATCCTCGGTATCTGTATCAACCTCGATTTCCTCTTTGATGTAAATTTCACAGGTATCTAAAGGATCGATTACGGGATAAGGCCTCGATGTTGCAGAACTATCCGTCGATCCTCCGGGTAGTGGCGACACAGACCTATGTTTACTCGCAGTTATCTCAACCTCATCCATGATGCATAGTCTCTTGAGCGGCGTTGGAGATTCCTTGGAAATTTCGGAGAGCACCTTTGTCCAAGTTATTGGCTCGTCGCTGTCAAGTTTTCTTTTCAAAAACTTTTCCAACCCGCTAGGACTGTGAGTCTTAATGTTAATCGCTTGGTGATAATTAGCTGTAATTTTCTCTGACGTTGGAACCTGCATTTCATGACCGAGATTTTCATATTTTTTCATCAATTTTGCCCGGGATTTACCACGCGTTTCGATTCCTCTTCCTGATTCGCTATTTCGCCCGGAAAAATCCCAAAAACTTTTCGTATTGACCGGTAAGCGACTAACAAAACTCGAGGTGGACAACGTGGTTTCAGCCTCCATATTGGTTTTCCTGAGATTCTTCGAATCGACGGTTTTTGGCGTATTTTCAGTATTGGACGATGTTCCAGCATTCTCGCGATTAATGGAATTAGTTTCCGGTACCAAAATTTTACTTCTTATGTCCTTGAGACCGGAAACTTCGAGTATTTCGGCGATCTTTAGTATTCGCTTAACCTCACTTTTCCCAACTTGAATCTCGCCGCAGTACATGAAATTAACGATAGACTTGAGATCATTGGCTTCTATGTCGTGCAATATTATCATCGGATGAGGATGATCGTTTCTCACTAGCAAGCGACGAAAAAATGAGCTAGCGTTCGCTAATATCATTTTGTGACACTTGAGAATCGTACCGTTCTTGCAGACCAACGACAAATCCACGAAAAATTGTTTTTCGTAACAGGCATCCAACGAGTTTGTCAATTGGGACGAGAACGAGTCCCACTTGAGATTCAACATCGCTTCCTCTTGCATCTTTAACGATTATTTAGCGCTAAGTAAATATAACAACACAGCAACAGGTTTCGTAAGACTAAAGTAGATAAGTTCAATCAGCAATCAATTTTTAGGTTAACCATTAACGATAAGTCAGTATCACCCGCGAGTATTCGAACCAATTGAAATGAGTGCGGCCAAAACTTGATGCTAAAGGTTGCTTTCGATTTTTTAGAAAAACTATTAAGCTATAAATATTATAGTTACGCGGCAAATCACAATCATCAAACGGCTCGTGAAGGAATAAATTGTTCGGTACAGTTCGGCTAACTTCGTAGATTGGTAACGTGACGTGCTACATATTTTCGTCGGTCTCTCTCGTTACACCGCGATCGCCAGGGCCGCTAACTTTCTCGCACTCATAGACGACTCGGTCGGTATATCGCGTCATCTTAAAAATCCTAAATGGATACGACACGTCCCATGTAGTGGTAAAACCCGGTGAGGCTGTAAGGCCGATATTATCTTAAAGTTTAGTACGCCAAGTGTCCACGAATGGCGTGACGTCAGTTAACGTGGCGCGACTGGTGGAATGCTTCAGTGTTCGGCGAGCTTCCATCGAGTTCTGTCGTGAGAGGGAGATAGCAAAGGTGTGAACGGTCTAAAAGTCGTGTGTAGTAGTCAGTCGTACGGAACAGCGCCAGCAGTACGAAAGCGGCAACCGTTCGTAAAGCCGAAAAAGTGCCTTAATCAATAAATAATAAGATATTTTATATTTGTTTACCCCTCGACATACGGGCTATACCAGAGTTGTTTTTTTCGTGCTCGATTAGACGCTTGTTATTACAAAATGGCGGACGAGGGCCACGAGAATGGCACGAGCAACGGTGACGTGCCAGAGATAGAGCTAATAATCAAGGTAAATTAATACACATTTACATTTAAAAAAAAATATATTAACATAAGTAAGAAACGATGGAAAAAATTATGATAAATGTTAGGGATATCGAAAGAAAAACGCAAAACTAAGTGTACAGTGTAATTCAAAGTCAACACGGATATGGGCGTGGAACGCCAGACTCCGGCTGCTACACGCTACCCCTTAGCGCGGTAGTTCCGTATCTTGACTTCCTTAACCTTCTAACTGTGCTCGATCTTAGCATCCTAAACGTTACCGGTACAATAAGTTGTACATTTCTTATAAAAATATCACTAACTTTCTATTACGTCTAAACGATAATATACAAACTATTACAAAAACGAGATAGATACAACGATTTTTCTATTTTCACAATCTTATTTCTAGTGGCGTTTTCGGTAAGCAACACCGGGTTAGACACGAGAACAGATTCCTCTCAGTCTGTCTCTCTGTTTCTTTTGCTCCCGTGTGATAAATACACCGAGTGTAACACGGTATAGCGATTCTAAAACTACACGAAATACGTCTTATACCGCACTATCAAACGTTTCCGTCGGTCAAAGCTCTGACGCATTAGCAGACTTCGACAATGTTTGTTTAGCGACTAACTTGAGCGATGATCTATGACCGCAACAAATGCGAGAGAGCCAGTATGGAAGAGCGATCTGCAGACGCGTATCTCCCACGACTTTCGTATTGCGATGCCAATTTTAATATTCGGCGGTGACTAATAACTATCCGACAGTCAAGTCGCTTGATCCTGCGAGGTTCGCGAAATTTTGTATCATTATATTTCAAGGCTACGTACCTGACGTATTAAACCTTATTTACGCACCGCAATAAACTAATAAAAACAATAAAATATTTAATACATTTATTGCAATTTAAAAGTTTCATATTTTTCTATAAAAAATTTTTTTCCAAATTATTTACAATTCAACGCCGATTAAGAAGTAATTTTTTTTACGATTATAAATGAGAATAAATGTATAAAATGTTTTTTTTTTTTCAATTTTTTTAAATAGCTCAAGATTTGTTTATATAAGAAATATAAGAATTATTCCGTGGGAACCTGGAACATAAAACTAATTTGTAGTCAAATTACTATACCTCCGTGTATTATTACATTTTAGTTATTTTTAGATCAACTCTAGGTGGTTGAAAAATTTTTCAACACCCGTTTTAGTGTCCGCAATACAAGTTGCTCGGGTCTCGTTATTTATCGCATTTTTTTTTTCAGTTATAATTCTTTCAAAAATTGAAAAAGAGTCCGCAGCTGTGTTTGAACTTGGCCATCTGAGTGATAGAGAGACCAATCGATAACGTTCACTCGTTAGTGATCAATATTTGAATTCCATTAATATTTCACCTTTGAAACGCGTCTCGTCAGTCGTTTACGAGGTTTTCAACACCTTTCAAACAGGTTTTACGGAAATTTTCCGTAAAACTACCGTTTAAAAGTTTTCAAAAAAAAAAAAAAAAAAAAAAAAAAAAAAAAAAAAAAAAAAAAAACCCCAAGAAATTGCAGGATAATCCGATGAAATTGCTGACACGGTTTTTCGATCGCGGGTCTCTTGAACGGTAAAAGCGGTTCTAGTTGTTCTCGGTAAGAGAACAAGTGAAAAAATAAGGGGAAAAAAACCGAGCGGTTCTCTTACTTTTCCACGCTTTAGGCTCGATCTATCGACAGTCGGATACCTCGTTATTGCCTGAAAAGCGGATAATGCGAAACCGGACAAATAAAAATGGAAAGTTAAACGACCTATAGGTTACCTCGAGTAACAAATAATTACAAAGCAAATATTAAATATAAATTATCAATAAAAACATAAGATTTTTATTTTAATATAAAAGCTAAAGAAAATTCTCACTCACATCGTTGTCGTAACTCGTAAATCACTAATAATTCAGTCAATAAACGATACTCGGAATTGGTATAATATTCATGGAGTTCTCCAAGAGTTTTTTTTTTTTAAGTCTTTTGTCAGAATTGTGATATTCAGACTCGGATACAATGGCATTGTATCGTTCTATTGCCCGGAAATAATTTCTTCTCGAATCCGTAGTCACTCGTTAGAGTTTTATAACATTTGTTTGGTATACTCGCGTGTGTCACGGATTCAGTGACGCACCCGTGTTCGAGTCGGGTTTATACGAGGTCAGCCCAAGAATATCGGTATACCTGGGAGCTAGCGCGTGTCATCCCCTCAAGCTCCTTTCATTTGCTTAACTGTACCTTCGCTAAGAGCCGGCAAGCCAGATGCATCGTTCGTGTTGCTGCTCGGTGCACTTTCGACGCGGGCGATGCACAGGATTTGCTCATGACGAGAAGAAAAAGAGAAGAGAAAGGAGAGAAGAAGAAGAAGAATAAAAAAAGCAGTTGCGCGTGCTCCACTTTTCAAGGGAAACAATCGTACTGATTTACAGTTGCGCGATAAACCTAAATTACTGATTAACGATCATGTGCTTAAATTTTTCGAAACTTCAACAAAGCATGATATCGTCCAATTGTTCAACAGTTTATTAAAACAATTATCAAAAATCCTCCGGATCCAGCGAGAAACTAGTGAATTCGATAATAACATTTTATCATTAAAATTAATGTTGGAAGAACTTGAACCGCTTTTATCATCAGTTTTCATATTTAAAAAATAACAATTTGATATAACATGCTGTATGTCTGAGTTTCGGTAAACGCGATTAGATAGTGAGATAAGTGAGTTTTATCGATTGATACTACAGTGAGGTAAAACATATTATTCCACGTCGTTTCATTGCAAATTTTGTCTGACGTTGATATCTCTTGTTTTTGATGTTTAATCGTAATACGACATTGTGTCATTTTTCATAATTAATAACAGCAAATCTTAAAAGATAACGTTGTAATGTTTTCTTTAATTTATTTCACGATGAATTTCAATGTTGAAAATTTTAAGAGACACCGATTGCTGGATTGATAATAGATATCAAATAATAAAACATACATTTCTTGCGGTTTAATTTTCAGTTGAATTTATCGTTTGAAAGCACGCAAACATATACTATGCCTTTAATGCAACGAAAGTATGAGACCATGACTGACAGTGGCAGAGTGCAAAACGTTGGGAAATCAGGTTTCGTCAACGACGACGACAGTTCTTCCCATTAACGTTCACAAGCGCAATCAGAAGCGCTTTGCTTTCGCCTGTCATTCTTGTTCCATTCTTACGGCTGCCTTTCCACGTGACTCACAACTTTTTTTCGTTTTATTGCTCTGACCTTGTCCAGCGAAACGTGAGACCATTGATGGATAAGGTCCGAGTACCGGTACATCGTGTCATTCGATCGATCGTCATTAAGAGGTTCGAAGCGGGCTCGTAATTTTATTTGTCTAAATAGAACCACTGAACGCTAGAACCACTAGAGTTCACCATAACAATTGATTTTTTTCTCGTTGACGAGCTATGGAACAACAATCACTATTTTGCGATGTCATGAAAATTGGATGGACTCTTCGGAAGTCCGTTAAAATGTTGCTACACGGAGGAACATTGTTATTTATTTAAAACTTCAGATTCCCGACCGGCAAAATCAGGAATCGAATGTGTCCATTGACACACCACGCGAGTAAAGCATTTAACGAAGCGAACATACCGGCTATATATCATTGGTGAAGCGAGGTCAAGCGTTTGAGAAAATGAAGAATAATCATTAATGTTGGAAGACGCGTTGTCCCATTCCAGGTCGTTGCAAGGAGGCCAAGTGACCTTGCCCGCTGTAGTCACCGACCCTCGTCACCCAGAAGGCCCCGTTGATTTCTTACAGCTGCTCCGCCACCCGTAAGACCCAGGACATTAAGTGTGTCAAACGAGACGCTTCGATATCCTCGGAAAGCGTTTGCAGATCTTCCTTAATGGGTCTCCTCGGTTCCCTTTCCAGCCGACGCATTGTTAAACGTTTGATAAATATGGTGAAAGATAGAAGTTGGCTTCTCTTTTTAAATCCTCTGTTACAACTTCGATTGTGTGGCTAGCTCGGAAAAACTTTGAAGGGTCAACGACCCACTTCCCGTAATCCAATCCAACTGAAACTTGACACAGATTCGTTGCCGATGACAATATATTTTATTAAATTTTCCAAGAGATCGGTATCAGTGGGGGGAGGGGAACAATTTTTTTAATTTGCCCAAAAAGGATTTGTTTCTTAATTTCGGTGAAAAAACTTTATAAACTTTTCTTGAAGTGGTCCCTGGGTTAAGAAGTGCCGACATCATTTATTTTTTTTGCAATATTTTTGATATTAGTTTAAAAAATGTTTTTGTTGCGAAATATAAAAAATTTAATACATAAATGCTAATGCACATAAAAGCTGATAATGTAGATGGAGGATTTCTACGAAAAAATTGTGTTTTTAGTGGTTAGTCTTATCGTTTTTCTTTAGCTTAAAGTTTTTAAAAGTTTTACTTACCGTTTAAAGAAAACAAGTCGTCTGTCTCCGTCCACTTTATATTGACACAGTTAAGAAGCTACAAAGGTTTGACCAGTTGTAAGCACTCAGCTAATAGAACATACGTCAATATACTGTCGGGGTTAAAAATAGCGCACAAGCATAAAAAAATATAGCATGGTCGAATATGTACAGGGTTTCGTGATGGTTTTATTCCACTTTTACGATCGCCGCGAGCCGTGCACTGGATTGATGCTCATCAGCGATTATTATTATTGTTATAGAATAATTAATGAGGCAAGAGAAGCCGTCGAATAGTTGGAGCGTCATGAGCCGACCCTGTTTGTATGCTAATTGTGTGCTTGCTTGCTGAAGTGATCGGGAATTCCGGTACCGGTGAGTCACGCACTCCTCCTGGGTGTACAAGAGTTTTGAAGTCTTGTGATACGTTTGCCGTACTTTGTTGCGATATCACGCTATCACACAAGTTCCACGGTAAAGCTGGTCAAGTTGTTGTGGTGCTCGCATGATAAAAGTTTGTTTCGTTGTACGGACTCGAGAACTCTATCGTGTCGTATCATTTAATTCCATATTCAATATTGTTGTATTCCATTTCTACGTATTTATGAAATTAATTTTACAATCAAGTTGGACATCGTCAGAGCCAATAAATCTTAACTTTTTTTTTTACGGTTTATAAACTCTTTTTTTTTTTTTAGCTGTGTCCCTATAAAATGTAAATAAACTGCGTTGAAATTATAACGAAAATCTGGACGTACCGTGTGATTAAGCTCGAAGCCGCACGATAGCAGTACATTATACATTTTAATAGCAGATCGGAGTTTGTAACACTGGAGTGTAACATGACGCGTTAGTGGGTGGGGGACAAGAATATATAAAGGATCGAGGGTACAAGAGGAATTCGACCTTGGTTTCCTAGCGTGAGAAAGAAGTAAAAGAACGACAAGTATAGAAGGAGTTCATTCTAAGAGTATACGTCATTAATAGCTCTTTACAAAACGTGAGTGCTCGAACGTTTAAGTACCGCCCAGAGATAGAGAAGAAGCAAATGAGATGCGGGAGAGAGCAAAGAAGGGAGAGACGCATACAGACACCTGCACGCGTCAATCTTATTCCAACAGCACGTGCGGTTGTAAGGTGGACGTGACCCTATCTGCCAAACCATCAGTTTCAATTTTCCTCCGCTGCGAAATTTCTTCGTACTCTTGCTGATCGTAGCAGGAACTGCGCGCAACTGAGCTCTCGTGATCATAGAAATCCGAGCCGGCTCTCTCATAGACAACGTGTATTACCTCTACTCAGCATTCACGACTATCTTTTTTTTTGTCTTCGTTCCGTTTGATTGCGGTCAAAACGACTTACCCTGCGATCGAATGTAGGTAAAATTTCTACGTTCCTATTTGTTGATATTTTAGATAAATTTTTTTCAGAATATACCGAGGCCGGATCAACAAGAAACTAAAGTCAACGAAGGAAATAGTTATTTTCGTGAAGATAATAAACAAATTGCACAATTATATACGTTTATAACTCGTAAAGGATCTGGACGGGAATCAGAAATTTGACTTATCAATTGTTTAAGTGTTGATTTTCTGTCACGGTTATTCAAACTTGTTTGGGGATGCAAAGCTGTGTAAATTCTTGTTTGAAAATCTTGTTTTAGGGACCTTTGAAATATTTTTCAATTAGAATGCTCGTGATCGTTGAAGAAGAAAACTTCAGATCTTATGTTGCAACCGTTAGGATGAATTATCAATATGGAAGGTTAACATTGAAGATGCTAACGACGAGCCTCACTCTACTCTCGTGCCAGTCAAACGAGTTCCTCGATGCACAACCTGTTGGACGACATTGTACCTTTTTCTATACCACTTTATGCATAGTTTACTCAAGCTACAATTTAATTCATCGAGAATCTTATTTATTTCCGATTAATATATTTGTATTGAATATTTTCTGCAAATTTAACGTGAGACCTACTTGTGTTTCTCACGAGACGAGACGAATTTTCATGGGTTTCGTAATAGAGAAAGGAGGAAGGCAAAGGGTGAGCGGAGGATAACGGATCTCTACAGGCTCCGGCGTACGATACGACTGGACATACGCTCTGACATTTTCATCCGTGATTTACCATCTTCACGTGCCTTCAACCTCTTAGCTGGTGCTTTATTCCAGTGACACGAATACCGTTTTTGTCCCATTAAACGACTCACCGATACATAAACGTAATGGACAATAAAGAAGTAAATTCTTAACTCGTCGTTTCTTTGCAGCTAAGGTGCAGTCTCTGATACCCATTCGATGCAATTCATCGACGAGATTGTAGGTTAGACTGCCACAATAATTTAGAAATATTAAAGTAAAACTTTACAACAATTGACATTTGTTATTTATAGTTTGAAATCCTATTGAACCTCACTTTCGTTAGAATTGGCGAACGATGACTCAATAGAAAATTTCGATATTCGAAAAGAAGAAAGTCAACTCATAAATATTAATATTTATGATTTACGTTGTTTTTTTCTTGTAGTTCATTTTGTCAATTCTCAAGTCTCGTGGGTAATTTAACATTCTCGTAAACTGACGGAACGTCTACGATTACGAGCCAGTCCGGACGTTTGCTCTGTCGCACACGCACACTTGCATTCTGCATACTATTCAGAAAACCCGTCGGTTGCCGTCGAAAAAGTTATTTTTAGCCGATGCCACGAAGACGATAGGTGAGGGGACCGACGATGCTCATATGTCCTTTTCGCTTTTGCTCTTCTTCGCCGCTGCTCGTTTGGTCGTGGCAACAAGGTAGCTGCGATAGTGCGTTGTCTGAAGCTTCCGATGCCTCTCCTCACTTCAGCTCCTTTTTTTTCGCTGTTAAATTCTCAAATGTTAAATAGATTTTTTTTAAATCAACAAAAAAATTGATTCGTGAATTTTTTTTTCAACTCTTAATAATAATTTTCTAACTTTCATGAAATTTTCGAATATGGATTCATTAGGACTCAACGTTAGAAGTATTTTTCATTTTGAAATGTTCAATGGCCTTAAAATACGAGAATGATAAATTAGAATTGTGTGAAACGGGTGACCGTTCTCTTTTATTTCAAAGATCATTTTTCCGCAACGATCAATCGTTTCGTAATTGAAAAAAATACTTTTTTAAATGATTTTGGGCACAAAATGAAAAAACGCTGTTTGTCATCTCCAAGCCAGCACAAAAACACACACGATACACTCATTACGATTGCGATTTAGAAACGAAAAAGAACCTTAACTGGAAAATCAAAATTGTGAAAGACGGCCCATAGTTCAACTGTATGAAGGAGAAACGAAATATCCATGACTGCGAAAGAGATAGAACTTGTATAGTTTCGCCTCACTTGAATTCTGCGAGAGGCGCTGGTAGTTTTTACGCACCAATAGAGTGAAATACTATTATATTAGTTATTCCTTAAGGTGAGGGGAAACCTACTCCTACTGTGTGAGAGAGCCATATGAATCACTGCCTGCGCCTCTCGCGGAATTCGGGTGAGGCGAAACTATATTAGTTCTATCTCTTTCGCATTCATACATATTTCGTCTCCCCTTCGTACAGCTAAACTATCGGCCGTGTCTCACAGATTTATTTTTCCAGATTATCAACAATACTTTCCGTACACAGTTTAGGTACTTTTTCGTTTCTAAATCGAAATCGGAATGGATGTACCATGTGTGTTTTCGTGCTGGCTTCCGGATGACAAACGGCGTTTTTCATTTTGTGCCCTAAATTATTTTAAAAAGTTTTTTTTTTTTTTCAATACAGGTAACTGCGGATAATCGATCTGTAATTACTTTTTTCAATTTCAACAATTCCACGCTTGTCACCCGGGAGGTTCACGCTCTTGCAGTCTACTGAACAAATATCATTCAATTCCGTTCGATGTAGAACAAGAAAGTGTGTTCCGAAAAAGAGATGTCGTAGAACGAGTGTTTCCATCCCCTTAAGGTAAGGCGAAACCTTCATACTCCGTTTGTGAGTGTGAAAGAGATAGAACTAGTTTGGCGCTCACGGCCAAGTGAAAAAGAAGCAGCACCTGTGTCCAAGTATCGAGGTTTCGTCTCTCCTTAAGATGCTATAAACGATCCGGATGTCTTTTATTAAACCGCCCGTACTATTATTTCTCTCATATCTCAGTTACATCAGTGTATAACAGTTTGTTTATCGCGAGGAGACGCGAAGACAGCATTAATCGTCCAAAAAATTACTGCTTTCAGTTTACTTAAAGTCAGTAGTTATTTCACATGGGAATTGCTTGTTCAAGAGAACCTTGACTTTCTCGCATACACGGGATTTACTGCTTGTAGCATTGCGCAATTCTCTAGGATATCCAAACGCGATGATCACAGAAGGTCTGTGAATGCGTCATCAGCTTGTGAAGCAAGTTGCGGGTCAAAGAAACGTACGAAGCACTTGAAACACTTTTTTTTTTCGGTCTCTTAAACCGTCTTTGCATAATCCATTTCGTTTTGCAACAAAAAAGCATGAAAAACGAGAAACACAGCTAGATGCGTCAGAAGGATTGAAAAACTTGGCCATTTGCGGCGCATAGTTTAAGCCTTGCGGGGTTTCAAACGATGAACGGAAAGGAATTATTTCCTTTGTGCTGGTGAGCGCGACGTGAAACGCGGGGAAAAAAAATGAAACGAGCGAGTTACAAATGGAGCGAAGGTGATCGTATTTTCTATTCAACCGACTAAACAAATACTTGTCAAACGTTGTGTATTAAATTGTTATGTAATTAGCGAAGCCACGCGATCGAAATTATGACTCTGCGGTGTCGGAGTTGTTTGTCTTTCGTACCTTGGCTTCGCAACGTCTTTTATTTAACAGAGAACTTCACCTTAAATTATGCATTGAATTCCATTGAATAAGGATTACCTTAGGCTCGGGAATCATCCGAACGAATAAATATATCTTATCGAAATCGTATATTTTGATTAATTGGAAAATATTTTTTTCAGGCTTCGACGATAGACGGCAGAAGGAAGGGCGCCTGTCTCTTCTGTCAGGAGTATTTCATGGACCTGTACTTGCTCGCCGAGCTTAAGACCATATCGCTCAAAGTGACGACGGTCGATATGCAAAAACCACCGCCGGACTTTCGTACGAATTTCCAGGCTACTCCGCCGCCTATTCTTATCGATAACGGCGAATCGATTCTCGAGAACGAGAAAATCGAGAGACACATTATGAAGAATATACCCGGTGGTCACAATCTTTTCGTGCAGGACAAAGAAGTTGCGACACTTGTGGAGAATTTGTTTAGTGTGAGTAAAAAAAAAGAACATTTTTACGACGTAAATGTAATTTTGACGTTTTATGATTCTTCATCGTGTAAAGAATTTTTCAAAACATTCGATAATCACATTTAGAAATAATCTAGATAAAAATATCTAGGTGTGTGTGTGTCAGATCAGCAAAATCATAACCTCTACAACTTGAGAATACCCGGAGATATTAAGTTAAAATTTATCGCGCAGGTAGAGCTTAATCCTTATTGTTTATTAAAATTTTCAGTGAAACACTTGCAGTCGTTTAGTTGTATTGAATTTAGCGAAAATAGATCGAAACGTTAAAATGATATCAAATTTATCATGTTTTTAAATTTTACGAAAGATTACTATTAAGTTCCTTCTAAATCGATCAAATTTCAAGCAGATAATCCTGTCAGATAATCCTGGAGATAATCAAAGCAATGCCTGTAATTTATAAATTTCACAAAGCTTTCTCCATGAGCAAGCCAAACAAGATACTCGGTAGTATCGGGTAGCTTTGTAAAAAGTTTACTTAATAGGCTTTTCTGTAACTGTTATAACCTTAATTTAAGTTAAATTTGTAAAATATTCGAATGATTAATAATTTTTTTTTATTACAGAAATTAAAACTTCTTCTGCTAAACGCAAAGGAAAAGGACAAAGATCCGAAATCGTCGTCGCTAATGGCACATTTGCGGAAGATCGATGAACACCTCGGTCGTAAAGGAACGCGTTTTCTCACGGGTGACACGATGTGCTGTTTCGACTGCGAACTCATGCCACGTCTTCAGCACATCAGGGTTGCCGGCAAATACTTTGCCGATTTTGAGATACCGGAGACCCTCGTTCACCTGTGGCGGTACATGCATCACATGTACAGGCTCGATGCGTTCTTACAGAGCTGTCCGGCCGATCAGGATATCATCAATCACTATAAGCTCCAACAGGTACAATAACGATTTTATAATAAGAACGATCTAAACCCATTATTTACAAATTATTAGGAAACAATAATTTAGAAAATTAAATGTTGAGACAACACTACATGTTGTACAATATTCATTTAAAATTCTTTCTATTCACGATCTCATTCGCATGGAGAACGTGACGCCGCGACGTCTTCCCGCTGTTAATTCAATTAGAACTCACGGTACACGCAACAATTATCTTAATTGGAAACGAATGTTGACTTAACATCGGTCAATTAACAAACTAAAAATAGATATCCTCGATTGTCGTGCGCGCTACCGCATTTTACTTGTAAAATAACGTATTTCTTTTTGATCACTTTACAGAGCATGAAAATGAAGAAACACGAGGAACTGGAAACACCGACCTTCACGACCAGCATCCCGATCGAAGTCAACGACGACTAAGGCTGGGCCTTTTTCGTCGTTCCGTAATCGTTTGAAACTTCCCCCTCCCCTACCCTTGGTCCTAGTGAAAATACAAAAAATTCGACGAATTCGTCGAAATTCGGGCGATCAAACAAGGCGCCGAAGGATAAGAATAGTCGATGGGTCGTCACAGAAAAGAAAAATATATACATTTGCTATGGACAGTTTTTTTTTCTTGTAATGTAGCTAAAAATTCGTATAACACTAAGTATCTTCTTGTTACGAAGATGGATTAGCTTTTATATCGCGAGACACAGGCAAGAATATACACGAGGCGTGACGCGAATGAAAAAAAAACTATGACGCTTTACAAGAGTGCCCGAGTATGCGAGATGTTCATTTTTCTCGCATTCTCATGTTATGTTTCCTCGTTTCTATCACGATTTAACATTCTTTTTTTTTCCTTCTTTTTTTCTTTACTCTTTCGTAATAATGTAACAATTGTTTATACGTAGTCTGCGACCTGTCGGGTGCTCTGGTGCACGCAAAGCTCTACGATTGTTCGTGTATCGAATTTTCATCGCTTCCACCACGTGCGCACCTATTTATTTTTCGCGAATGAAAAGAAGTTGAAAGCGATTTTTGTGAATACAAGGTTCGTACGAATTAAGCTGATTGGCTATCGAAGATACGGCCTTTTATTATTTTTATTTGAAAGGCACGCTTCATTGTATTCGCGATTCTCGCAGAACGACACGATGTCTGTCGGCTGCAAATGTAAGCTTTCAAAGGAATTTTTCACGGACGAGGCCTTTTTACTGGCATGTACTCGCGCTAGTTATATTTTCTATTCGTGAAGACGACTCCTTTCAGATCACATGATCAGGCACTAGCAATACAGCCAAGTGTAACGAACTTTGTCAATCAAAGAAAATTGATTCTGTATCCAATATTATAAAAAGTTAATCGTTGAAAATTCAACGAGCGAGTATTTTGTTAATCAATTTTAAGGTTGGTAACTTAATTTTATATTAAATGAGTTAATAAACTGAGTCAATATTATACGAAATGAGTGAACTTAGTTGATTAACTAATGAAACAACTTGAGTACGTATTGCGTTAGCAACATCGCGAAATATTCGCACGTGGATGTGAAGACAGATGAAAGTATACAAAAGCCGTCGGTAACATGGTGGAAACTGGAGAGACGGGTGTCCGTCAGTCAGATTCCTGTATTTTTGTGCCAAATTCGAAGACTCATCCGGCTCGCTGTTTCCACCAACTTTGACAAAAAATGTTTTATGTCGAGAAAAAAAAACAATTTCTCAAGGATGAAATAGTAGAAAAAGAATACAAAACGCTTTTTTCTGCTATGAGCCTTGTGCAACCAATAACAAACCTGAATGGAGGGGTCGCTAAAGAATTAAATTGGGAATAGAAAATACAATCGACACGAAAAACAGCATATTGACTCACTATTCCCTTATTATTATTATTATTATTATTATTATTATTATTATTATTATTATGCATTGCTATATACTTCGGTTTATACTCGTAAAGAATAGATATCAAATATACCAGTGTTTACAGTAAATCGTAATCCTGCCATATTCCCGGAACCCTATTTATTTTTTGTAGTTTAGAAAATGTAACATTCTTTTTTCTGGTTTTAAGACAAACTTTTCTTTTACATAAAAAGGATATACATAGAATATATAATATTGAAAAATGTATTCAGATTTATTTTCTATAAGAATTTAATACAATTGGAACGCTCTAGAAAACTGGGTCTTGAAGAAAAACAAACGAGAATGTAACTGTACAACGTCTACAATTATCGATGCAATGAAAACACGTATAAATATTTTTTTCATGGGAATATACTGCAATTGGAAGGCTAAAAAACGGTCTTAAAAAAAAAAAAAAATCGTACAATGTCTACAAACATTTTAATTAATATTTTTGTAAAATGTATTGCAGAACGCACTCCAAGTTGGATGTACGATGCATTGTAATTGTAACGCTCTAGTAAACTGGGTCTTGAAGAAAAACAAACAAAAGAATGTAACAGTACAAGGTCTACAATTATCGGTACAATGGAAAAACGTATTAATATTTGTTTCATGGGAATATCCTGGAATTGGAATACTAGAAAACGGAGTTAAAAAAATTGTACAATGTCTACAAAGATTTTGATGAATATTTTTGTACTGAAGAACGCACTTGTCGCCGAATGTACAATGCACTGAAACGCTCTAGAAAACTGGGTTTTAAAAAAGAAAACAAAAAAAATACCTAATCGTACAATGTCCGAAAGTGTCGCGCGCAGTCAAACGTCAGGAAAAAAAAACGTCATAGACATCGAAGAGCACCGGTATAAATCGAGAGTTTTAAAAATAGCAGACAAGTTGGAAAAGGAAGGGGTGTAAAAGATTTCCCCGTTGCCGTGTTCTCGCGTGATAGCTAAGAGTGAGAGAGAGCAAAGAGAAGAACGGAATACGATGCATCGACGGTGGCGTCTTCCATTCATAAATAGGAGGCTCGAGCATCGTGCGTCGTCGTCGTAACAGTGGATCGGCCATGTTGGACTGCGCGAGTCGTATAAGTCTTTTATTTTCATGATAAAATCAACTTTTCTACCTAATAACATATTTATTTAATCAAAAATTTTTGAAAACTTATTAAAACAAACATTTTTATAATGTCCTTTAAATTTTGGCGGGAAACCAATAAAATTTCAAGTCGTTACGCGCGTCCATGGCGATTGCCGTGTTAGAGAACTCAGTGCACAGCTGATCAGTGGTCCCCGACGGACGGTCGACGAGAGTTTCTCGTCACTTTGGAAAATCCTCCACAACGAAGGGAAGACGCGCCAGCGCGCGCGTTCCGTAGACCAACAAAAAATATAAATATAGAGTAAAACGTTTTTTCCCCCCCTTTTTTTTTTTAAATCAAACTCAATTTTGTGGTGTAACCGAAGGGAACTGTTCATTTCGAGACCTGGAGCCCTAGGACTTGATACAAAGGACTGATAGTGGCTTTACGAATAAATTTATACACACACGAGCGTCAGAACGAAAAAAAAAAAAACGAAAAGAAGCTTCGTCACTGAATCCCAAAGTGTTGATAAAAACAAGTGAGAGTGCGCCTTTAGGTTTTTAATAATTTAATCATTTTTGTTGTTATCGCGGGTCTATTAATCTATTCCCTTTGGACGTGTTTCGATGGTGGCCATCCGGTAAGTTATTTTTCACTATCAATTAAGTACATTTGGTTAATGGGAAACCGATGAAACAGATGAATATTAAATAAAATATAAATACTAACGAATTCTACAATTATTTGGCAGTAATAATAAAAACGAATAATCGGTTTATCATAATTGGAACGCGATCGAAGAGCCCTACGAAAATGACTACCTACTTCACTCACTGACTTTTATCTGCCTGTAGCGGCCATGTTACACGCGAGAAACGAAAATACACTTAAGAGGGGGCAGGTTGGGAGGGAGGGAGGGAAGGGAGATTTCTAAGACGGCGGAATGCGTTTCAACTTTGCGTGTCGATAGTCGGTAAATCAACATTTACGATAAATTGATACAAGCTATATATACATTAATCGCCCTTAATTCACCGTCTAATTATCGTCTGCTCTGTCAAAATATTAATAACTGAAATAATTAAAAAAACAAAAACAAATTCTTAGTTTAATTATCAAATTTCCTTGATTATCGTAAACTAAAAAAAAAAAAGCATTTGGTTAAAAATGTAATATTACGTTAAATTATTCCACATTCTGGATTTTACATTTCCCATGAACTATGGAAGAGTCATGTCACGTGTGCGATGCGTAACTAATTTTCCGAGTCGGTAATTCAACATTTACGAATTGACATAACCTAGATGTTCATTAATCACCCTTAATTCACCATCCGATCATCGTCTGCTCTGTCAAAGTGTCAGTTAATGCCTTGAATTTGATAGAAAAATCTGCCGTTTAAACTGTCAAACTTTTCAGATTATCGTAAATTAGATAAAAAAGAACAAAATCATTTTGTTAAAAATACTGAGAATTGTGATTTCTTGAGATACAAAATTGTTTTTTGTATTCCTGATTATGATTTATGACGAAAAAGGCAAATGTTTTATAGTAATTGAGTTCATGTAGGCTTTAAAGCGCTTGACATATTTGTATATAATATTACGTTTAATTATCTAACGTTCTGGATTTCTTATTTCTCATGGACAACGAAAGGGAATGACACGTGCGCGGTAACATTGCTAAGCTTGTAATACTCGCACGCATAAACATATCACGTACTTCGAAGAAGCGTAAAGGAAATGCCCCGCCATAGATTTAACGTGCGTCAGATTTGATTAATTAAAGATTTTTGCCAAACAATAAAAAAAAATGTATCTAATTGATGGCTGGGGATGTATAAAAGTTTTTTTTTGTTTGCTGCTTTTATTTATCATTGAGAAAACTCTGAACAGTCTAGATAAAGTATACGTAGTAAGCATACGTAGGAAGTACGAAGTGATGTACAGTTGGTTCAACGAAAGGTGGATATCGTTACTTTGAGTCTTATGTTTCTTTTATGATGTCCGTGACGAAGAACACAGATGTTCACCGCTCAAGTTGTGCCAAGAGAACACTCCAGTTACGTCGCACTTACCTTAAAATATTTATTCGTTTGATAAAAAAGAATAAAAAAATAACAGAATCAATTGTTTTAGGTAGAAAAACTGTTGGTTGGCGCAAAAAAAAATGTACAAAAATGAAACTTCGAATAGAATGCGTCAAACGTTTCTGTCGATTGCCAATGGAAAAACTATCTTACTTGCACTCGTGGCGGCTAAGTCGGTCTAGCGCAGCGTTTTAACGTCATTTGAAAAATATTTGAGTCTAAGAGTGATAAAACTAATGTTGCGATCCCAAATTTCTCTGCCACAGTTGATCCGTCGGATAAAATACAAGAACATCGTCCTGTAGAATTGTTAGACCGAGGTAAACGTTGTCGGCTTTTATCCGACAGATTGACCGTGACAAAGAAATTTAGATTGTAGTTTTTGTAACCAGACGCTTTAAGGTGATGCGATGCTACTATTAGGTTCTTCGAAGAAACTGTCGCACCAATTTCTCTGCCAGGTTTAATCGGTCGCATAAATTTGGGATATGAAGTATCTCTGATATTATGAATTTGTACTATGTCTCTCGCACCTATACATGTTTGACATAGTCTTAAAGGAATTCGGGTGTATCCACTTACCGCATCCCTTGCAACAGGGAAACGTATAGTACGGTACTACCACCTATTAATGTCACACTACCCAGGCAACTGTACTTTTGTCTTTCACCTCGGTATTTTCATGACACAAATATCTTGCCGGAGTTCGCTGGAATTTGGCTTTTTCTTTTTTCCCGACTGTCTGTGTGTTCCGTCGGGGACCAAACCGAATTCCGTACGAGGCTGCAGTGGCTCTCGATAGGCGTGAAGGTCTCGAAATGATCGGTTTCGTGATTTTTTAACTCAACCATAAATGGGATCCTCAATAACTACAAACGGATCTTTCATAATGTTTAACCTTAAAATGGAAATTATTACCTGCAGAATCGATTGCTCAGTATCGAAATGGCTCTATAAATAACAAGTAGAACTTTGACTTGGTCGTAACTTGAAAATATAATAAACTTAAGGCTTATTCTATAATCTCTTAGATCATAAATCACAAAGATGGCCATAATTCAAGATGGAATAATAATTCCTGACCATCTGGCGTAAGTGTCGCGATTGAGGCAGAAAAGCCCTGGCGAGTCTTGGCGAGTTAGAGAAAATCACGAAATCGCTATAAGTCGACTACGCGTCGTAGAGAACTGGCGTCGTTCATCGAATTCTTTCGTGGTCGTTGCGAATCGGTTTATCTACCATACTTCTATCTGGCGCACTCCCTCCGCTTTCCTCATGAGTTTCTGCGGCCTCTGGGATATCAATAATTTTAGATACAGTTGGCTGTTGAGCCACAAAGTATTTGGGAAAACCGTACGTGATCTTTCGACTTGGAAGTTGTGAAATATATGAAAGAAAATTTGCGTATCGGAGAGGATTGAGAAGGAAAGCGCGACGACGTACAATGTGCAATATCATCAGCAGGCGTGAACAGACACGTACGTGCATCGCATCCTATATCTATAACGCAAGAGGGCAATAAGATGTAAGCAACTCGCCGTGTTATTAATTCGCGACTCCCGCGCACATTAATGCAGCATCAGTGGCATCAGTGGCTTAGCAAAAGTAATATGGCCGTTTGCCAAATGCGGATTCCACAGTGTGCGCTCTCTGCGGGATGTCCACCACTATGTGGCTATGTGGCCTCCGATGAAAAGCACTTCTCAGCCACACAGACGACGTTCTCGCAAAATGTTTTCCGACTAAACGGGAACGGGTTGATAGGTGTGATTTAAATAATATAACGGTCGTCGGTTGACAAAAATCTCACGAAAATATCGTATGACATCTGTAAATGACTACACGAAATGGCGGATTGGCACGAGTTTTTTAATCAAACATGGATGATGCTGATCATTAGCACTGAACCGTGGGACTGTAGCCGTCCTTTCCAGGCTAAAATGTAAAAGAATATGCGTTACGCAAAATGGATGATGTTGCGAATATTTTTGGGTTAAATAGCTGACTGCGCAGACGCATCACAAAATGGCCGATTTATATGAAACCATGAAATGGCCCATACATGTACGCGTCGTCATATCAGAAATTAAAAGCTTTCGTTTCCATAAGTTCTATCAATTTTACAGACTCGTGTAAGCAAATAAAAAATCAACTAAACGGGATAAAATAAAATCTCATGTCTTTGGACAAAAGGAGAAATTAAGAGTCATAAATGTAACGTGTGGGCGCGTGGTACGTACGCACCATGCCGGCTAATTATGTGGCACTCCTACGTTCGGCACGCGGCACAGGTGTCCACCGGCTCGCATCTTGCTTCTCGGTGCCAACACTAACACACATACACCCGGAAGCGCGCGCGCGCGCACACACACACGTACACACATATACAAACATGAATTCCGTGAGTTCCGACTCCACAGAAATATATTTGAAGAGAGGCAGGCAGTGTCCGAGGGCACACAGACACCTGCTGCCTCGAAACATCGGATCGTCTACGCGCTTTCTTTTTTTCACTTTACATTTGGATCATTTGCGCTTATTCATTGCGTTATACCTGAAGAACCAAATTACGTTAGATATCTTCTTTTTATTAAATAATTTTACTATGTTACTACCGGTGTCCCACTTTCCAACGAATAAATCATTTAATCCAGATAATTAGATTAGTAGAAGCAGACAAATATTTTTTTCTGTGATCTACACAAGTTCTAATCACCTCGCACCACCATCAGCATATATCCGTCATTATGTCACTTCCTTCTTATCTTTGTACCTTACGTGAAATTGTTCCTATGGTTTCTTAATTTCGCTTTTTTTAATAGACAAATGGCTCTATCGTGGTGTCACAGTCGGGTGCCACAAACGGTTCGATGTGCTTTCGTTTTTTTGGCATCATGGTGACGACGTGCATCAGATTGCACGATGCACTGTACCAGCGTGAATACGGAATACTACGATCCATCTCAAAGCACAGCGATGTGTCGGCACCATGCTAATATTGTTTAGGCACATGCAAGCTGTGTCATCGTTGCATTGCTCTCAAAAGCGGACGCACATCGAACCGTGACAGCACGGTGTTCTCCCTTTATGACACGACTCGCTATGTACATTTGTTTCGTTTAAACCCATTTGCTTCGTGTCTTACCATCAAAAACTTTAAACCACGAAGGCAGGTGGCTTAGTTGGATTTTATTGGTGATAATCCAAGTCGATTGAATATCGCGAATTTGACTGTGCTGATGATGGAAAGAGGAATAAGAAAGCAGTTCGATGATGGAGAAAGAGTGTCGATGAATAACGAAAAAACTTAAAACCTGATGAACGCAGGTAGCTGCCCTGCCAGGAGGATGGGGGCCCACGATGGGGGAGTGCTACTGCTCTAACATCGCCATCATGCAGCTGTTCCATGAGCTGAAGCAGCAGTTTCCTGCGCTCCCCGACCACATCGTGTCCCAGTGCATCGCCCAGGTACACGTGCGAGGCCTGACGTGTTTATGTCTATTATCGCCCACAACCGAAAAGAAACTCTGTTACTAAATTTCTGTCTTCGTCGTCTCCTTGATGTTTGTTTTTCTTTTGGTTGCAACAATTTTCCAATTGCAGTAACAATTGCTTCTTTATTTGCTTCATTGGTTGTCCTGAAATTTCACAATAAATAAATACAGTGAATGTTGTTCAACATGCACAGTGCCATTCATTCCCGTTGCAAATATTTTAATCCTCAAAGAAACATTGCGTGAAACTAACGTGTGATTTTTGCACCTTTGGATTTAATTAAGGAGGTTCGTTTAAGGAAGGGAGGATATTCAATACATTTGGAAAGAACGATTTTCCTGTGAATACAAAATCAAGATTTCGGTTGCGCATCCGTTGCGCATACCCCGTTTCAATTTTTGTTGCAGAACAGTCACGACAAGGAGACATGCGCACGAAGTTTACGCGCGACCCAGGAGTCACGTCCTTCGCCGGGTGCGTTTCCACCGCCATCCCCAGGACACATCGAGCAAATCGCACAAGACAGGAGAGAACCGAGCCAGCGTCGTGGTATGATAAATTATCATCGAACGACAACTTTGAATGGTGTCAACGCAACGAATGCGACGACGAAAAATCCAAACGGTTATCATCATCCCCACGTTCGAGCTCACAGACCAGTTTCACTGGACATAGGAAGGACCTACGGAACGCGTCCGTGTTCCCGATCTCCTAACGGGCGAACACGACTCTCTTCAAACTGCAACGAAACTTTCGAATCGTCGAGCCCTGCCCCTTTGTCAGCGCCACCCTTTTTCTACCCTACGAGAGGCTTCTTCGAGGACCTACCGACTTCTAACGTCGGAAATACAAATCCCAAGTTCGCCGTTGAAGCAATCACCGATTCGTCGAACCCAACTACGACTGCAAATAATATTCCTAATCCGTCGATCGTCCTCGAAAACAAGCCACGCAAACGTGGCAACCAGCCGACCAGCACAGCGTTTGAGCTCAACGTCAACGTTGCGTGTAGCCCAGCTGGTAATCACGGTAAGTTGAAACTTGATCAGTAATCATTACATGTACAGAACTGAAATGAACCTCGAGTCGGCCGGTTATTCTTATCCTTCTATCCCCGTTAATGAATCAGTAAATTTTACCTGATTTCAAACAGATCGCAACATACAATTTATAATATTTTTCCGTGCTAAATTTAGCAGACTATCGAACAGTACCGACAATCGGCACTGCAAAACGAAGCGACTTGGTGGTAGAGCCTCGATCGCATTACGTTGAACCCAGGCTGGACCAACCCGGGAAGCCACCCAGTTTGCTTAATCACCAACAGCATTCGCAGGATCACACGAGAAGTTATACGTCGGTGAGCCTTACGTTAAGGCCACCTTCGTCCGAGCCTCAGGCTCCGATCGACATAAGGTCCCAGGGCTCGAGTCTCACTTACTCCACGTCCTCGTTGGATCCTCGAGGTTTTCAAAGCCGTTTGCAGATCAGCATCGGCCCAGGAAACATCGGCAGCGTGGCGTCAGCCAGGATAAGGCCACCGATGGCCCATCCGAGGCCCACCAGCCTCGTACCCCATCTTCAGGCGGCTCCACAAAGGCCACCAGGTGAGGAGTACAACACAATTTTGAGCCAATCAGCTCAACGAAAGTAAAACGTTTAACATCCATCGATGCGTTGATTTTTCATAATAAAAAAATGGTATTCCAGGTCTTCCAGCTGGCCCCCCTAGCCAATTGCCCCGTCCTACGACAACGATGAGCGCCCCAACGACACCCTCAGCACCGACGATCAGTCTCGTGGAACCTACGAGCTTACCTACGACTCCCTCAACAGCCCCAACGATCTCATCGCCTTCTGCAAATTCTCTAACAAGAGATCAGAACCAGACCAACTTGGATTTGAACCGACTGTCTTTGAGCCAAGGTGAGAACGAAAATGATAGTAAAATAAAGTCGGGAAGTAAATAAAATTACATTTTTTTATCATTACGAGTGGACACCTTATCGTTCGATCAAGAAACTGGAGATCATACTATTGTAGACGAACTTTTGGTGCTAGGCGCCCACGTTATTATCTTCATCGCTCGAGAAACGATATTTACGCATTCCTGACCCACGCGCGCGGTCTATACATAGACGCGCGGGGATGAAGGAGCAAAGCGGCGGAAATAAGCAAGCGCGTCCACAATATAATGAGCATTAGGCCACCTGATTTGGTCTTAAATCTCGATGTAAATAACGATAATGTGATATGAGCAGGGTTTTCTCATTCAAGAGTTTCACGTCTCTTTACATTCTCCGAGTGACGTCTCCGTCACGATCGAGTATATACGATGAATCCGTCACTCATGACCAAGTTCTTATCTTTTCTATTGACGTAATAATAATTGGAACCTGATTAATGAGTCAGGATTTTATTTGATTATTTTGTTGGCTTTCGTGCACAGTGACGGAGCATCAAAAACTGTTGGTCGTGGAACAACTGATGAGGAAGGAGAGACTAGAGAAAGAGCTCAGGGCTGAAAAGGGAAAACTCGAGGCGATGAAGCGCGAATTGCAGGCACTCATCAGGCCATTGAATTCCACCATACCTCCTGATGTAAATAAGAATTTCAAACGCGAGCTTCAAGGAACAATTTTTGTAAAATACGTCGAAATTATTGACGATTTTTTTTTTTCAGAAACTCAAGAGGAATTTAAAAAGCGAAATTTATCAGCTACAGTTAGAATGCGACAGACTGGCCGACGAGGTGGACAAGAGATCCGATCCAAGAGGTTCGAATAATTTGAACTAACAATTATTTCAAGTAAATGACAGATGATTGACAGAGATATCGTTACGAAAATTACATTGCAATTAAACGTAAATAAAATTTGAATCAATCTTTAATTTATGCAGTTCCTCTGGGCGAAACGAACGAGGAATTTTATCAGGGCATTTACACGGGTCAGCAGTTCGCATTCAATGGGAATTACGTAGACGGTGTTACGGATACGAGTATCCCGGAATCACCGCCTTTGCTCAACAGACCACATGTCTGGCAACTTCCCGCGAATCAGGTTAATCCTCACGACAATAATACGGAGGATCGTCGGGAAAGTCGCAACGATGACGACTGGGATGAGCGTGATGGTCCATCGTGGGTATGTCGAATGTGCACATTCGACAATCATCCATTAATGGACAAATGCGAGCAATGCGATATGCCCCGATTGCTCGTTCACGACACAGGTACGAGTTTCGCTCTTACTAGGAACGCAGATGGTAAATTCATCGACTTTACCCAACCTCAGGAGCCCTCGACTTCCAAGTGCAAAAATACAAAACAAGATATTTAGTGTCCCGATTGTAGATATATTTCTTTTAAAGATAAACCTACAAATAGTGTTCCAATCTGAATGAAATCAAAAGACAAACACCGAAGATTTTTTTTTAAGTCTTTAGTCGCAATTTTTGCTCCAGAAGTCGAATTTTGTTTATGAGAGCAATGTCGTTGATAATTGTTAAAAAAATCGAGCAAATGCAGCTACTTAACAGCATGATATGCAACTGTCGTGCTCCGTTAACACGGCAGAAAGGAAACTGAGTGATAATAACGCTTGAAAATTAACACGATTATACTAATTGTTGTTTTTTTTAGTTTAAGTTTTATCAAGCCTGTGATCCAAACCTTCGTTCGTGTATGTAACTTTTGTAATTTAATTTCTTTTTTTGCCTCGTTTGTGTGATTTGTTTTGCATAATAATAAATGATAATAAAAAAAAAAATTTTAATGTTGTGAGTTGAGATTTATTTATTGAAATAAAAATAACGAAAATTCATCGGATTCAACTTTTCTTTAAACAATACATGAAATTTGTGATTATTCGATTATTTCACAGGTGAGACGCAAGATATTCATATACGTGTCACGCATCACCATAACTTTTCGCCCAGAAGTGAGTAAAAAAATGACTCATTGACGATTTAGCTCGTCAACGTTTTTAGAACATAACTTAGAACATAAAGTGAAAAAAATTAATGGTTTTTTCGCAGGAACGGTGCACAGTTGGGTCGTTTGACGCGTGCAGCATTAGACTCCGAAGAATAATAAAAAAATAATTTAAAAAAACTGTAAATACCTTATAATTTAATAAACTAGCGAAAAGGGGGAAGATAAATACAAGAAAAATAGCATCGAACGCCATAGGAAAGTGGGAATTGTTCTTTTTTTGTTTTTTTTTAAAACAAATATCTTCACCGAAAAAATTTGTATATTGCAATAATTAAATTTTTTTATTTGTCGTTAGTTTACGTGCCTTAATTAAAACTCTGATAAATGTTATATCGTTTTCTTTTTCAATATTCGATACTGACGCTAATACATATTTAACCTCTCGAGTGTTAATATATTTGTCGATATTTGCGTCAGTGATACTCAACGGATTAGATAATAAACGGTAACGGTGAAACATAAATACTTTAAATTGCTGTTCCGCGTTCCAGATTGAGTTTCGTTTCGCGAGTATATTCTCCATAGAAACGTTCCAGTTTAGAATTGAATTTAGCGTTTCTTTCATTGATGTAGTCGATATCGGCGTCATCATTGTGTGTTCTTCGCCGACTGTATTTCTCGCGTTTGGCAATTCTGTAATTTAACAAAAATCAATTAATTGAAGAAAAAAAAAGAACAACAATTTAATCTCAATCCTCAAACTTTGTTCAATCTTACTGTTTTTCAAGGTCATCGACCATACGATCTATCGATTCTTTTTTATCCTCGTGTAGACCCTGAAGTATCGTGTTTCTGTCGCCATAAAAAGCAGCACCAAGTTTTTCACGCGTTTCTTCGTACTTTTCCATATCAGGTTTGATTCCCTTAATAAGACGATTGTACTGTCGAGTCGTAGCTTGCTCGTAATCAGCGAAACCTGTATCTGGATTTTTTTTCTTTTTTTTGCGATCCAAACGATCAGCTTCGACCGCCTGGATGTTTAAAAGTTTTTCGCGCTCGTAATTCAGTCCCTTGAGAAAAAAAAAGCACAAAATATCAATATTAGTAAATAAAATACAGTGAATTGAGTTGCTTAAACAAATAAATCTGTCAAAATATCTCAAATAGTAATTTTGAAAATAATCAAATTCCAGGAGGTATTTTATCTTGCTGACAATCCAAAAAAATTTTTCATAAATTCACCTTTGCTTCTGCTTCTTTACGAGCAGCCTCGTCCGATATCAACCACTCTGCTTGACGTTTTCTGGCTTCCCAATTTGTCGGCAATTTTTTTCTCTTGTCCTCCTCTATTACTTCCTTGTGATTCTGTTGTCTAGCTTCATTCTGAAGCAAAGAAAATACATTAGACACCAAAGAAAATGCTACGATATAAAAATATGCATAAACATCTGTCCAAGCTTCCTTAACGTACCCTCATTGTATGCAATGCCCGTAGACGTTTCTTCCGTTCTGCTTGCTTCTCAGCGAAGGTATTCGTACTCGTCGAAGCTGCCTCCGCCATCTCGGCATTTAATTTCAACAAATTGTATGTAAAGTCAATGATTTAACGTCGTCACGCGCAAATACTTGAGTACTTGTGACGAAACGAGGTTAAAGAAACACAAACAATTAAATGGAACCAGTGACGCCACCACGGGAGCTATTTGTGATAATATTTCAACAGTTTTGGAAGGTACATTACTGCGCCATCGAGAATCTCTCATATCTCTCATATATCTCTCCTCAAAACCTCAAAAGGTAAGATTAATTTCTTTATAACCGGCAATATTCAACTGTTACCAACAAGATAATAATAATAATAATAATAATAATAATAATAATAAGAGATCGAAACACATTGTTAGTGTTCTCGATGCCCACCATGACCTAACAGGCGTTCCGCTCGACTTTTATCTTCTTTGCAAGCAAACTCACAGTAGATTTTGAGCTAGCGTTAGCGCATTACGAATTATTTCAGGGAAAATAGTAGAGGGGCCCGTTAACGGGTTGGGGGAAACGGCGGGGCGTTAGTTGCAATAAAACATATCGGGCCAATAGAGCAATAGACACGTCAAAGACGCGTAAAGTGTTTGCTGAAACCACGCGAAGATAGTAGAGGACGGAGTGTGCATCGGAGCAAAAGGGCGGCGCGCAGGCATTTGTACTCGGGGGCAACAGGCTGTCGAGAAGGGCACGCACAATGCGTGGTTCAGAGTATAACCAGTGAAAATAACTGCACTACTACCACTCACGGTAACCACGGTGGAGCGTGCATATTTTTAGAACTATCGTTCAACGATTATTTACAATTTGCTGAATCGTGGTTCCGATATATCGTTAGCGGTTTGAGAGAAAATAAATCGCGTGTGTTATGGAGACCTTGGAGAGGAGCCGCGTGTGCCGTTTGTGCGGCAAACACGCTGGGATTACCATCGACATATTTGACAAACGTGGAAATCATGTGAAAAAGATTAACTCCGTTCTGCCAATCTTGGTAGGTCACACAGTTAACTCGAAACGTGGTAGACGTAGCTTCATCCAAATCGATTGTTAATTACAAATTCATATTGCAACCATCCCCTGTGAATTATCTCTTGGCTCACCACGCAAATAAAATTCCAATGCTAAGCGAAATATGACCGCCAGTGTAAAGCAGTACCCGTGTGAGCTTTCTCCCTGACACAACACCCTCTTCCCTCTCGCCTCGCTTTTGCGACACTAGTTCGCGCTTCTACCATTAATGGCACAGCGCCTCACGTATCATTTATTTCCCGCCAAAACAATTGCCGCTACTTTTAACTTTGAATCGAATCTTACGACTCTTTTATTATTGTCGATTAATTCATTAAAACTTTTTACGTATTTACAAGATTTTAAATATATTATTGCAACTTTGATTTGTTTGTAAGAAATTTAGTTTTGCAAATTTTTTATTTATTTGTCAAACGAAGTTATTTATGTGATTTTCATGAATTTTTATTGAATGAATATTTTTCTGGTTATGATTATAAAGTTGTTATATTGATATATTTTTTTCTATGATTATTTTAGGTTCACGAGATGGATCTGCTGCCGAAACACATTTGCCATCCCTGCAATTACAAACTCCAAGAGTTTCACAAATTTTACAAGGATTGTTTGAAAACCGATACCAATTTGAAAGGCCAATTGTCGTGGATGCGCGGTTCCGTGGAACGCGAAGAAATAGGCGTACCGATGGTACAGATAAACAATTTTATGATAAAAACCGAACCACCCGACTACGACGATCGAGACACCACGGAAACCATTTTACACAGTAGAAATTTTACGAATTACGTTGAAAACGGTTGCACAGCGTATCCCGAGAGAATTTTTCCCTCATCCGGGACGGAATGTTCGTTGTGCGGCTGTTACTGCGGAACGAGAAATCGGGTCGACGGCAAACTCGCTAAAACGAACGTGAAAACTCAAGCCGTTAAACATAGAAACGAGAAAAACAATAACGAACAATTCGCATTGAGAGACACGATCAGAAGAAATTTATTCGCTACGGAAATTTTTGGTGATAAAAATCCTCGAATACAGACGGAAATTCCTATTTGCAATATTCCACGAGGTTTGATGAGCAACGAGGCTGCGGCTAACGCGCTAGGCGCTAGCGTGAGACTCGAGAGGTTAAGCTGTCCGGAAAATGGGCACCGAATCGTGAGGAACCTCAAAATGGTGGACAATATCAACAAAATGTCCCCTAGGACACTTCGACCTAGAAAAACGTGCGTAACGAATCCATCCCGTCCAGTTTCCGCGCTCGTCGCAAAGACCAAATTGAGCTGCGAAAATATCGGTCGAAATGACTTGAACGACTTTAAATCGGTCGACATCAAAGTGGAAACGTCCGAGGAGTATGAACGAAGTCTGAGACCACGAATGGAAGACATCGACTATTCGGAAACTAAGCGAAAAAATCCTATGGCTCGAACAACGGACAGAAAACTTAAAAATTCCTCCAACAATCACTTAAACGCCAAATTACAAAGAAAAATTGACAAAAAACTATCAAATTACGTAAAGAGTCCAAACTTTGTAGCGATAAAAGTCGAACCCGAGGCATTCATGGAAAGTTCGAGTTTTTCAAAAATGAGGCAAAACCCAAAAAGTTCGATGTCATCGAGAAACGCTAAGAAAAAAGTCACAAAAATGAAGCTTGAAGAATTTCTCAAGAGCTCGATTATCGACAAAATTTCATCGAGAAGAAGCTTCAATGGACCAAACAATCGTATCACGGATTTTTCGAGAGCAAAAATAAAGAACGCAACGCGACAAAGAAATTCGCCGGAAAAACGTGGCTCCTACGCGTCTCCCTATCTAAGATCACAGCGAATTCATCTCAGAAACGGTAAATTGAAGAAATTCGATTCTATCGTTGAAAAACCAAAGAAGATTCAGAGGAGCAACATTCTGCATGGACTTTTGTTGGAATCGATAAAACGGGAAAAATGTGAGATCAACGAGAGATCCTCTCAAACGATATACAAACATCGCGATTGCGATTTGTGCAACAGTCGTTTCGCCAGTTCCGAGCTCTACATGCTTCACGGTTGTTATACCAATAAACGACATTGATCATTATCGATAAATAATAATTAATTGATTTCACATTAACTTATGACGAACTAGAGGAAAGTGTTGCTCTCTTGAATACCAAACGTGCACAAATCTTAACAATTTTATGAAACAAATTCATTAACGTGATCCACTCATCCACGTATCAACATATTCAATGCATAAAATCGTGCATTAAGGGCTATCGCGGTAAAATTACTTATTTACGTAACTTTTTTTGTAACAACACGTATAAAATTTGTGAACATCGTTTAAATTCACAAAACGCCTTACACGTGTATAAAATAAATAAAAAAAGATTAACACGCGAAATGATCGATGTATATAATATTTTAGAATCGATAAAAAAAAGGACGATATAGTTATATATAGCTCGCGAGCAGCGATCGTTGTGATATAAATTAGTATCCAGTAATTTATGTTACACGATTTATTATAGAGGTTAACATGTTACTTCATGTGCATATATCCTATATTCTTAACTGAAAAATGTGACGATAAAATTAGAATAACGTAATTTCTGCTTGCAATAATCGGCAAAATAATACTTTCCTAAATGTCACGAATGCCGAATCGTGTGTCGATTAAAGTAAATTACATATTCGAGATATATTTTTTACGAATTACAAAGAATAAAAATAATATCGTAAATAACGCCATTTGTGAGAAAGTATTATCTTCGTCACAAAAATATTCGTTTTTATGATACAGTTATTATTCTACACCGACAACGAAGTATCGGAATTTACTTCGATATATATATGTAATATCAATATGACACCATGATTCATGGGGCGTCGCATTGAAATTCACTTAAATCAACAATATCCTTAGTTGTCTATTATTATTATTATTATTATTATTATTATTATTATTATTATTATTATTATTATTTTCTATCGCATAAATAACTATTGGCTAATAAAATGTTACTGCTTCTTAAAATTGTGGCATTTTTTTCCGTAAATCTTTCCAAATTACTCGAATCGCCTGTAAAAATATATGAAAAATAGTTACGCAGCAACAACGCTGACGTAAGATTTTGAGGTAACATATTCAATTTCAGTGGAATTTGTTATTGTGAATGACGAAGAATTCTAGAATTTCATTAGCGCGTATCACCTTGGTGATTGAATTAATTTTATTTTTCATTATGGCAACTTTCTTGAAAAAATATCGAGAAACGATATGCGCGCGCATCAGCCACGAGCAGCAGAGAAGAGAATACGAGAAGATGTAACAAACAAACAAATAAATGAGCGGACGTCAAAGGAAGACGCCGAAACGATGATCGCTATTAACTCGATCTGTAATTTTGCACGTGGACGCGATAAAGACTGAATAATTATTATGTCAGAGAAAGCGAAGGATTCGGCAGCCGCCGCCGACGATGTAAGTTCGTAAACACGTAATTGACTTTTTCGAGCTTACACTGCAATACATAACCTCACTTTCCATAGATCAGACCTTATGATGAAAATTAATTAATTTTTCAACATCTTCGTTATTTATTTTGGCTATCTTAATTCGTATATTATTGAATTATCAACAGTCGATCGAAAATTCTTCGTCTAACTACAATTTTTTGAATTCTTCAAAATCTTTTATTTATCTATAAAATTCAGTTTGTATAAAAAATGTTGAGAAAAACATAGTTTGCGTTACTCTCCAGTTAATGTCGACTGGCGGAGACACTCTGGGTTCCTCGATAAGCTTAAGCCTCGAGAGCTCGGTGCGTCTCAGAGAAAAATCTAAGCCGGCAATCGAAGAGCAACATCCTGGCGTAGGCAACAAGATTGATGAGAAACAATGGTGGCTAAAGCGGCCGGAGACTCGTCTGGGAATTTCCATGGCTAATAGAAATCCTGTCTTGGGCAACGAACAGAAACAAACTTCTTCACCTGACATCAGTTCCTCGATGAAAGAGTTTCTTGAGAAAGAGAAATTTTGCAAAGTACGTTAATCGTCGATGCTTTTCAACAGTTGAATTTATTCTAGAGAATTCATTTAAAATATATTTTACTTAATTCAGGCCCAAAACAAGAACGAAGGCGAAGAGAAAAAAGACAAAGACGATACGCTTTGTGACATTCTCGCATCTGCTGCGTTTGACAAATATCCATCTGACTTTGAGAGTACGATTTCTCAATACAATGAATAATTTTCACAAGTTTTTTAACCATTGATAAAGTAAATAATAATTTTTATTGTCATTTAACTGACGTTTAGATGCGACCGACGAGGATATTGGAAGTTTTCTCGAAGAAATGAGTAAAATTGCGGGCGCCTTGAGCCCGAGTTCAGCTCCAGAACGTACAAAGTCAGGCGAGGATTCGAGTAAAAATCCCACGGAGGAGGAAAAATCAGTCGAAGAATTGTTGGAGGAAGCTGAAAGGCTCGTTCGGGAAAACGTTGGCCTCTCGAAGAGTGCATCGCGCTCCGATACGCTTGTTCTGGACGAGGTGAACAATTTTGGTGAAAATTCTCGAGCGCACAGACTCGAGGAAGATATTTTTCATCTGATAGAGCAGGAGGTTCACCGCGAGTCTGAAAAAATTCGTAAAAGTCCAAAAAACGAGAAGAAACGACAAGAGGCGAATCCGGGCTTCGAGATTCTCTACGAGAACATCAATAGTCTGAAGCCACCGAAATTCTCGAGTCTCGAGACGCAGAAAAAACGCTTTGAGGAGCACAAAGTCGAAGTGTCGTCGAGCTCGGATCTTGACGATCCGATCGATCGCCATTCAAAATCCGAGGACCCTAAGAAAATCGATGAATTACAGAGGGACAAGGAAAATCTTCAGAAGGAAATCACCGACGTTGACAAAGACTTTTTTGACGATTTGCTAAGACGCTCCAAGGAGAAGATAGAGGGTGGTATGTCCGGAAGTTCGAGCTTCGGGCAGGAGGATTTTTCGCACTTTTTGCGAATTCTGCAGGGTCAAGATCGCAAAGAGCAAGAAACGAAAGACGCTAAATTTACTCTGAAAAAGACGAAAGATGAAATTATTCCTGAAGGAAATGTCACATTTCCGGAAAAAGAAATTACGGCGATACTGGAAAAAGAATTTCTAGCCAGAAAGAAATATATTAATAACAAAGACTCTCACGAATTTGGCGAGTCGGATTCGAGCGTGGCGAGTGTCGAAATCGGCGCCAAAAATAATGAAAAACAAATGTACTCGCGAAGTTCGAGCAAAGATCGCTCCCAAAGTCACGAGAAACTACCATCCGCGAGCAGGGAAAAAATTTCGCCAAGTTCCAGCGTCGATGAGTCGAAGAAGCCGGAACGAAGGTCGTCGAAATCCGAAGAAGCGAAAAAAGTCGTTAACTCGAAGAGCGAGCTTTACACCGTCGGTTTGACACCAAGGTTGGAACTGTTTGCCGACGCTATTCCTAAATTGATTGCCGAAAAATCGAATGAAAATATTCGCAAGGAAGAAATGAACGAAATGTCGAAAAACAATGAAAACGAGAAAACAAAAACACTTGTCGACGAAAAAAACTTTGAGGACCAAGTGAAAAAAGCTAAAATAGATTCAAAGGAAGAAAAAGATGAGAGAAAAACAACGAGTGAAAAAGTTATCGAGGAATCGGCGCCGAAAAGAAAAAAAATGGAAGAAAATCAGGAAATCGTTGAAAAATCAAGTTCGAATCGAGCGACGAAAACAAAATCCGAAAGCGTGAAGCTCAGCCCTTCGAAGAGTTACAATGTACTCTCAAAATCGGTGCTAAACTTGCGATCGTCTCTCAACGACGTGAGATGTAGTAAATCAGCCGATTTTCAGCGTCGTCCTTACCAACAGTCGGTTAAAACGTCGGGGCATTTGAAATCCACAGTAAAACAGGCTGCGAAGGTTTCTACGTCAAAGCAAACGCCGAAAATGAAATTATCGCTGAAACCTTCGTCGTCGAAGTTTAATCTGTTGCCAAAGCCTCCCGTAAGGTCGGAGATTCCGGTAAAATATTCGTTGGCCGGTGGTGATTGTCGTAAGAATCTCACCAAGGACGATCTTGAGGCTCTGTGTCGCGACGAAAAGCGCATAAACGCTTTGCTCAGGAATCAAATAGACTCTGAGGCAAAACTTTACAAACAGCAGATGCAGAGCATGCGCACGAGCTTCGAGGAAGAATTATTCGCTCTCAAAAAGCAGAATATTATTTTAAAAGCGAAAATAGACGAACTTTCTCTGAACGAGAGGAGCGTGGAAATTCCTTTGAAAGTAACCAAGTCAGAGACGAGGATACAGCTGCTCGAAAAAGAGCTGGAGAAGCAGGAAGGTATGATAAACGCTTACGAGACGGAGAACAAAAGACTGATCGTCGAGATCAAGAGGCTTCGGGAAGAGACAAAAAATACGGAAAATAAGCAAAAAACTACTGTGGAAATAAACGAAACGCAAAGACTGAACGACACGATTAAAGATCTGCGAGAGGAGATGCTAAAGTTAAATCTCGAGATAACGAATATGCGTCAGAAGAACAGCGACGCCACATTGAGAATCGAGGACGCTATGCAGCAGGAGAGTTTGCTGAAAGAGGAGTTGGAGATGTTCAAGGATCAGTTAAAAACGAAAAATGACTTTATAAACGCTAGATTGCAATCTATGACCGCGACTGAACACGAGAGTCGCAAGAAAACCGAAGATCTGAAGATAGAGTTGAGCTCAAAAACGGAACAGCTGAAAGACATGAAAATCGAGTATGAGAAGCTTCAGCAAGCGGTTCTTCCGCTTGAGAAAGAGTTGCTGGAGCTGAGAGTGAAAGACGGTAGTATGACGGAAAAATTGCAGGTCGCGAGAAGTCACGTCGAGCGCGAGAAGCAACTGACTTTGAAACTCAAGGATCAAGTTATTTTGGACAATAAAAGGATTCTCGATTTGAATCGGCAGGTGCGAGAGATGGAGAGAATCCTGAAGCGAAAGAATCCCGATTCCGTTTCGGCTCTCATACTCACCGCAAAATCCGATCACGAAAGAATCAATTTGGAGAAGGTTAAATTACTGGAAGATCGCGTCGCCTCGTTGGAGGGAGATATCAGAGCGAAGGAGGAAATTGGACAGGAAAAATTGACGGATCTGCAAAAAAAATTCGCAGAAATGAAGGAGAAATATGTGATACAAGTTATGGACCTCGAAGCAAAATTGATCGAGGCTTCGATGAATGAACGGAAAATGTACAACGATATGTTTACGCAGACGGTGACTAAGAGCGTGGAGAGCAAAGCTGTCGAGGCCGGAAGTTCAAGGGAACGCTCGTCTTCCGTTCAAATCGAGAGGGACGACAGGAGGGATCAGAAGACTGTGAAAGTCGGACCCAAGTCACAAAATCCCAAGGAAGACACGCATCTCATAGCTACAATACGAGGGCTTAAACTAGAGATCGTGAATAAGGATAAGAGCTTCGCGAAGATGAGCAAAGAGTTTCAAGAGTTGCAAAAAACTAATCGAAGGCTGCAGAAAGAACGGGAAAAGTTGTTGAATGATAGGCGAAACTTCAAAGGCGCGGAAATTGAAAGAAACGGACGTCCCCTGTCGGCTTGCTCTGATCCGAGAATCTCTGGAGCTAAAAACACAGAAACTAACGATCAGAACTCGAACGTTTATCAAAATGGGCATATTTCGAATGCAAATAGTCAGAGACTCTCGGGATCGGTGCCCAGACTCTACGATCCCCTTCAGTACTCCGAAAATGGCGATAGCGTCACCGTGAAAAAACTCGCGAATGAAAATGAAATATTGAAGGAAGAATTGAATAAGATTAACAAGGACTTTATGACGCTGAAGAATAAAAGACTGTACGATCTTAATCTACTGCAGGAGGAACATGAAAGAGAAATGGCCACTTTGGTCAAAGAATACAGCGTCAAATTCGGAGACTCTAAAGTGGTAAAGTTGCAGGTTTGTGTTACAGCTTCTTTTTTTATCAATGTATTTGCACAATTAATGGATTTATAAAAAATTGACAATCCTATTAAAATTATGAATCGTTTTTGCGTTTATGAAAACATTTGTTTCTTTTCGAGATTTTTACATCAGCGTGTTCAGAATGTTCTCAAATATCCAAAAATTATGTTTAGAAAAATATCGCTAACGCGCGCGTGTGTGTGCTTGGGCCACAAAGGAACTTACGACGATAACTGTCGCAAATTTTGAGCGTTCGAACTGAAATATCGCACATAAATCGAGTTACCACCGAGGTTGTTTGGTATTGAATTTGTCTTGAATCGACAAGAGGATTAAAAAATTACGAATATCTTCATTTAAAATAATTTCTGTTTGTTGTTGCTTGCGCAATTTTGCTTCTTCATTATTTTACAAGTTTTGCAAAGATTCCTCTATGACGAAGCTAAAATTGATGCTCGAACTTTTTCGTAGAAATTGCTTTGTAAAAGGTGCAATATAATGAGGAAGCAATTTGCAAGTTTCTACTTTGTAGGATATGATACATTAAAAATGAAGTGAAAATAACTCGAAAATTGTCCGTTTCAAAGACGTAATATTTACCAATTATTTTTCTCCCTGTATTCTGTTGTTTGTCTGCTTCGTCGGTTTCTCGAATTAGAACGTTTGCATTTATCGAAGCGCGCAATTTCTACCTTTGTGCGTTGTTCTGTCATTGTTGAAATTTAAAAAAATGTACGACGAGAGCCTCGTGATAGATATTAGAGGAAAAACTTGTACAAAATGGTCTGGTAGGTAAATTTGTTTTTTTTTAAAATTTATTTACGTTTTTTTTTCAAAAATACATTCATTTCGTCAGTCTTAACAAAATCTGAAGAAACAAAAAAACGTAAATGTTATAAAACGTATAATATAAATGTATGAACGTCATATTCGAGATGAAATTGAACAAAAAAATGTATTTGCAGGGTCAAATAAATACGCAAGTGGCGATAATAACGCACTTGAAGCAGCAAATCGAGAAGCTGAGGGATTACAAGGAGCAGGTGATCGTGTTGAAGGTGGAACGCGAGCATTTGGAGAACAAAGTGAAGATATTGAACGAAAAAGTGAAATATCTATCGACGCCGGTACGCGAAAAAGTTCGTTAAAATTGGAGGGTCGAATGAAAAAATAAATCCTCTGGACGGGAAAAAAATATTTAAAAAAGAAAAACATGTATCCTGCGAACCGAATGATCTCCTCTGTGATTGCAGGGCACTGAGCAGCTACAGCTACTTCAGGACAAAATCACGATTCTTCAGCAGCGCCACGAGTCCCGGGAAATGACGTTGCAGAGTCTGGTTCGCGATCTCCTGAGGAACAGAACGCAGTGCAGGGACTGTAAGGGTGAGAAAGGAAAGAGCACCAAACAACTTTGTTACTTTCGTCAGGAGCTCGACAATATACTGGGAATGCTGCAGGAAATTTCCAACGTCCAGTGATTCGACGCAAGAAATTGCTAAAAACTCAACAAAAAGAATAATAATAGTCACAAAAAATTATCATTAAGCCAAAACGTACACAAACGATGTCCAATCGATCCTTCCAATCGAGGAAAACCGAGTATAGCGGTTCCTTGAAAAAAAAAACTAAAAAAAAAAAAACGAACAAAATGCGATATCGATTGGTATCACTGCCAAAGAAGATATTAAAATGTATTTTATTATGAATCGCTAAAGCTGTATCTTGCCTGTGCGCCAAACGCGTGTTATAACGAATGGAAGAAAAAAAGACAAACAAACAAAAAATGTGTTTAATTCGAGCGGAGATATCCGAGCGATAAACTTCCATAAACTTAATAAGATTCTTATAGAGTCGCGTTTTTTATAGAACTTTTTGCTCGAGCATTCGCTGTAAATAGACGCGCATAACTTTGAGGTAATATATTCATTAATGATGAGGGAAAACAGTATCGTAGTTATAGAAGAAAAAAAAATTAAAACGAAATATATTCCGTCACTTTTACGAAACAACGAATCGCGATGCATTCCTCGTCCCTTTGTCGTTATTGTTTACCACAGCGGTATTATTACTTTTATAATTTTTTTAATATAGATTTGTTTGTTTTTTTTTTTAGTACACTTCGCAGCAAGCCTAAGCACGATAATGAAAAATGTCGATAATTTTTTTGCCGTACGATAAGCGGCACGATATTTATTGAATGTATTCAATAGGAATAGTTACGATAAGATTTTATCAAGTATCCACTTATTATTGTATCTTTGCACAAGAATCTGAATGTATAGCTGGATTCTGTTTTCTCTAAAGATCTTTTTTACATGAAATGATGATTAGATGTTTAAGGCTAATTTGAATATGCATATGTGTTGTACAAACTTGAACTAATACCTCTTCAATAAACTTAGCAATTTTTTCTTCGACTGGAAATAATGATTATTAAAGAAACAAAATATTCATTAATATTTTTTTTCATATGTATTGAATTTTCATCATTGTACTATGCATACCTCGTTTTTATTAACCTTCCACCCAGTAGCGCAACATTGGACGCGTTATAACTTTGAGAATATTAATTTTAGACAAAAAAGTTTTAAATAAAAGTTGTGGGAAATTTATGGATTTAAAAGATAAGTTATTAGCATTTTATTGCTTAAACAATTATTAGGAGAGATACAGGTCAAAAAGTGAATAAATAAATCTTAACAGTCGTTCAAGTCGTAAACGGTAAGTGATACAAAAAAATTATTTAGAAAAAAAAGATAGGAAATTCAATTATCTACAAGAAAGGTTATTACCATTTTTGGTCTAAGGTGCACGGTAACGGAGATATAGGCCGATACGGTTTTCCTCAAAATGGCGGCACTTGCGCCCGCTTCATTTGTAAGGATTTTGTTCATTTACATTCAGTACGTGATACTGAACCTAATTTAAAAAAAAAAACTTGTAATTTAATGTGCCACAATATTACCTATTGATTGTACTAAGACGTTCAAAGCAGAATTGGATATCCAAGAAACGATGGAAGAGATCGTGTCTTTTTTCCTACCAAGCCACGAGACGACTAGGCTGGGTAAAAATGTTGCTGAAACAAGAGAAAAAAATATATTATTATGCCAATGTCCCCTAATATTTGTTTAATAATTCAATTTTGATAAACTTACATGTAAGAGCCTTCTTTTCTTTTGAAAAGTGATGCCCCATACAGAGCGCAAAAGTGCGTAAATAAGTGCCTGTCGTAAAAAGTCGCATATTGCGGTTTTTGACATCTTTCTGACATCCAAAAGTTTTGGGATATTCGTGGAATTCATTTCATTAGGATGGGTACGGAATTCCGGATTGTTTTCCATGCGGTAAGATCGAATTACGTTGGTCGTGACTGAGCGTTTTCGGTGAACGTCCAGACGGTCGTTTGCCCTGGATATTTGATCTTCCTGAGTGGGCGTTCGACGTTTTGGATGGATATCACGTTCGACGAAACGTCTGCGAGGTTTCTGGGAGATATCACGAGTTGCGAGACGATCACGATGTTCGGAACCTGTGACTTGAGCTTTTTTAGAGCTGCGAACACTGCGTCTCGCAGAATTTATTGATGATGTTTGACTATAGTCAAACGCGATTATAATCGCGTCGTTTCTAGATGTCTGATGTTCTCGAGAAATATCACGTGTTTCGAGATGTTTACGACGCTCGAAATGGCGAATTTCTGAACTTCTCGATGTCGGAACATTCCATTGTAGCGCTCAGGATGTTCTTTCAAGAGAGCGATGTTCACATGAACGTTCTCCTATGCGTCTGACATTCAGGTGATGGACATCACGCGATCGAAACGGTTGAACATCATGTGACTTTGTCAAAGCATCCATACGTATTTCTTGTTGTTTAACTGCTTTTCTATTGAACTGTTCAATGGATCTTCGCTCTTGCGACCGTTCTTCCATCCTAACATTCAAGCGGCTGATATCCCTGGATTCCGATCTTGCTGGAAGATTGATATGCTTTTCTAAATGTTCAACTGGATTCATCTCACCACGTTCAGAAGATTTGGGTTCGTAACGTGATCTTGCAAGAACATTTGTACGCCTTTCCTGAAGTTCAGTTGGGCTCACCTCCTGTCGGTCAGAAGATCTGCGTTCATCGGATCGCTCTGCTATTCTATTAACACCCGTACGACCTACATCACGTGATCTTCCAAAAACACTCGTACGCCTTTCCTGACGTTCAACTGCGCTGCTCATTTCGCGTCGTTCAGAGAATCTGTGTTCATCCGATCGCTCTGCTACTCTCCTAATATTCACACGGCCGACATCACGCGATCGCGACAGTTGAACATCACGTGATTTTGCAAGACCATTTGCATGCCTTTCCTCAAGTTCAACAGGGCTCATCTCGCTTCGATCAGAAGATCTGCGTTCTTCAGATCGCTCTCCTACTCTCCGAACATCCATACGGCCGACTTTACGCGATCTCGCCAGTCGAATATCACGTGATCTTGCAAGAACATTCATACGCCTTTCTTGACGTTCAATTGAGCTCATCTCGTGTCGTTCAGACGATCTGCGCTCCTCAGATTGCTCTCCTACTCTCCAAACATGCACACGGCCGACATCACGAGTTCGGGACAGTCGAACATCCCGTGATCTTGCCAGGACATTTGTGCGACTTTTCGAACGTTCAACTGGGCTGATTCTCTGTCTATCAGAGGATCTGCGTTCTTGTGATCGAATCCCTGGTCCTGTAACATTCTCTCGAAGGACATCGTCGGATTTTGGTCTCACCAAACGAACTACACGACTTGACTGCCGACTTACTAAATCCACATTCCATTGTTCGGTAGATCGTCGTTCGTCTGAATGCACATTCATCCTCCTGACATCCCGACGAAGCTGTCATCAATCGATCGCGACGTTGCCAATACATCGGTATTCCTCTGCTGACGGTCTAGTGCATTTAGTCGAAGTCGTTCAACGGATCTTCGGTCTCGATTTTCTACATGACTGTCTGATCGTGACATCCGTACAAACCGATCATCACGCGTGTCCCCCTCGGTTATGGATCGAACGGTGCGCCTGATGGCATCGATGTTGCGTCTATTCCTTTGCTCTGTAGCATAAGTACTTCAACTAATCTTCTTTCAAACGATCGGCTCATAATTGCGTCGACAGATCTGCGATCCTGTGAATGCGACATCGGTCTTTGCCTCTCCCCATGATTATCCCGGACAGAAGACGATCCGACCATTCGCGCCCTTCTGTCGGTATTGATCGATTGCCGACTGTAAACACCAAACTTTCTTTCTCGCAAAATAGAACCTGAATTTTCACGCGGCCGAAAGGATCGAGAGGATGTCAAAGCGTGTCTGTTGGAACGATCATCTTGGACAAGCGACGTACCGATCGTTCGAGTCCTGCGATCGTTAATCATTGATCGCCGATCTCGGGTGTCAACTCGTCGATCACGAGACATCGAAATTGGTTCTGCATGGCTGATGTCAAGATATTCCGAAGCTGACACGCGATTGTTGACAATAACCGATCTTGAACTTCTGAATGTCTGAGATCGAATTGAAGTTCGAACATTTTTCCCTGGTTTATCGGATGGAACTTTTGCAATGCAGTTTCGTCATAAGATGGCAACCGGGTGAATGGATGAACGTTTGGGCAGGCCATCCACTCTGAAAATTACCGATTTTTTAAATGAAAAATCTACGTTTTTAAATAAAACAAGGGATTTTAGGGAATGCAATAAAATTCAAAGTATTTTAACTTACACACGTGCGGTGCAGTATGTTTGAGTTCGGGTCCAGCGAGGCTCCCGGATCTACCTTCGCGATCTCGTGACACCAAACCTAATGTCAAGCACGCAAGTGAAACTATCATAAGGCCCATAACTGCCATGACCTCACTGGCAGCACCACGTGCCTTGTTCGTTTCATTTTCACTGAAAAAATAAAGAAAAAAATACTGAAAAAATGAAAAATTGAATTTAAAAAATGGGCACTTTACATTTAATAATATTTTTAGAAATTTAAAAAGAAATCATATAATTTTCATATATTTTATAAATTCTACCAAGTAAAATTGAGATTAAAAAAGTATCGTTTACCTGTCGAATTAAATGAGACAATTTACGATTTCCAAAATTGCGTGTCTTTGCAGTTTTCATCGAATAGTTGTTCACAGACCGACTCCTAGGGGTTGCTTACACAGCGACGGACGGTGAATATGGCAGAAGCATCGAGGGAAGCCGGTTTTATACTCAGCGCTCCACGGGCAACCGTGCCGTTAGTAATTCGATAGAAGTGCAATCTGCGGTTATCGGCGAGTGCCACATGGGACACAAATCGTTTCGCATCGTATGTTCTTCTTTCTCGTTCGTTGGAGTGCGAAAATTCAGACGGGGCGTGTAATATTCAGGGCTTAAAAAGATTTTAAAGAAAAGCCACGGTCGAGGCGTTGTCATCATCGTCATCGTACCTGCTACCCAATGGGATGAGGCGTTCAAGTAGAAAATTGGACTCGGAAGTTCTACTTTGTAACGAACGGACACAGGATAAATCGATTCGTACTTCTGGGTGTTCATGAAAGTGCGTAACAAATATCTATTCAGTACGATTTGACAGTAATTTCTTCTAGCAATATTAGTTGTTTTACATTTTTTTCGGTCGTGCTTATCTATATTTCAGCAAATAATAGATTAAATGCTTTTAAAAAATCTAAAGTTTCATCTTAATACCAAAAATATAAATAATGAATCAACAAGAATGCAAAGTAGAACCTACGATATTGATATCTCATTATTTTTTACATTCTGCCGTGCAAGCTTTTCGAACGGTGGTACGTCAATTTTTTATATACGCAATTTTAAGTAATTACGAAGATATTAACGATATTTTGCGTTCATGGGCTTTTATTTAGTATTGGGTTCATGACATTTTAGTATGAGATCTTATGACAGAAGGATCAAATGCGACTTCAGGTCTATTATTTGTATACTTCGAAACGAGATTAATAAAATAGAAAATGTATCACGCGTTCGTTAAACATTAAAAATATTTCCTGTTAAAAAAATTGGGAGGTCACGGGATATTTGCAGGAGTTATTTCATGTTAACAGACACGAGACTGGATCAGATTGACGTACACGTTACAGGATAAAATTGGCGCGGGAGTTTGGCAACAGCGCATTGTAGCATAGACGCCCATCTGATTCACGTTATACGTGCGTTAACATATTAATGAACCATGTGTAGGCACAAAACTGTCAGAGAATAATATATATGTGAATAAAAATGCCTAACACCCCTCCTTTTGGTGTCGGGAGTCAATGATTGGAATTCATTATAATAATTCCTCACAAAAAAATATATGCAAGAACAAATTTTCTACACCTAATATATATTCGGGCCAGAAAATTTCTCATAAAACCATGTACTTTATGTATTTTCCAATTATCTCATTGGTTTCCATATTGAAACATAACCTCACATATTAGCACGTGTATCGTGGACAAACGAGTAGCTTTAAAACGCCGCGCCAGCAATCGAGCAATCACGTTTCGCGGATCTCGCAGCCGTACATCGTGTACGGACGATGCGTGTTGCGACGTCAAGTTGCTGACTAGTCGATCTAATAATAATCATAATTTGAACAGTGTCGAATAAATATTATTAATTATAAATTATATATAATTATGCCACAGTGAAAGCTTCCAATTATTCGTGCTTAATATTACAACATTTAGGATACACTTGTTACTGAATAATATAGTTTCCAGGATCTATGACTTCAGCGTACCAGCAGAATTACCTTAAATCTTAATCATTTTACAGATTTTAATGAAACTTTGTACTAAATGTCGTTAAATATTATGTCGTTTGTGTGAAATATTTTTAACTTGCTAGCTCAAGTTTTGCGAAAGTTAAGGAGTACAACTTTGCTTTCGCCGTTTTTTTTAATTCGAGGTTTTATTGTAAAAAAAATGGTTATACATTTATGATTTAAGGTATTGTCCATCGCTGGCCACTACTTTCTCCCATCTTTCGGACAGCGTACGAATCCCGCGATTCGCTGAAAAAAATGTTAATCTTTTGAAGCGATTCACGAATCGATCCAATTTTTTACTTCTTCAGAAGACCGGAAGTGCTGTACAGCCAGGTCGTGTGCCATTGATCGAAACCAGTGATAATCAGAGGGAGCAACGTCTGGAGAATACGTATGTCTTGACCACTTTCGCAACATGGGGTCGAGCATTATTGTCATGCTGCAAAATCACTTTATCGTGTCTCTCGTTGTATTGCAGCCGTTTATCTTTCAATGCTCGGCTCAAACGCATTAATTGCGTTCGATCGCCTGTGATTGTTTCAGTCTGTTTTAACAGCTCATAATACACTACGCCGAGCTGGTCCCACCAAATACAGAGCATGACCTTGGAGCCGTGAATATTCGGTTTCGCCGTCGACGTGGAAGCATGCCCGGGAAATCCCCATGATTTTCTGCGCTTGGGGTTATCGTAATGATCCCATTTTTCGTCCCCAGTCACAATGCGATGCAGAAATCCCTACCGTCTTTGTCTTTCAAGCAACCGTTCACAAGCAAACGATCGCCGTTCAACGTCTCTCGGTTTCAACTCGTGCGGCACCCAATTTCCTTGCTTCTGAATCATTCCCATGGCTTTTAGGCGTTTTGAAATTGTTTGTTGAGTCACCCACTGATGGTGCCAATTCTTCTTGGCTTTGACACGAGTCGTGATCAAGTAATGCCTCCAATTCTGCATCTTCGAAAACCTTCTGTCAAAATCACCGTTCTTGAAGCGTTGAAACCACTCACGACACGTTCTTTCACTAATAGCGGCCTCACCATAAATATTTGAGAGCATTCGATGAGCCTCAGCCGCAGATTTCTTCATATTGAAGCAGAAAATTAAAACCTCCCGCAAATGACGAGAATTTGGCTCGTAAACTGACATTTTCAATCGAGAATAACTTTATGATGCAGACACAAATCGACTAATGTTTTTATGGGGTTATGTTGACAGATACCTAACTTTATTGCATGACGTCTACGATCTATTTATTTTTACCACAACTTACCGCTAAAGCCATCTATAGGAAAACGGCGGAAGCAAAGTTGTACACTCAATAAATTTATCGAAAAATTCAAAATCCAGTCAAATTCAAATCGCTTTTACGATTTCAAATTCCATATCAAACAATCTTGAACGCGTCTGGAGTTATTAATTATTATTCGACTCTATAACTGACGACTTACGAAAGTTTGAGTTTGCAACGCCCTTTTTTTTAAAGACGTTAAGTTTTCATAACATTTGAAATAGTGTAGTAATTTTGGTAAAAATTGTACCGAAAGATGAGATTGCGATGCTCTACAGGGTACGCCATCTTTTATGTCGGTATGTAAACATTGAATAACTTTTTAAAAAAAACAACCGATTTCCATATATGAGGTATTTTTATTTAATTTGGTCCTTTACAAATTAATTGGACTAGTTTTTGAATACAACGTCAATCAAGTGGCCGCCTTTATTGGCCAAAGCAAAATGTGCCCTTTTTGCCGCGTTTTCCATCACTTTTTCGAGCATCGCGGGCGGTATAGCGATGATTTCGGCACGAATGTTTCCCCTGAGCTCGTCAATGGTCTGAGGCTTGTTGGCGTACACTTTGCTTTTCAAATAACCTCACAAAAAGAAGTCCGGAGGGGTCAAATCTGGAGATCTGGGTGGCCAGTCAATGTCGCCATTTTTTGACATCACATGTCCGGAGAATTTCGTTGTAGAAACTGCATTGTTTGATTTGCAGTGTGGCATGGCGCACCAATATCTTGTTGAAACCAGTAACCGTCCAGACTTTTTTCACACATTTGTGGGCGGACATAATGAGCCAACATCCACCGATATCGATTCCCATCGACTGTTTCGCCTTCTCTGAAGAAAAATGTCCAAATAATGGTTTTGACGCAAACGCCGGCCTAAACAGTCACTTTTTGGTCATGCAATGGTGTTTTATGAATTTCGTGTGGATTCTCCGTTCCCCAAATGCGGCAATTTTGCTTGTTAACGGCGCTAGAGAGTGTGAAATGGGTCTCGACGATATGCATATTGAGTTAACACAACTGAACGACTATTTTCAATGTACAGCGTCACTATTTCGGCGCGTTGTTTGGGTGTGAAGCTCTTCACGGTTAAAATAGTACTGAATTGACGTTTCAAAAACATGTCTGCTTAAGTAAATCGGTTGATAAATGTCAAAGTTATTCAATGTTTACATACCGACATAAAATATGGCACACCCTGTACTTGTATGACAAGACTGAGTACGATCGTTGGAAGGGTTCTCGAAATATAGCTGTTTGCATTTTTTAATTCTAGTAAACACACAGACATGCAACGTGCGTCCACATATTTCTTCTACGCGTGATTTTCTGACTATGTGAGACGTTTCAAGTAATCTGGCACAAAAAACTGAACATTTTTATATTCCCTATCACAAAGTTTTCTCCATGAGGAAGCAGAATGTATTAAAAGTTTATATTCGGATTACTGAGAGAATACTAAATGTTAAATAATTTTTAACTCGATTCAATTTTATTTTACATAAAACGTGTGATACAAGTGCATCTTTATTATTGTATCTCACTAAATAATAATAATAATAATAATAATTACTTATAAATATATTTACAACGTTATTACTATATTAATAATATTAATATTATAGAATTACAAAATTTTTGAAAAATTTTGTTCCGCGCTTTCGCTACGAAAATATTAACTAGTTTCGAACGGTCAAAAATGTTGCAATAAAAAGTTAGTTTAGAAATGGACAAAGTGAAAAAACGGAGAAGAAGAGAATTTGAAAGCGACAAAGGGTTATTCGCTACTCCTTGTGTTTGAAAAATAAATAAATCACGGTTTAATTTACAATTATATCAAAATGTACATTGGTTAAACGCTATGCGTTTGTTCACTCTGCGGGCGCTTCAATTGACTTATTTTCATAACACCGACAGACTGAGAATAAAAATTACGATAGGAATCAACGATTGATGTATTGACGTCCAATCGGAACCGGAATTAAGCCTGAAATCGCTGCAAATCGTTTCGTTCGCCTCGGGCAAAGCTGTGAAGTTTGGAAACGTCTGAATATCCGCAGGCTAAAAAAAAAAAATAAATAATACATTTTTAATGAGTTGAATGAAATACGAAGACGATTTTTTTTCATGATAACATTTTTTTCCAATAATGGAAGAAATATGCTAAGAATAAAAATTTGATAAAACACGAAATTTTCCAACCAACTCACCAATGCCAACTTGTCGTCTCTTTTTCTACAAAAAGTCATGTGCCTTCCGTGATAGAGACTGCTCTCGATCGATCGTGCAAGAAGCTCTTCCGACCAGGGAAGCTTGAGCATATGCTGAGCAAGGGTGCGACCTCGAAATTCTTCTGGATCCTCGATAACGAGCCTTGTGAACACGTTGTCGCTGTTACGATCTACCGTATAATCACGCATTGTTCTCAATGCGGATTCCGCTCCTTTTAGCATTTCTTCGTCGACTTCGTCATTCTTTTCTACTTCCGGATAAACAGCGAGTTGTTGGTGTTGAAGGCTGGTTGGAAGTGGTGCGACTTCGGTTCTACATGAGACAAAGAATGGTAAAATAATAAGATAAAACAAGATATGTTATTGATGAAAAAAAAAACGAATTGCTTAAAAGTTTCCAAGGTTTTGAAAATATATTTAATCACTTGATACTAAAATATATAAAATTAAATAACTAAAACGAAAATAAATAAATATTAAACTCGTTAATTTACCCAGTAGTGAGAAATAATTTTTCCAAATGATCCATCGTAACGCCCTTGAAACTGTGAACGCCCAGAGTTTTGAAGAGATCCTTAGCCGGAGTGATACTGTAGCATCCAGCGAGTTCTGTTCGCGGGTAGTAAACGACAAAGGCTAAGCACATTTCTTGGGTAGCCGCATAACCGCCTAATGTAGGTACGGTACGATCTTGGGTACCGTAAACGCATTCGGTTACAAGTTCGTCACCGGGCATTATCTTCACCTCCTCCCCTAGGGTGTGCGATTGTTGATAATCAAAGTCAAAGTGATTTTCACGAACGATGTGCGGCAACTCTATACCCTGACGAATGTGCTTTAGGCTCATTCGACGTCCAGCGAGATGCGAGTGGAGAACTACGGAAATTGCGTTGATACCATCCTCTGGAAAAAGCTAAAAGAAAAAACATAAGAATATCGTTTCGTGAGCGAAGAATGAATAATAAAAAAAAAAGTTCATTTATATTATTCGGGGTCTTGTTGCAGAGTTATTATTATTTTTTGGATCATAAGGTCCATGTGTTAGAAGCTTACAGTTTTTGTGCAAGACGGGGTACAGTAACCGGCAGTTGCGTATTCCTTTTGTCTCGGAGGTATCATGTGAAGAGGATTGACAGCTACGCCGGTAACGAGAATTCCAGCTTCTTTCGGTCTCAGGTTAGGTGTCAAATGAAGCCTCACGCCACTGCTGTCGTTGACATGTTTTAGACCTGGATTATTGTAATGCACTTCGAGCATATAGTAAGAACCTTCGCTGTGTTCGGCGATTGGAATTCCCATGTCTTTGGCGAACCATTCTCCTGTTAAAAAATATTATCGAACATTTGTTGATTGTTTCCTAAAGTTGATTAGACTCAATAAATAAATAAATATCAAATCAATTGAAGCCACCAAAATTTGAGCTGATGCTATTGAACTTTATCTTGCTATATATAAAAAATATCTCTCCGCAGCCACCGTGTAATACGAATTTTTAATTTATCCCTCGCTCGGTATAGCTGAGACCAAACATTTTATTCAATTATTTCATTTTAAAACAAGTGCACAAAGTGTGCGAGAAAAAAAACTTGTTAGTGTTTGAATGTTGATATTCATAAGGCGCGGTATGTGTGTAGGTTTGTCTGCCTCTGTGTCTGTTTGTGTGAGTGCGCGCGTGCGTCTGTTTATTTATGTGGCAATTAGTGTTGGTGTTGGATGCCAAGGTGCTATTGACCAAAGTCCTTCGTCCCGTTGATATATTATTTATATAATAAAATATCAAACATCATCAAGATAAAAAATAATATTTATTGAGAAAATATTTGAAATGATTTATTTACCTCTACTGCCCCGGGCCCAAGCGACAACGGGCTGAATGCAAGACTCCCATTCCGGAGGCATGAAAGCACCGTAGCATGAGGCCCCGGCGAGTCGAGCGAGCTGGCCCAGAATCGGTAGCGTTGAGGCGCACTCGTAGAGTATCATATGATGAACCAAGCCCTGATTCTCCTTCTCCACCAGTGGTTCGTACTGTTGAAAAAAGATACAATCCGTGAGTTCAATCAATCACGTTTTTTTTTTTATTATACCACAACTACAATCCCAAATAAAGAGCTGAATAAACTTGTTTGTGTTGAACAAAGAGCGTAAATTTTGTGTATAGAATATTTATTGGGCTTTTTATTTTGTTGAGGCCAAATTCGAATGGAAAACATTGAAAGAAAACAAACTAGGAGGATTTTTCTGTAAAAATGTCACGTAGTATTGGTCAAATGTAACGTGGGACTTTTTTGGGACTCACCCCGATCATGTGATGCTTTTTCTTCAATGCCGGTGCCTTAAAAATTTTGCACCAGTAAATAGTGTCCTGTTTCTCGGTAACGGTGAACTGATTGAGTTTCACGTCCCAGTGACGCACCTCTGGATTGAATGGCGGTACTGGCTTTGGGCCCGGTGCACGAATCCTCAAGGATCTTCCGCCTCTCTTTTCGCCGTGGTAGACGGCGGTATTGAGCTCTGGATCCGATTCGTGCATTGCCCAAATTACTCGAACGTTATCAGCCTGCGTAGATTATAACATTTTTGAAATAATCTTTTTAAAATTGGGCCTTATATTAGACAATAAGTATGAAAAAGAAAGACGATGATTTAATTTTCAAGCAAACATAGTTCTTAAAGTAATTTTTCGTTTCATTCCATTTATTTTGAAGTTTTTGACAATCTTAAAAATTAATTTTGATTCAATTGAAAGTTAAAATTGGGCCTTGAGAAGAATAGATAATGGATCGGTAAGCAAAGGTTTGTTTCGTGTAGAGATACAAAGGATATAGTTGAGAGAAACTGAGAACTCGATTGTCCGATTAGAAATATTTTAATGGCTCGACGCGCTAGTCAAGTGTGTCCAGAGGAGGCTCGTAGGGCCCTTTGGGACTGCAAAAGGTGAGGGCGGCATGCCGAATGCATAAATACCGTGGCGGGAATCCAGATAGGACACCGCCGTTCTCGAGGAATTTGCAGCATGAACAGCGGGCGCGGATGAACGCAGACAAATTTTTGTCATGGGCCTAGGGGCCCAGTTATCCATTATAGTTTAAAGAGTACCGCTGCGTAGTATCTTTCGAGACTTCTACGAATTTCTTGAATTTATTGGTCGCTATTTCTTTGGTTAGGAATTTTCGTGTACTTCTCAATATTATTTCGTAAGGCCCAAAACTTTATCCGAGATTTTTCTCAGTATTTATTCGTGTAACGAATGATCCGCATCGATTTCAGTAGGAAAATTAGTAACAAGATTCAAGTGTCAAGATTCGAGATAAGGCCCAATTTTTATTACCCAAAGCTGTTGTTGGTGACAGGTTGTTTTACTGATTATACGTACAGATAGTTGACGATCGTCCGGATCACAGGTATGCCAACTTCTGGAGAAAATTATGACCGTGTGAGTGTCGTTTTGCGATCCTTCGAGAATCTTAACGTCCTGCGAGAGATCCGTCACCGGCGAAGCATTACCCTCTTCGATTCCATGAGAGTCCTGCAATTAATGGAAGAAAAAAATGTGTCGGTTTAGACGATACGAACGGAAATAAAAATCTGCTATCGCAGGAAGTTCCATCGGAATCTCGGGCCTTCCCTCTGCGGCGTCCTCATCATATATAACCACATCCAACCTCACACAACAATGCATTCGCATGATTATCTTCAAGCCCTGATGAGTACTGATCGTTCCTCGAGATTCTCCATAGCCACGCCATCCGGAAACTCACGGTTCCAGCTAGCTGGATTTTACGTTCGAAACGGCATTTTCTCACATACTTGGAGAGGGTCAATCACACTATAGCAGAGGGCTAACAAACTGCGTATAACAAATACAGAAAAATAATCAAAATCCGATTAAATGCCATAAAGATGTTTTTTTTTTTAACAATTAAGATTTTTTATACCATATTCATCTACAAAATTAAGTGTCCTTATTAAAAATATCTTTGTTATGAAACTGGAAGACGATCCGTCTAAAGAATCTAAAGAAGATCCTTCTTTAGATCTGACTACAAGAAGCTCTTTAAATAGTTGACAAAAACTGACAAGGGCCAGGTACAGATCGCAACAATATTTTTACGCTATGTGCGCCACAAGAATATTTATTATATGAATATGCTTCTGGTGCTCACAACCAATTAAACTTTGTTGTGTTAGTGCAAAAGCGACGTGAACACGCAGTGAAAAATATCAGCCGAAGAAACGATGAGACCGTGTAAACACAGCTTTTAGCTTGGCTCTTCCACGAAAGGATCGTAAACCGTAACCATCACTGAATGCTTTTAATCTGAACGCGTTTGTTGTGTGTCCTCCTCTTCGTTTCTTTCTACCGGTGAGCATAGCTTTTCCAAGAACCATCCGCAAACAAACCTTATTTTAGTTCAAAGAAATAAGGGACAATGGGGAACCCTTGCATCATATAGACCGCAAAAAATAATAATCAAGAGCGATGTTTAGAAGATGAAATAAACAGTTCAAGTATTTTCAAACGCCTCAATATTTTATAAAAAGAAGTTAAGTAACGTGTTTTACTTCAAAATAAACAAATTTAGATAACAAAAATTAGTTTCTGCCTCACAGAACAAACTAAGTTTGCATAAAAAAATGTTTGGCAATGGGAATCCTTGTATCATTGCCTCGTTCCTAGACAGCAAACAAAAATAGAGTGATGTTTAGAAGAAGAAAAAACGTTGAAATATTTTCAAATGTCTTAATATTGTATAAAAAGAAATTAAGTAACGTCTTTTACTTAAAGAAAAACAAATTTAGATGACAAAAAATGATTTGTTTCTTTTTTTTGTTGCAGATTTTCGTTTCAGCGCACTTAAAATGGCCTTCAACGTTGAGATTCGATTTTTAGCTGGCATCCGGGTGTGTGTGTGTGTGTGTGTGTCGTGCGTTTGCAATGGTTTGCATATTTAAAAACCTTTATAACTCATAAACGTCTTGAACTAGAGAGGTGAAGTTTTGTACACGAGTAAAGTGCTATTTGTTGGTTACAATTGTTATGGAAATTAACGTCTGATTTGAGATTTGATGAGATTGTGAATTTTTGAAAAGATGTCTGTCGGTGGCTTCTAAATGTTCTGGCTTTTCTAAATATCAAGCTTTCATTCTAAAATGGTAGACAATAATAACATGTTGATGACAGTCCTTTGTATTTTTATTTCATCGAATCGATAGAACCTAAGGATCTGATGAGATTCAAGGATAATGAAGGATTTTACGAGATTTTGAATTGTTTGCAAAAAATTATCATAAACGCTCTAATTCGAGTAAGCTTGGAGATATCGAAATTATATTTGGCAAAGGTTGATCTATAAATTAAATGAAAATTTGACATTTTTGTTATTTTATAAAAATAACCATTTTGACTCTTACGATAACCAATCTTGAGCTTGTTTGAGTTTGTTTATTTTTGATAAATATGTTCGATGGAGGGAAAGAAACGCTCACAGCTTTTTGAATTTCTACATGATTCAATTTTTGTCAAATTTTAAATTAAATTACTAGCAGATTGCGGTAGAATCCTCATTTTCCATTACTTTTTGACAAAGCTTCTTCTATGAGAAAGTCAAAATTTATTATTATACTTGCTGATAGTGGGAACTTTATGAAAATTGTAAACATAATGAGGAAGCAATGTGCAAGGTTCTATTTATCATCTTTGTTTTTTTAAAATTTTAGTAAGAGTTGCGATGAGAAAACAAGTATCGCGGATATCCAAGTAGAACCATGGCGGTTAGAGGTGACGAAACTCCGTAGTGTTAGTTGGGCCCAATGGGCCTGATTGGCATACAAAACAAGGTCCGAGTATTCGAGCAGCGCACACTGTACGTTAAGTAAGATAAAGTGTGTGTCAGTGTACCGGCTGTGGGACGCACGTGACTTGTCAGCAGGAAGCGTAGGTACCGATGCGTGACGTCACATCCGTCGAGAATTAATCGTTGAATGTCGAGTAGAAAGAAACCGAAACGGAACGAAGAAACGAGGAACGAGAAATAAACGTCCACTGTCCATCAGAGCATCAACGGACAGTGAAAGAGCAAATGTTTATTCCCAGGAATTCTCCGATTGTTCTTAGTGTAGTTGCTTTTAATCGATAGCCCTCGTTCACTTTTCTCTGGATACCCTGGGGATTATTGCTATAAAAGTTAATCAGGTTACAGGAAGCCTTGTGTTCACGCTGGAGATCACATCGCGATAAGACGATAATTAATGCAGTAATTAACTCCACTCTACTTTTTCACTTGTACTTTTTATAATTATTTTACAACGTGTTTCAATGCTGCAAAATGTGGTTTTCAGACGAAGCCGAATTCCAATAAAGAACGAAAACAGCAAAGGTTGAACGAGAGAAGAAAAAGACGGTGACTATAGTTCGGGGGCGGACGAAGGAAGAGATAGAAGCGTTCTTTTTGCATCGGAACATACGTTCCCATACGTATATGAGAATCTTCCTTGGAATATGGTCTCAGAATTTTTGTTCCCACCAGAAGAGAATGATCGATTTGATGAAACGATAACATGGTTTGATCGAGGGTTACCGAGCTGATCAGTACAATTCGTGTGCCGATCAACACACGGCAAAAGACTCTGTGAATTTTTAAGAGTATCGAATCGATTGACGTTCTTAAATTTTGTACGTTGATGATTTTTATTTTTCAGTTTATTGATTATGAGCTTTTTGTTATGCTTCTTCCTGATCATTTGTATATTCTTAGTGGTATAAGTATTCCTTATCCGTTATCGTATATTTTCTCTTTCTCTCTCAAATTTGCAGTTACGACGATATCCGGACTTTAACCTTGGCTACATCACTAGCCGCAACGTTCCTTCCTTCCTTCTTTCCTACTCACCACCTGGCAGATCGAGCAGCTGGCGATATCCAGTCGTCGGAACGATTTCGGTCGGTCTTTGGAAAAATGGGATAAAGGGATCCTCGTCTGGTCTTTGAGCCCCAAAAGTGAGACAGAGCGATGAGTCTCATTGGGATACTCTCATTGGTTCTTGGAAGAGAAACCGGAAAACGTATTATGGTAGACGGAATCTGAATCTTCCAATTTCTGCAGTATTGAGCTAGGTTTTTTTGTGTCAAAGATCTTCGGATCTTTCGTGCATTTTGGCATGTGGAATCGGCATTCCATCTTGGAATTTGTTCCTTGGCATTTTTGAACCATGATTTACAATAATCAAAAAGGAAGATACGATTTTAAACAATCCTCAATTTCCAGGGACCCGGTATACATCGCTTACCTTACAATTACTTTTACAAACTCGTTAAGCGTTAAACCGAACTTTACGATCGAACGGTAACGACGTACGAGAATGCAATGACAGGTAAGGTAATCGGGTAATGGATAAGCGTGTTTTAGTCCATTTGCAAAATCCTCAGGGATTTTCTTTCGTATATCTAGCGCTATAATCACATTGGATGATAAACGTAAATCTATTCTGTAAGATTGTGTGGAATTAAACGATCGTAAAGTATTCACTGAAGTATCTTTCGTGAAAGAGAATGGATTGGATCAACGAGAAAGATGAAGACGTCGCACAAATACATACAGACCCGACTTCTCCTCATTGATTAATGTATTTGTGTCTGCAACTTTTTATAGGACGACGTGTTCAGCCTGGTCAAGCTGAAAGAACTCGTCAAACCTTATTCGAGACTCAGCAATTGATTTACAGATAATGTGGCCAACTCAAGGATTGACATTCCACTGGGAACAGAGCAAACGAACCCATCGGAGTTGCCGTGATCAATGAATATATTTAAATGTAGTAGTTTTTGGCACAGTGACAAAGCTTCAGTCTGTTCGAGGTAGGGAGAATACTCGTTCCTCCTTGGGCATCGCATAATATGATAAAGGAGCCTTATGCAGGGTTCGACAATGGCATTTTGAATATGGTTGATTCTAAAATTGCCTAAGTGTTTCTATCCGGTCGAAAAATGCAGCCACTGGTGTTCCGCCATGCTCGAGCATTGCTCGATCTTATTATATGCCCAGTTATGAGGCACCTGGAATGCTGGGCCTTATTTCAGGCCGCACAGGTAAATTTTTAGACCCTGAAATTCACTCCCGTCTGTTTGAATGACGGTTAAACCGTGAGTATGTACGAGCCAAGACGGTAAGGGACGAGAATGATTTGAGGGGTGGCCAAATGGTCGTAACTCTGGGTTCGGCGAGGGCGCCCATATTAAGAAGCCAATTTGACGGAAGATAGAGGTTGCCGCATAAAAACTGCGAGTGGGCTCGTCTACCGGTAAACGGTGCAGGACGGAGGGCAGAAAGAACTCTTGCGGAATACGTTGGGCCCTTTACGATTATACGTAGGTCTGACTACCGTTGCGCAGCTTAAATCTTCATAGGCTTGGGCCTTATTCCCCTGCACCAATACTACGCCTCTTCAACTTCGCAGTGAGTACAACTCGCTCACTTCTAATTGGTACTTGCGGATGCTAAGAGCTTCTGCAATGAATAAAGAAGTTAAAATGAAAGGGTGAGGAGTATAAGAGGCCCAGTATTTCCAAGTAAAAGAAGACAAGAAGAAAAGAAGACAGTGGCTATCGAGCACGGGGCAGTGCGTGCGCCAAACTCGTTTCCTCGTCGGCAGTATCCCCAGATACGCCACAAGGCCACGAGTAAGGCCTATCGTATCGACCTCGTGTTTTTCTTCTTTTTTTTTGCTACGGGATGCAGCTTGCGAAAAATTTATTTTCCCATAACGACAATGATTCCAGAAAGGGAAAAAAAAAACAATGTCGAGAGTACAAGGAAGTGCCGATACAATTGAGAGGATGTTTTCTGCTAGGCGTAGTAGCGTGCACGCGATCAGTCTCAGAAGCTATGATCGTCGCTCACCGTGGTGCTGCTGGGCATTCCCGGATTTCAGCTACGATGAAAGAAGCCATTCGATTCGCTTCTTAGACGCGCTGCAAAGTCCGTCTCGGATCATGCTACGAGAAAACAACGTTCGGTTGGCCAGAGGGCCCAGCCTGAGGCCTTGTACAAGACACCGATTGGTACGTTATATTTCAAACGTAAAAATAAATATCCTAGCTGTAGCGATTATAGTACAAAAGACAATTGTGTTCGGTGAAGCGTGAGGCCCAGGAGAAGCTTCAACGGTTCCACGTTACCCTTACGTATCCACGTATCCCCTATTCTTATTTTTTTACTCATTGTTTTGTTTTCTTTGTCGTTCCCAGACATGTTCGATTTCTCGTGATTTAACAATCGTAAATGGTATAGTTTTCATGGGAAATTTTATTTCCAAATTCTCTTGACAATGTGTTTAGAGTTCACGACATCCAAAAATCATAGACGAGAAAATGCCAATAGCGTGTTGCGGACCTCGTAACTTTTCCGTTGTATTTGTGGCTGGAACGAAGTTACAAGGGATCTTGTGATCTAATGAAGTTCTTAAATTTGAAATATACATCTAACAAATACTTTTGAATATATTAGATTTCAGATGCCAGGTAAAAGGATGGGATTTTGCTATCCAACGGTGAGGCGTGGTACGTGGTATGGATACTATAATGTGAATAGACATACACTTTAGTATGTGTAGACAGAATCTCGGCTGCGGCACGTGGCACCTTGATAGAAAATGACAAAGCGACGTAAGAGGAATTGTTATCTCTTTCTGACTGTATTAAAGAGAAAGAGAGAGAGAGAGAGAGAGAAAGACAGTAGCTTCCTTATCATCGCGTTACATCTTTTCAAGTTATTGCCATGTTCAAAAAATTGTGGGTATACGAGGCGTTCAGTCTATGAGGAAGCAATATACAAAGTTCTTCTTTGCAGGCTTTTCTTTCCTTTTTGACGCTGCAGTTCAAGAGTATTCGCGACAACGAGTCAATGCCTTGCTGTATTGCTCTTACTTTCTCAGCCACTTTACACTCCTCACTGTACTTTTGATATAATCAATTTTACTATTAGCTTCCTCATAAACGGTCTTTTATTGTTATCGTGAAAAATATGTTTTCGAGATATTCTCAGGATACTTAACATTTTCTGAAACGAGTAGAATCTTGCATATTGATTCGTCATTATTTTTCACCTTTCACAACACCACCTCTATGAAAAAGTATGCTCATTGATTTCGGCTTCATTATGGAGGAAGCTTTGTCAGAGGCGGAAATAATGAGGAAACAATGTATAATAATATAAATACTAACTTATCTCTTTGAAATTTGTAAAAGTTGATGAATGAATAATATTTTAAAAAAAGGTTAATATCATCATTTTTATTTTAATATAAAAAAAAACATACAAACAAACCATGGTTATAATTACATTTTTATGAAAAGCTTCAATTCAACAAGGTGAAATTTACGCAAGGTAGTGTGGTTGAGTTTTTTACATTTCGGAAAAAGAATTATTATTGAAACAATTTCAGTGACTTTATGGATTTTAATTAATTCAACGACGATGAAAGGATAATAAAACTGATCCACTTGTGTGATAAATTTTATTCCGATAGTTTAAATCCTTCTCCATGCACGGATAAAAAAAATTAGTTGCGATAACCACTTCCAGCATATGCTGTATCACGAATTAGTTACAGAAACCAAATCGAAATAGTATTCCCAACTATATTCGATTGGTTAGCGAAAAATAGTTTCGAAGACCAACGATTCGATTCCTGTAACCAATCACAATGCTGTCGCCAGCACAAGCTGTGAGGTGGTGCAACTAACGTCAGCGGTATTGCGACAAGTATTTGGATAGAACCGGCGATCTACGAGTTGGTTCCCATTACCAATCGCTTTCCGTCTATAACCAACCGGTTGGTACGTGCTACGAGTAAAAACTTTTCACAAAAGCAAACGACGCCATTGTTTGAAGTGATTAATGATTGTGGATGAACGAGAGGCTGCAAAAAATAATACTTAAATGCATTGAATATATTTTAAATATACAGTGAAATATTGTGAATAGATGATCTTCGTCTATCGAAGCATCGCGCAAAGTACGGGCCGGTCCTCGTCACTGTAAATAAATATAAATATCGGTATTAATCTGGTTTTTTTTCGTATTACACTGAACCGTTCGATTGCACCGACCAACCGTTAAGCTGAGGTTGCCGTCTCGGTTGGTTACCGTTACTACCGATTTTTTACCAACGACATTGTAGTTTCTTGAACCAACTGACGAGAGAAGGTCCCCAGGTGTGTCATCGTTTTTTACTCAAAGCCTACTGCACAGAAATGTTGTAGATGATGCTAATAACATATTCTGAAAATTATAGATCCAACCTTTACGTTTTAAAAAAAATAATGGCTGTATAATAAACTTTTTTTTGTATTACAAAAAAATCGTATTCAACTATGAAATCTTATTGTTGATTAACCAAAAGTGATGACAATGCCAGCTGGAACGACAGAAGTTTGTCAACCATTAAACGTTTACTTCTTTCGTCGATATAAAATATTTGTCAGGCCAATTTATGATCGATTAATGTTAGATGGTGGAGACCAGAATTTTTCACTTAAATGCTGTAGTATGCATGGTTTAATAGTGGATATGACACCCCTGACTCAAGTGAATTCAAGAATGTCTGGCAAATATGTTTTATTAATACCAATACTTCTGATACTCGTTGCCAATGCGAAAACTCAATTTTCATTAGTTGTCCTCACTGCAATAATTTATTGTGCCTTGCGCATTTTTTGTCAAAAATATGATGGCTTTAATTTAAAAAGGCTTTAAACTTATTTAAAAAAAAAAAAAAACAAATGAAAAACTACGAACTACTATTTATATAAAACTACTTATATAATGTATTTATACAGCCATTTTTTTTTAACGAAGAGGTTGGGGCTATAACTTTCAGAATGATTTATTAGCATCATCTACAATATTCCTGTATAGGTTTTGAGTAGAAAAAGGTGACACACCTGGGAACCTTCCCTCGTGATTAGTTAACGCTATATGTTAACTATTCCGGTTGTCGGAACTAATCTGTCGGTTTCCCCAACTACTTTTTTCTTTCCGTGTGCAGTTCTAGGCGAATGATTTATTTTAACGAGTGACACACACCAGAGATTTATCTGGATATGATTTTTTAAAAGTTCAACGTATTTTAAGATCTCTGATATTAAAATATCAAAGAAAATGGTTTCCGTGTACGCAGTATTTAAACAGGCTTGCAAAGTAGAACCTTGCACATTTTTTCCCTTATTATTTTCCAAATTTCACAAAGTGCTTCTACATACAAGGAAGCCAAAATTAATCAACGTATTTACTCATAGAGGGATGATTTTATGAAAGGTGAGAATCAATGAGAAAGCATTGTCTGAGGTTCTATTTTGCACGATGTTGTTTTTACCCTATGGCTTGAAGAACTTTTGAAATTGGCTGAGAATTATAATTGGATAATTGGTGAGCTTTGGAATTTAGATTTTGGATTTATGCACCGATCAATCGGGTGGGTGAAAAGAAATTTTTAACAATCACGAGCAGAGGAACTTCGAGATCACATTGACCGCGCGTATTGTTCTTTTTTCTTGGTGAACAGCACAGCGAATCGTTAGATTTGCATTTCCTTTCTTTTCGTGACATAAAAAATAAACACACTACGTATTCCGTGGGAAGATATAAAAAGAATGAATAGATAGAAGAAGAATGAGTACTGTAAGATCCGGTTTGGAAAAGAAAAATGGTTAGGATGGGTGGGAGGCGAGGAGCCTTGCCATTGAAAACACGCGCCACCTAGAAGCCGACTCGGTTCAGTACGGTCATAAAGAAAGCTTCTCGCGAGAAAGAATAAGTCGCGAGTGAACCGTGCAGCCGGAGTCGCAACGAAGATGAAAAAAATGAAGCAAATTTGGCGTTAAGGCCCTAAAGAAGGGCCCCTGAGAAGCGACAGCAAAGAGGCTTTGTGAAAGACGAATAAAAAAATAAAAAAATAAAAAAATAGTTCCTCATCTTCCCTCCTGCATGCGCCGCTGCACTCTTCGTTCGTCCGCATCCGTTTTTGCCTTCTTTCTAAGCACAAGGCCCAACATCGGGATCCAATGGCGTGGTGAAGATCATCAGCGCGAAAGACGAAAGTACCGGTCGTGCCATCAGCACGAGCAGCGTGGCCGAATGGCGTATTCGCTCTCTCGACGGGGGGCCTTACTCTGGATGTCTGGGAACCTTAACTGGGCCTCACGGCCCTCTGGAGCTCCGGAATTTTACACTCATTGGATTCGGAAGATCGAGATACGAGCGAATGCTTCATGATGCGCAGACATTTAGGTGCCGCAAATTTCTATGACTCAAGTTCCACAATTAATTCCCTGGACATCGAGTAGTTCCAGCTATCGTATTTGTTATTTAATTTGACAGATCTCTAGACCGAAGATAACGGCCCACGTGTTAACTCGAACTGGTCAGAATTTGCGTTGTCCGGCTCTTTTATATCTGCGGTTAATCAGACGAGAAAAGGGATACCTTTGGAGAATTTCTATTGCACTTGCTAACATCTTTTTGGGCATTATTTCGGCCGTGGTAATAATAAGTAGGGACGAAGACACGATAAACGCTTTTGTGGATGTGGCGGGGAATGCGACGCAGCTCGAAATCTCGGATAGATCGATCGTCTTGAAGAAGGACGGGTGACCGGTCCGGGACCTACTCGCAATCTCGGGGCCCAAATGTAAATCTATCATGACATTATCTCTATCCATGTCCAGCGACGTTGAATGACGATGCGAGCGTTCGTTCGTTAATTTTTATTCTCCTCTTCGCTTCTCGCTTTCCTGGCTTCACGCTCGAAAGTTTCTCTATACCCTTTACAATGTCATTGGATCCCCCCTCATTTTTCATCATCTTTTTGACGACTTCTCGGTGCTGTCGTTCAATCAAAACAAACTGTAGCGATCCTCGATTATACTTGAATCGATCTTCCGCAGCTCCACAAGTCGGTGGACATAAATTGACTACGAGAATATATCATCCATCCGGCATCCATTCATCGACAGATAGAAAAAGGAAGAAATAGTAAAAAAAAAAAGGGACTCGTTAAATTATACCAAAGCGAGAATTGACGTATGTTGCACCCACGTCGTTTAGTAAATATAAACGAAAACTGCTTTGAACTTTTGGCTCTCGCGTCACTATACCCCCTGTCTTTCTTAGCTTATTTATCCTTTCTATTTCCTTTCCTTTTTTTTATTTTGTTCCTTCGAGGTCTGTAGGGCCCTGCTTCGTCGTGTGAGAAACGATCCTCCGAGTATAGTATCCCGATACTCGCGGGAGCGCAGTCGCAACGGAAATAAATTTAATTAAGATTAGGGATTCTGGGAACCCCGAATGGTGGAGGTGAGGCCCCAAACCACGAACGACTGAAGCAGGTTCCTGCGAGCCAGGCTCGTCTTGGGCCTTGCTTCTGCTGTTGCTTTCTCGGTCTGACCTTCCGCCCGGTCCTTCTCCACATACTTCTGCGTCTGCATTTTTTTTCTATTTTTTTTCCTCTCGTCGTAGGCCTCAAAATTCCAATTAAAAGTTTGGCTGCCATCGGATTTGGTCAGCCTCGGATTAGCTATAAAAATGTTTTTTCTTTACATGACCGACTTGATGAATGCTAATGATAACACAACTAATTATTATCCATTAATTAATTAATAACAATCAGTTTATGTTTCATGTTTTCTCGAGTTTAGTGACCAAGGATTTTCAGGCAAATTTTCTGTGACGTCAAGAGGAGGACATAGCGGCTCGAGTGGGGCCCTATCGGACAGCTTCACGATTGGGTCCATCGGGCTCCAATTAACGGACATCATTAATACAATCAATCCGGTGGATCTTGGGGGATTGTCTGACCGGGCGGTCAGTAAGTAGCATTTACAACCGGTCCTAGCTTCGCGATTTCGACTCGGACGTGACGTGCCGACGAAATAAAATGAAAAGAAAAAAGAAGAGAAGCGTGTGTCCCAATACGACGTCGCGGACCTTTTGTTTCGGGCCCCTCATCCTCTAGTCACGAATTCTACCGCACTCTATCTTCCTCTTTCTTTTCTCTTTACTTCGTGCCCTTTACCTTCTCCATCCTCTTAATCTTTCTTCAATTCCCCGACTTTTCGATTTTACATTTTATTTTCTTTTATCACTACAAGTTACAGCGAATGTCGTAGTAATGCTGTGTACTTTATTCATGTTCTGATTTTTTTTTTTCGTTTTTATTTGCTTGGTTTCACTCGCTGCGTTCATTAAAATTTGTTTGTTTTTTTTTTTTTATATTTGCACGACCAGTCTTCGAGATGTTTAATACCGACAGGTTTCAGCGATACTCGAATCTCTCGCGCATGAGGCGATTCACGCCACAACGTACCCCGGACCGGTCCCTTTCCTTACAATTCCTGACCAAAAAAGAAAGTGGAGCAAAGGAATATTTGCAACTTAAATCTAACAATAAAATTCAATGAAAATAATCATAAAAAATGGTGATAAGAATGTCAATGAGTAAATATTAATTAATAATTAATATTTTGATAAAATGATTTTTTTTAAATGTCTTCTCTTACCAAAAGATTGACGACTCCTGTATTATCGTCGACCCAGCCAATGAGAATGTCAGCGCCCTTCATGTGGCTCTGATCATTGAATCCGATTCCGACATAACCTAGAGTTCTCGCGGTCACCTTGAACGTCACTATTTCCTCGTCAGTGGGATCCCACTGAAGCACAACGTCACCGTCGTCATCGAGTACTTCGTGTCTCGTAAAATTAGGATATTTCACACTTCGCTTAGATCTACCCTCGGGTTCGAACAAAAAGTCATCTTCTCGCTTCCTCTCAAACTTCGACGACTGTTTCAAGTACTTTGAGTACTTGTCGCTCGGAGGATAATATTTTTTTGGGCTTCCGGTCGACATGTTAGGATTTCTCTTGAGAACTGGGTCCTCGAATGGTTCAGGATCAGTTTTTATATTTTTTATATTTTCTTTGAGAATTTCTACTTGAGAATCTTCCGTTTTAATCTCATCCTCCACGGATTTATCGGGAAAAAAATATCGATACCCATAGAAACGTTCATCTGTTGAATCTGAGTCGTTTACCGGTACAGGAGTATCGTTGAATGTTTTCTTAACGAATTCGTGCTGACCAGGCTGATGATTTTTTTCCTTATCGTTTGGAAATTCAAGGCCATCGGATACCTCGATGGGTCGTTTCTTCTGGATCATCTTCTTTAACTTTAACTGCTTCCAGTAATCCTCGTCTACTTCCAAGCGTTGTTTCTTCAGAATACCGATTTTCAAGTGATCAGGCTCTCGCAGAGTAGTTCTCTTCGACCTGATCTTGTGATTGAGATCTCGAGGATGATGACTCTTCTTGTAGGCCAAGGTTTTCATCGTCTCGTCCATATGCTGAACGTACAGATCCAATAAATCACACTTGACTAGCCAAATAGCGCAAAAACTAACGATCAGCTTCACGAACAACATTGTCCTTGGATAATATCCCTAAATTTCTGATCAAATTTTTAAAAAACCACCAAACGTCTCACACCAATACACTTTTAAGAACTCTTATTAAAAAACCATTTGATTAAAACCGTGACACAAATTTAACGAAAACATTTCGAACGTCGCACATTGTAACTGGTCATGCAATAATGATCATTGATCAGTGCTTATGTTACTAAATAAATCCACATCGAAATTCAAAAAATTAATTGTTTAACACTGTACGTATCGGTTATTGACGCGTTCATTGCAATCGTGATATCGTGGCATGTTGCTCGCACGACAGTTGTGCCGGGACTAATTCAAACACGAGGGGCCCGGCGCCGGCTACCCGTCCGGGGCCCATCAGCAGAAGCAGCAGAAGCAGCAGAAGTAGCAGCAGCAGCAGCAGCTGCTAACCTGCGATCCCTCGCACGACTCGACCCTTCTGTTGTGTGTGTGTGTGTGTGCGTGCGTGCGTGCGTGTGTGTAGGTGCTGCTAGTGCGTCGCGAAGTGCTCGAAAGAGCTTGCGGTTGAGCGTACACCCGAAAGACCCGCTGACTACGGGGCCTTACGTTCCCTACCCTTCCCAGTAGGTGGAGCTTCCGCGCGAGCCAAACTTAGCTCGAATCCACGAGACACGCATCGCTTTTGCAACCAAACCGAATTCTAAGACGTCTTCGATGTCCGCAAGAATTTTCTCGACATTTTTTATCACGGGGCGCTCACAGGGTTTAAAAAAAACAATAATAATTAAGGTATTTAGAAAGAATATTTGTTAATAATTTAACTCAATTAAAATGATGATTTTTTAACGTTTTAAATTTATTATTTCATTATTAGGAGTTCGGGTCAATAAATAAATTTGAAATTCAATTTCTGCCTGGATAATACTGTTTTTTACAAAATTCTTTCTGAAAAGCAAATCTATTTATTCACAAACATTTCCATCGTTATCATTAGCGAGGTAAAGAGAATTTTGAAACGGCTCTGAAAAAGCAAGCGTTTTCTTTTACTGCGGGGACAAGGAACACTTGTGTTTTTTTTATCGGTAAGCACGAAATCATTTGCCAAGCAATAGTCAGTGTTATCCAGTGTATAACGCAGATGAGAGCAAAGCCTGCGGGGATGTACTCTCTCTGCTCTGTTATCCGGAGGATTCATAAAAAAAAATGAGGATGAAAGATCTGTGGCTGCTGCTGCTGCTTCCTGCGGAAGTGTTTTGTAACCAGAGACGAGAATCGTAGCGAGTAGGGTCTGGTTCATTTCGGAAACGGCGATGGAACGAACGCTACGGTGATGGTGGTGGTGGTGGTGTATCGTTCTGGAAAGAAATGGAACGAGGGGCTGAAAACCAGCAACTGCGGCAGATGCTAGCCCTTGGCACGCGCCCTTCTGCTACCCAGTGGTGCTCAATCGTAAACCGACGAAAATGTTAAACACGATCACGTACCGGGCAAAAATAATTTCTCCGCAGTAGACTTCTTGATTTAATTTCAATACTTGTGTTAAAAAATATAATTCATCACTTGGATATTTTTCTAGAGAAAAACGCAAATAACGTGAAAAGAAAGGAGCGGTTAAAAAAATACAGAAAAAAACGTTAATTATTTGTCACAATAATTTATTAATAAAGGAACGTTATTTGCAATCCTTGTAATATTTAATAAAATGCTCTATTATTATTTCACTATATTTTGTTACTAAACTTATTAAATTGAATGTTTAAAAAAAAAAAAACGTTGAGTCTCTGATTCCAATTTTTCTAGAACTCAAAGTGATCAAGTGAACGACGGTTAACGACAGCTGCAAGGGATTCCGACAAAGTGATAGAGAAAGGATGATGGAACGAGTGAGAGAGAAAGGGATATATCATTTTGTGGATTCGAGCACGCGTCCCTCATCGTTGGGAAGGTGTATCGCGTTACGAGGCTCAGGGATCTCTCGCCTGAAACACTATACACCGCAGCAGAGAGGGTTTATTGATTCTTTTTTTACTGGCCGCTAATCCGATCATTGACTGCCTTTCTTATTTCGTTTTTATCAGACGTAAGTGAATACGTAAAATGTCCGAATCAACAGTTTAATTCAAAGAAATGATAAAATAAAGATTAATGGAGTATCGTCGTATTACGTTTATCAGCTATCGATAGAAAGGGTAGTCGATATAAATATAAATGAGTTGGGTGTGGTAAGACCGTCGGCCCTATCAGGCCCAAATTCTATATACACTTTCGTATCAGTCTTTCCTTCTCGTTCTCTCGATCGAATTAATTGGTTGTGCGAAACCAGTTTGGTTGGAAAGCAAGTTGTTGATACTCCATGACTGAGCCAAACTCCACGGAGGATTCTTAGCCCGGGGCCCCGCTTGTATTCGTTTCAGGGCCTCAAGTCCCGGTATTGATTCACATGCTCTTGTATAACGCCTCATGCACTCATTGCATTTTTAAGAATTATCGAGAAAAGAAGTTTTTACCGCGGAAACGTGATTTATTTTCGTTGCTCCATGGGCCTTGGATCCCTCGAGTCCCAATCTAACGGTGCCTGAATATGCACAGATGGGCTAATTTTTATGTCAGATTGTAAATGGCATAGCGAATTAAACTATGTGAAGGATTGTTACCACGGGGCCTTACCTTTTTGTTTTGAAGGCGTTAAGGCTCGAAATTATATTTCGGAATCTTGCATAACGCTTTATTGATATAACGATGTTTGCTGGAGGAAGAATTCAACAATGAGAACAAGGAAAAATGTGGTTCATTCTATTTATTCAGCCTTTTTTACTTCAGGCCCAAAACTCCAAGATGACAATCATTCGAAATTCTATTTCTATGCTTATACTTCCGGTATCAACGAAATTGGAGAATCGTTTAAAAAAGGTTGCTCTTTGGTTCGGGCCCTGAGGCCCCAAATATAATTCGCTACTCCACAGTGCTTACTCTAGAGTGTTATCGAGGCAAATGAAATAAGCGCAGAAAGTGAGAAACGGTGCAATGAGAAATCTGGTGGAAGCGACAAAGACGACGGATCGAAGATGCGTGAAAAACTTGAGGACAAAGTACTTCACCGTGAAATCGAAAACAGTGATTTTCGTGGAAACTCGATTTCCTTTCTTACACACCCATTCAGCGGACCCATAGGTCCATCCGCCCATCGTACCCGAAAAGACTCAACGCAACGGCCAAACAGTGATACAAACGCGAACGACCTGCTCCAGAGCTCGTTGTTACTGCTGCTGCTGCTGCTACGTTCGGCAGAGCATACACCACGCAAAGGAAAGAAGTCCTTTTTACCGCGCAAGGTCGACCGGGCCCTTGCAACTCGACCATCTGCCCGTTCTTCGACAAAACTACATCCTCGCCTTTGTCCAATCCTCGTGACATTTCACCAACGAGCCATACGAGCTCCAAAATTCAAAATCCTGATTAAAAAGTTCGCCACGAGATATCAAGCCCCAATTTCATATTAACGATAAACGAAAATGTTTGGAAATTCAATTAATTGTACGAATGGTAGAAAAAACTATGCAATTATTTTTATTTCTATTTTTTTTATTGCTTCGGTAAGAAATCTACATTTAATTGGGTCTGATGCCCAGAAATTTACGTCGAAAATTTGATGATCGTTACAAATCGATTTTTGCATTTTTTAAAATACATAAAGACGCTTTAGCATCTTTTATCTATAGAAGTCACCGCAGACCACGTACATTCTGTTGGAGCGTGAGCTCGCGTCTCGCGATCAACGTCGAGATTTAGTGGCGGGCCTTACCTACCGGTTACACGAACAGCATGAAAAGCATTCTGATGCTGATGCTTTTGCTTTTTCTTCTTTGCTACTTACAGTATTCGCTTATTTTTCTTTGTGGGCATATTGTACGCGAGTCTCCCGGACTGAGTATAGTCTCTCGGTTTCTCTTGGTATTCATTCGACAAAATTATTCCTTGGCGTTACGCTCTCCGCACTTTACCCTTCACTCGGTGTTCCACACGTTTTTCTCATCGGAGTCACGATGACGTTTTATTATCTTTTTATTAGTGCACATCTCTTCTTTAACTTTGTTCTTGTGTTTCTTCAATTTCAGCTTTGTGCGCATGAAAGTCTTTACAAATTATCGCTTATTCATTATTCACGAATACCATTTATCGAGTTGAATTTTTTGAAATAGCCCTGGAAAAATTTTGGCACTGTGATTAAGAGAATTAATTGACTCTGATACCTGGTGAAGTCGGTGTAACTAATCGTCGGTACCTCTACTCCTCCAACAGCAGAAGTTCGAGGATCAAAAGAATTAAAACTGCCGGAATCCACCTGCCAAGAAATGGTCAGCACGCTCTACACCTGCTACACGCAACGAAGTAACAACCGATTGGTTGGATGCATTCAGACTGTCTGGGCATCTGCCCTGCTGTCTGTCGTCTTTCGAACGTCGAGTATAGTTTCAAAAGCCTAACGAACGAAGAAATAATAAAGAGGGCTCTCCACCATCAAGAACAAAACACAGAGCCCTTTAATCAAATATATAATTTATCGTTTACGCAAAATGCGCGCTCGTGCTATAGAGAACCAACTGTTGTACCGCAGACAATACGATATTCAATTTACACAATGAATAAAAAGTAATTTATGGTAGGCAAAAAGGGTAATCGGTATATCCAATGTAATCATCGATTGTTCGATTAGATTTTGGCAGCAAACGTTACTGTAAACTATGTGAAAAGAAGATTGGTTGTGACAGCTACATTTTCTATATGCAGTACCCAAGCTGTCCATAATTAATTGCGACAACTCATTAATTTAAATTTACGATTAGTTCTCGTTAGATAGAAAGCACATAACTTCTAATGCTTAAGGAGTTATCCTAATTTTTGGGAATTAATTTCGAAAAAGTTACAAATGCAATATTCACGATTTTTTAATATAAATTTATATACTCCTTAGTTTTGAAATATGCGGCTATGCGTCGGCCATCTCCATTTGTAGACCATCTTAATAGCCGCATATTTCAAAACTACGGATCATTATTAACGGCTGCCTACACCACATATATTTGTTATAAATTTATATACACCTTAAGGTTTGTGTGTAAACATTTTTATTAAAAAATATTAACCCTTTTATTAAAAGAAAATAACATTTTTATTTTAAAATATTAACATTTTTGTGCGTTTTACAATTTCGCGTCTAATGTTTTCCGTGCGGGTTCGGTCGGTAAACACGATTTCAGAAATATGGTTGATCTGAAATTTTAAAAAATTATGCTCATTAACTTCTTTGTATTAGCTATCGTATGACGTAGAATTTTTTTTTTCCTTCTAGGTTACGAAAAAAAAAATTCCTGATTTTTTTTCGCCATTTTCGACTGAAAAACTATCATACTACTATTATTGTTAATATTTATTATTAACCACAAAATCCTACGTCATACCAAAAGTACTCTTCCTCTGAACATGTGTGCCAAATTTCATGTCGACTCAAACAATCTTTAATGCATTATTTTTGGCACGTAAAAAATTCAATTACGTACCTAATAATCAAGTATTTGTTTATACTAATTAATCTGTGGCATAAAATCTACGTACGTTGACCTCCATCTAACAATTCAACAGGTCGACGTTCCCGTATTTTATGCAACTGATCAACCCCGATGGTGAAAAAAATTGGGATCGCAACATTAGATCTATCCCTCTTGCACTAAAGCATATGAAACACATCCTACCGTATGTTCCTCTCACTCCACCATGATTGCTAATGGCGCTACAGTCTAAAATCACTCATGCGTGCTTACCATAACCTTAAAAACGACGTTTCTACAGCTAAAATACGCTCCTTAAGGCGTACCTAAAGTGCACAATTCACGCTGATTGATAATACCGACCAGAAGAATTTATAAAAATACGTATTCTAGTAGTATAAGTAATAACGCAATTTGATATGGAAGCCCGTTTTTCTACGCGATTGATTGTATCAAACAATCGATCAGGGAAGCTTACAATTATTAGTTAGTAACTGTAGTTGATAGATCAACCAGCGAAACTTGGTTCGTGTAACCAATTTTTTTGCTTGCTTTGATTGCTCCCATAACTAACAAGCTGAGCTGTAAGAGAATTAGCATTTAACTTATTTTTTTCATTGTGTTACTTCATACTGTTTTTTTTTCGTGTGTCGGAAATGACTATTATTATCAATAATTGACAGCCATTATAATCATTTATTGATTAAGCGAATTACAATAATTTTGAAAACCGTTTCTAATTATATTGAGCGCACTCAAATTTGCGGTTGTCGCCATAGCTCAAATATTTGAGAGAAAAAAATCGACGAACAAAGAGAATTACGAATCAGTGTGCTCAGCGATGCCACGAGGCGCTTATTCCAGTCTTGTACGCAGTCTGCGAATACGTTTTGTGTCCGTGAGCACGCGAAAATACGCGACTACCCCATCGTTCACTATTTCTATGGAATACAAAGTGGCGCGCCCACGTCAGTAATATATAGACATACACTATATATTACAAGCACTATATATTACAAGCGAGAACACGATTACGTGTACGACGTACTATAATCCTCAAGGGAATTTCTCTTGCTCGCTTGTTTCGTGAATTCCGCGCTTTGTGTACGTAATATACGCAACAGGTTCGTGGACTTGGTCGCATGAGTTGCTTACTAATGTAATGTTCAGGGTCTTATTGACACAGGGAACGAGGGTCGAGAACAGCAAAAAGGTTTATGACGACACAGTACGGATGAAATAGAATTTTTAAATGGTTCAACTGACAATCGACTGTTGGTAATATCGATTGTTTAAGGATAGAAGCGAACTACTCCTACTAATTTCCCCAAGTTATCCGGTTGTTCTTCAAGAAAAAAAACAAATATCTACCGAAGGTTCTAGACACTTGAGATTTTTGTTTCGATGTCAATGTTGCATTGCGTTAGTTCCCCCATGTAAAGGAAACATATTCAAAGAAATATCCGACGTGCAGAAGTTCATTTTCTCAGTTTATATATTAAAAATATATTTTTTAAGGTCATGTGGAACATGTTTAGGTGGCAAGAGAATATACAGTTTATAACTTATTTTCCAAGACAATTGTTGAAATAAAAAACGAGAACGTCGGCCTGCAGGAAGAGCAACGTTCTCGGTTTCTATCCATCAGATTAAACGTGATAAAAAAAATCAGATTACAGTTTTTATTACCGACCGAGTAGTATCACATCACATCAAGCATATTTTTTGGTTATATTTCAGATATATTTATCGCTTGCATACTTTTTGTATAAATTGTGAAATATATTCGAGATATAGAATGTTTCGTTGGAATATATTGGTATATCTATTATATATGTTGTATTTCTTTTATTTTCGTAAGAGTAGAGTGTGTGCAGTTTATATCTGTTGGTAGGTCGGGGGTTTCCCTAAATCTATTCAGTCGGTAAGTGGGAAACCAGCGTCTCAAACCTGTAGCTCTTCTTTCCTACGGGGAGTGAACGGGAAAGAGTCTTCAAGAAGTTCAGCGAGTCACTGCAAGGGACAGCACCATACAAGACACGATAGTCCCATAACCGTTGATTATCATTCTGGTAATATAGTTATGCAGTATTTGATTATTAAACACTAAATACCAAGCAAATCAATAAAATAGTTGAACAAAGATGATATACGTTTAATAAAACGTTATTAGCATTTGGTAAACATTATCTTTGTTATGTCACGGTGGTGTCTTTGTTGCTTCTTGATAGTGGCATATGCGCTTTATTCAAAGTGAAAATGTTTCAATTACGAGGGAAACAATAATATAATAACATAACAATACTTGCGCGTACTGTTATCTTAATTAAATATGAGCGATGGCGATAATGAACGAGAGCGTCTATATGCAAACATAATTCGCAGTCTTTTTCGTTTCTGAAAAAGAAGCAGACTTATGTCAATCAATCAAGTATTATATGCAGATGCTGCGGCAATCAATCGTAGTATTAATGCTATGTTTCCAACAATATTTATGAACGCCGTAGGACGCGATCCTATCAACCCTTGCAAACAAAAGCTTAATGGAATCCCGTCGGTGCACAGACTGCGATCCATTCGCTTAGTCTTCTTGTTCTTGTTTCGAGTTACCTTTTTCTTTTATTGTTACAAGTATATATGTTGCTTCGTAGTCCGGGAGTCAGATACGGTGCTTCACTAATGGAAAAATACAGATCTATGATAAAGACGAATGTTTTCTATGCTGTTGTCATTGCTTTATACATTTTGAATGCAACAATATTACTTTATATAAAAATATTGTTGAAAACAATGGATAATTTATTATTAGTACGATGCGCACACGGAAGAGAAGAATATGAAAATTGTCCCTATGCCCGCCGCGATTTTTCTTAACATACCTACATCGCATAGAATGTCGCGTTATTTTGCTTAACACCGTAACATAAATACTCTACAAGGAGGTAAACATTTTTTAATTTTCAAAACTTTTAACTGCACAACATTATAATAAACAGGACTTCTACTATAAAAAGTTTTTATATGAAAATAAATCTAAAAAGGTTGAAATAATTTCCGATGTTATTTTAGTTAACTTCAAATTTAAATTAGAATAATCCATTTACTGCTATGACCACGATCGAGAGACGTCTTTTGCTTCGTTAGAAAACGTCCATATCTGCTACGTCCAGACCCGTTATGAATTTTTTTTGTGCACTTAAATTGTTAAAAATTAATTATAACATTTTTGTTTCAACCGCGCATACGTGCATCTGTTCTTGTGCGACCCAGTATTGCTTATCACTGCTGGGTATGTACCTTTTGCTCAGGTCAGCAGTCTCACGCTGATCAGCAGGACGCGGAACATCTTCGAGACGTACTGCGCCACGCTAATCACTCGCTACCTTTTCACGATATTTTTGCGCCGTGCATTCAGCACTGCTTTTCTCATTGTTCAATTACCTTATCTCCGGGGGTCGACTTTGGCGGTCGTAGCAACAAAATTAACAGTTCTATTCTATAAAATGGAGAAAAAAATATATTATTCTTCGTTGTGTCCCCCTTTTCCAAAACTAATAAAATCCTGGACGTAACAATCGTATATAATTTTTCTTTTAAATTAGAGTCCAGATACCAGCATGTTTCTTGATATGCAAAAGACGGTTGCAATTTTCAGGGGACGTCTCCCGACTATCGTGACAGCGGTAAATTAATCAAAGTTATTTAAATACGAAGTCACCTAAAATTGCATCGCAAGTTATTTCACCCTTTTTAGATTTATTTTCATATGAAAACGTTTTTAAGTTAAAGTCCTGTTCATTGTAGATTTGTGCATTCTATAGTTATAACATTCTTTATTTTTTAAATTTCATACTTTTTAAAGTTAGTTCAATGTGACTTTCTACAGTATTTTTATAATTACTATATAATTTTATAGTTACTACATTTTTTATAACTAAATGAGTTAAATAATTTTTAATACTTCTATTTTATTTAATCGTTCAATCATTTTTGCACTCTTGTATTTATAATTAAGTCAACAAAAGCAATTAGAGAATTGCGTTGCATTTTTATTAATTTTTAGTTGTTAACAACATCTCTGATGTACAACAATCTTATTAAAATTAACATGCTTTTGTTGAGGGATCGGCTTTACCGACAGTCATTCCTATATTCCTTTTCTTCCTATCTGCAAGGAAGTCTACTCTCGCGCCTGCGCAACTTGCAACACACTGTCTTCTATGAAACATGTAAAAACGTTCGCGCTTTCAACTTTCTATCGACGCATAATAAATCTATTTTTTCCTCGTACATCCGTATTGGAATTTATTCTTGCTAACCGAACCATAACAGGTTATGGGCCCAGACGAATTGTGCGGGAAATAGTTTCGGTGAAAAGCTATAAAAGAGGCAAAAAATTGAGAACGCTTCGAGTGCCGATCTTGAGGTTATTCCCTGCCTCGTGCGATAGTGGAAATATAACCGAGTTACAATGGAAGGTGAACTATCAAGAGTAGTGAGACTCAAAAACATTGAGAACTGGAACGTGTGGAAATTTCAAATAAAGGTGATTTTGAAATCGCACGGTGCGCTGAAAGTGACTCTCGGAACTACAGTGAAACCGGAGGAACCGGACACTGGCGCGGACGCTGCTATAAGTGCGGCACATGAAAAAGCTCTCGCGACGTGGGAGAAAGCTGATGCAACAGGGCATCATCATGAACTGTGACTCCGCTGTGGAGATGTGGAGACAGCTCGAGTCGATATACGAGCAGAGATCGGAGGCAAACGTGCCCATGCTGCAACAGAGCTGGTACAGCGCATCAAAAGGGAGCTCCGATGACATCTCGACACACATTGCGAAGCTAGAAGACATTGCGAATAGATTAAAATCAATGGGTGAACCAATATCAGATTCAATGATGATAACAAAAATTCTGCTAACACTACCGGCGAGCCACAGATATTTTATAAGCTCCTGGAACGAAACGCCAGCGGGAGAACGCACGCTCGTGAACCTGAAGGCGAGGCTCACGACCGAAGAGGCCATAGATGCGTTACGAGAGGACAAGAGCGGAAGCGCTCTATCGACTACTGCACAGCGGGGTCGATGGGGCAGGCGAGGTTCGGGGCAAGGTCGAGGAGTTACGTTGAAAGAGCCATCGAAGCAAGGAAAGTGCTTCGTCTGCGGAGAGTCCGGACACCGGGCAAGAGAGTGCCCGGATCGCAAAGGAGATGACAACCGAGAGTCGAGAGAGAGGCGCAACGTGCAAGATAAGAAATTGCACGGAGAGGGACTGCTGAGCGAAGCTCTCTCGAGGACTCCAGAGCAGTGTGTCAGAGACGCAGCATGGGTCATGGATTCCGGAGCCTCCAATCACATGTCGAATCGTAGAGACTGGTTCATCATGTACACAGCATTTGACTCTCCCGGACTAGTCGGTGTGGGCGACGGAGGCTACATCGAGGCTCAAGGAAAAGGGTCAATCAACGTCACTATGTTCGATGGGAACAATTGGAACAAGCATCACCTCGTTGACGTTTTGTATGTACCAAAATTGAAATACAATCTATTCTCAGCCGGAGCAGCAATGGACAAAGACCTAAAAATGCAGTCGACTCTCGCTAAATGTGAGCTCACGAGAAACGGACACGTTGTCGCAACAGGCGAACGTCGTGGAAAATTATACGAGATGCAGTTCAAGATTGCCGAGCCGAGTCCGTCGACGTGGAAGCAGGACACAGCGCAGGCACACATAACCTCGACGGACACACTGCAGGCCTGGCACGAGCGGCTGGCACATCAAAACTTCCGACACGTGCGGCAGACGCTTGACAGCTGTTTAAAATACCTACAAAAGGTGAGGGAAAACCCGTTTGTGAAGGATGCACGGTCGGGAAAATGCATCGACGACCGTTTCCGACGAGCAATTCGAGATCAAAAGCATAGGCGAGATTATTCATGCAGATCTCTGCGGGCCCATGCCGACGAGATCGCTCGGAGGCGCTAGATATTATCTGCTACTAAAAGATGATTCTTCACACTATAGGACGGTGTACTTTATCGAGAGCAAAGCTGAGACGCCTGACTACATCAGAAATTTCCTCAAAAAGGCCGAGAAGCATTGTCCGGGAGGAGTACGGGTGCTCCGAACGGACAACGGGCTTGAGTTCGTTAATCAGGAGATGAGAGAATTAACGGATGGGCTCGGAATAAGACACCAGCGAACGGTAAATTACACTCCCGAGCAAAACGGGTCTGCCGAGAGAGATAACCGAACACTCAAAGAGGCGGATCGCACACTCATGCTCACGGGAGGTTTCAAAGCGGAACTCTGGGCAGAAGCAGTCAACGCAGCAGTATACACGCAAAATTGCACCGGGACGAGCAGCATCATGGGATCGACGCCATTAGAGCTCTGGATTCAACGAAAACCAGTCCTAACGGATCTTCATAAGTTCGGCGAAGAGGTTTTCGTCCACGTGCCAAAAGAAAAACGCCGAGCGTTGGACACGAAAGCGAAAAAGGGATACTTCATCGGCTGCGGAGATGAGACCAAGGGATACCGCGTGTGGTACCCGGGGAACGGGAAAATCGAGACGGTCAGAGACGTAATCTTTCCCGGGAAGATGGGCGACACTATCGCACCGAAGGAGCGAGACGACGTCGAAATATGGCTCGGCAAAGAGCACGGCGTAGCCGAAAGCGAAGAAACCGATAGCGACAACGAGTCATTGGCGAACGATGAGGAAGCGCAAGCGGAGGAGCAAAACGAAGAGAGAAAGAGAGCCGTACGTAGAGGGCGAACCTGCCAATGCAGCCGATCGAGCAAACGGAAATGAGGAACAAGGTCAACCGCGAGATGAAGGTCGTCGACTCAGGGACAGGACGACACTGAGACCACTCGAGAGATTTCAAGACTACGAGAACATATTCATGGCGGAGAGCCAAGAGCCACTTTCCTACCGAGAAGCAGTACTAAGTGACTAGAACGAGCTGTGGAAGAAAGCGATGGACGAGGAATACCGATCTCTTACGAAAAATCGAGTATGGAAACTCGTAGAAGCACCGAAGGGCTCAAGTGTGATCGACAACAGATGAACGTACAAATTAAAGAGAGATTCCAACGGCAACGGCAAACGGTACAAGGCTAGACTCATTGCGCGTGGGTTCCGGCAACGTGAAGGAATAGACTACCAGGAGACTCATAGTCCGGTAGCTCGTTTTGACCCGATACGAACTGTCCTCGCCGTAGCAGCCAGCGAGAACATGAAGGTGAAGCAATTCGACGTCAAGACAGCGTACCTATACGGAGATATCGACGAGACGATACACATGCGGCAACCGGAAGGATACGACGACGGGACCGGGAGAATCGGCGAGCTGAAACGCAGCCTATACGGACTGAAACAATCGTCGCGATGCTGGAACCGGAGATTCACCGAGTTCCTAAAGAAATTCAACCTTCGAAGCACGAGCGCAGATCCGTGCGTATTCACGAGTCAGATTCAAGAACGAAGCCTGATCCTCGCCATTTACATCGACGACGGATTGATAACAGCGCACGATCAGAGCCAAGTAGACGAACTTCTCCATACGCTCAAACAGGAATTCGAAATAACGCACAATGATGTTGATCTATTCCTGGGAATGCACATCGAACGAGGACCGGATGGTGCAATATTCTTGCATCAAGAAGCTTACGCGAAAAGAGCATTGACGAGAAACAAAATGCAGGATGCCAATCCCGTGACGATCCCCGCAGACCCGCACCAAGAGTTGGACTCATCCGAGTCAGCGAGAGACGAGAATAACACGACTACGGCTCCGTACCGCGAGGCAGTCGGTAGCTTAATGTATCTGTCGGTGGCAACGAGACCCGATATTACTTTCGCAGTGCATCGAGCGAGCCGATTTTTGGAAAAACCATCGACGATCCACTGGAAAGCCGCAAAGAAGATACTTAAATACCTGAAAGGCACTGCGAGCCACGGACTTCGATTCAGAAGCAGCAACAGTAAGGGACTCTGCGCCTACAGCGACGCGGACTACGCCGGAGATTTAACGACTCGCCGCTCGACGACCGGATACATCCTCAAGCTCGCGGGAAGCACGACTTCATGGAACTCACAGAGACAACACAGCGTAGCGTTGTCAACAATGGAAGCCGAATATATGGCTACGTGCCAGACTGTCAAAGAAATCGTATGGATAAAAGCTCTGCTGCGAGAATTACTCGGCACCAAAGACATACAAATGACACTATAGATGGACAACCAGAACGCAATGAGCCTTATAAAAAACCCCGTTTTTCATAAAAGAGTGAAGCACATCGACGTACGCTACCACTATATACGAGAGCGATACGCCGAGAACGACTTCACATTGGAGTACCTCGCATCGAAAAATCAACACGCGGATATCCTTACCAAGGCTCTACCCAGGTAACAGCATCAATATCACAGAGAAGCCCTCGGGATCCAAGAGAAATTACAGGGTGAAGAGAAGAACGAAGAACAACGATAGAAGCCGATGCGGGAGTGTTGAGGGATCGGATTTACCGACAGTCCTTCCTAAATTCCTTTTCTTCCTATCTGCAAGGAAGTCTACTTTCGCGCCTGCGCAACTTGCAGCACACTGCCTTCTATGAAATATGTATAAACGTTCGCACTTTCAACTTTCTATCGACGCATAATAAATCTATTTTTCCCTCGCACATTTGTATTGGAATTTATTCTCGCTAACCGAACCATAACAGCTTTCAATAAAAAATATATAGAAATGTTGACTGAATCCCACGTGCTCTTTCCCTCACTTCACTGTGAGTGCTCTGATTATAGTAGTAGGAATGACGGCCATGTGTGGAATTTCAACCGCGCTTCTCAAACATTTTTTTAAACGCTTTTATCTTTCTGAAAACTCACCTAATATACAGGGTGGCCGATTTATCTGAAGACATTGAAATATTTCGAAAACTACGCATCGGATCAAAAAAAGTTCTAAATAAAATTTGTTCGCCTGGAAGGGGGTCATCCAATGATACTAAATTCGACCCCTCACCACTACCCCCTGGGGTGGGGGTGGGGGCAACTTTGAAATCGGAAATGGGAACTCCTATTTTTTATTGCAGATTCGGATTCCCCATAAAAAAATAAGTAACTTTTATCTGAAACATTTTTTTTCAATTCGTGATGGATGGCGCTGTAATCGCAAGGGACCTGATTTTTGCGAATATCTCAAGAAATTACACATCGGATCGAAAAAAGAAAAAACATGTTTAATTTTTCAAAAAGCTATTAAGACATCTTTAGCGGATACTGAGAACATCGGATCCATAGAAATTGACATATTTGCGCCATGCGCGACAATGAAATGCATACTTTCTTCTTTTTGACCTACGGGCAGTTGGGAGTAAAAAATAGTGAGTTGCCAGCACCACCCTTGGGCGCCAAAAAACTAATAATGGTTGGATAAACCAACAGGTAGGCTGGACGAGAAAATAAATAAATTGATTAACCCAACTATTATTAATTTTGTGGCACTAAAGTTAGTTCTGGTAAATGACAATTTTTTTTAAGGTATGGAAAAAATCATCAGACTAATGAAATATATCTCAATTTTGCCACCCGAGTCGGTATAGAGACATTGATATATTCTTCTCTACTTGTAGGAAATTATATTGTCTGAGGTATTGGCAGACAATTCGATTCAATTATTAATTTTCTCGTTAAGCACTGGAACCTTATGAATGTCGTCTTATGGTATTTCACGATAAGGAAACAAAAGCAGAGCGAATATAGTACATGAAATAGTATGGTGAACCCAGATAACGAAAAAAAGTAAGAATGAGAGAAAATGAGAAATCTCAAGGCAAAGTATACATCGGTGCACACATCGTATACACGCAACCCGTGTCTCCAGGGGTGTTAAATAATTCACCACAGCTGGGACCTGTCGAGTGGATGGTCGGGGGGGAGTGGACCGAGTGCGACGCTATGCAGAAGTCGCGAGGGCGGGAGAAGGGTGACGTTGAAGGACCGATCAAATATTCACATGCACCTCAACGCGAATGGAGCTAACAGTAGCGAACCCTACAAACGGGCACTGTAGTGGAGTCTTGGTTTTCGTCGTCATCTTTGTAGTACTCGCTTTGCCAGTCGCATCAGACAACGTTCCCGAGATTTCTCATAATTTTTCACGCAAAATCCTATGCGATAAACATATTTTTTCTTTAGGTTCTTTTAAATCACACGCATTAACAGACACTTTTCGAAAAATGATTATTACTTTGTATTTGGTATACAATATTAAACGTCTTAAATTTTATATTTCGCATTTTTTGAATTTTAAAAAATTTATTCTCCGGTGCAGCAATTTGTGAATTATGCTTGACAACGATATATCATTTAGGATTCTTGTGTTTTTAAACTTGATACTATAAGCGTCGTGTCAATTTAGGATTCGTAAAATGGTCGATAGTCACGTACAAGTGTCGATATATATAGTAAGTAGTTAGTCGATATATATACATTTCCATGAGGTCCATCAGGAGAATGGTATTATTGGACCCGAGTGGCATATCTTTATGTCGCTGGTCCTCGATTGCGTCGCCTCGGGCGAGTAACAGCTCCCGGCGGGGATACTTGACCGGAAATACCCTTGAAGAGGTAATAAAAGTGACTTATGTCATCGCTCGAATATTATTCAACGGGATTCGCTGAACCATACATAGCCGGAGATATAGATTTTCATCTTTATGTTCGTCCGTCCTAATAACACGCCGAGTAACAAGATATCCTTCAGGTTTTTGTTGCTCATATGCTACGTTTCCGAACTTATACTATATTTAACGTTGGCGATTCCAGTGGTTTGGCTTTTGTGCGAAGTAGAATCAACGGTTTTTACTTTTGTTCGTTATACATTTAACGTTATACATTTTGTTCGTTATAAAATAACTTATGATAGAAATATTTATCAAAATGTTATTCGCGACTGTTTACTGTTGGCGGCTGTTGGTTATTTATTATTTGAAAAAAAAGTGAGATTAGAGAAATTAGAGATTACTCGTTACTTTCTACCTGTAGAGCAGAGTGTCGGAAAGGAAAGTCAACGATATCTGGTCTCCGTACTCTTAAAAAAAAAAAAACATGAAGATATCACCTTATATTGAAGGTTAGGCCATTCGTTTTCGTTGCATCATCGGTTCCTTCCTTTGAGGATTCCGTTTGGCCGTGAGGTGTCGTTCCAGTCGAGTGCTAAGACCCCAGTTTCGAAGATGATAACTAAGAGAGCTCCACTCAGCGGAAGTGAAATAAAGAAAGAAGTAAATGAAGAAACAAAGGGGAAGCAACGATTCAGCTAAACGAGACGAGCGCTCGGTACCTACTGTCCTAATCATCATTCTAATTAGCCTCCGGTAACCCAATCCACGAGAGGGCGTTGTAGTGCTGCCTTTGGCTTCACGGCTTCGACACCCTTGCGGTACTTCAACCCAACTTTCTCCATCTACCTTTCACGCTCATCTATTTCCATCTTTCTGCTTCCTTCTCGTAATTGTGAAACGAGCGTCTAACTGTTTTCCTTCTTCTCGCTTTCCACCCCTGTTCGTAACTGTCGACGCGTTTCAAGCAGCACACCTGACATCTCAGCCACTCAAGTTTTTGCCGTCTATATATATTTACTCCGTCTTCTCTATACTGGGTGGACTATACGTTGCCTACGGTGTTGTCGAATGAATACAAACATAAAAGCAAACATATTTATTAGAAACTTTAACTAAATTCAATTTTTACAATCATTGATTATTCATAAAAGTATGTAGTCTTGAAAGAAATCGTTTGAAAGCTCCATTGGCAGGAAAAATGTTCTTATAAAATTAATGGAATTTTGTACGACAAGGGGGCCATGGATAATCCGTGTTTGACGGGGCTCCTGCAAAACTTACAACTCGTTACATCGTCTCTATGTGAGACCTCACACAGATTGTCTTTAGGTTTTTAAGGTTCTTTAAGTTATATTGTTTATTCTTTATTCTTCTAGATGGCGCTGGCAATATATTTTTATAATTTAGAGAGATAAAATTGACAGATAACATGTAATATGTTTATAACAATCACTGAAAAAATAATATTCCATACAAAGGACAAATAAATAAATAAATAAATAAATAAAGGTATTATAGTAATTAATATATTTTTTATTTTATCAATACGTATTATGTCAATTATTACTAATAGTTTCTGACAAATCTAATGTCGTAATTTAGAATAAAAAATACTTTTTCATTCTTTTATCAGGAAAATTGTGAAGAAAAAGTGTTCAGCGTCGCACATCAAACAATTGTTCTACATAACGCAACGAGAGCAAGTCACTGGGACAGAGTGAATTCTCTCGTCAATTCAGAAGCTGAAGATAGCTCTTTCGCCATCTCGCTCACAGGAATAAAGGCATTGTGACATTTTGGGATATTGCACAGAGCTTTGCGAACGAGAGAATTGTCTTCTCGCTCGCGTTTTACCTATGAGTCTGACTGCTGTGGCTGCCTCTACTTTGGGCTTTCCTCGACGACCGCCTATCTAAGTTTAACAATTAACACCGTCTAGGGAAAAATAAATTAATTGCTACAGGGGGAGGGTTCAGAGAAGGCACCCTATTACTTGTCTGCTCGCTGCTTCCCTTATTCCATAGGTATCCTGCAGTGTCGGGAACATTTGGCCCGATCGTCGTGCTACAAAAGACTGCTGATTAGACGCTATGACTTCGCTGTCGGAACTCTTTTGCTTTTATCTTTGGTTTTATTTTGTTATTTTTGTTTTACATTTTCGCCCTTTCAACTCCTTAACATCTGGAGAATTTTTATCATCGACACACGATACGGCGTGTAGCTTACTATTTGGTATTTCACTAACTTAATAAGTGAATCTAGTTCGGTAGTTAAATAATCAATTGTATAATTATGATTACAGTGAACATATGAAGCAGATTACGTAATTTAGTTAATAACTTAAGTTACGAAATTAATTGACGAATAATATTCAGTTATTTATTAATCGATATTTAATCATAACTCTCTCTTTGGTTTAGTACGCGAGTAAACTATTTAATACACGGAACGTTCGATAGTTATATATATAGAATATAAAGTTAATGAAAGTGTCATGTACATGTAAGGTGTACAATGTATCCCAGTGCGTATAGAGTTACATGCAAGGTGTATACTCGCTCACCCCATCGGACTAATTCCATGGATCGATCACTGGTAATCCATTAATGAACTTGCCCCGCTGTTGTTTTATCCTGGTATCCCGGGGTTTTTCACAGGCTGCTTATACAGTTCACGAATTTACTTTCAATGTAGAGTTCTTTTAAAATTGTATGACAGCTTTAAACCAACGGAAATAACTATGTGTAAATTCCAAAGTGTATGTGTGCTCTATCGTAAAATATCTGCCGAAGGGAGCTTTACACTTTGTATGTTACACACGACTTTTTGGACAGCTGTCCTCTGATACGTAATTTATCCCACTGTTGGGAAAACTGTCGAACTGGGAAAAGAGTGTTAGTAGCACTTTCGAGTCGTCATGCACCTTTCCGAAAAGGTTTTGTCGGTGATGGAACGGCTTACATGGCCTCACGGTGCGGGCTTGAATTAGAAAGTTTTCGTTCTGTCCTTCGGATCCTCATAGATTTTAGAGTACATAAAATTATAACATTTTGAAATTGACGGGAATAAGATATTCATCATTGCGGAGAATCAGTTATCTGCAATTAAATTAAAAAAAAATCAAATTTTTAAACCAGTAAAACAGTCAAAGATGTCATAAAATGTGACCGAGCGATTCATGAAAAACTAAAAAGTATTTATCAATGGTGTAGGTAAAATATGAACTGTGATGATGATGAAATGTTGTTTTCATAAAAAAATGTTTAACTTTTTGAATTTTTTGATTAATTTCTGAAAATGTTCCAACCACGGTAAGTCTTTGGGTATCGATGAAAATAGTTTATCATATGTTGATCAGTATTCAAAGAGTTCAGTCATGCAGCTGGAATAAATTCATTCCTATTTTATGAGATTGAATTCTTGGAAAAATGGTCTCTTTGTTGGGCTAACTTATGTAGGGTGTGGAATTTACCGCATTTATCGCAACTCGACATTGCACGAATTAGAATTATTATATCTGGGCGAGTGTGTGAGTACGTATAAATAAGCAGAGAAATGTAACTTCAGCCTAGCAACGTCGTTGTTAAAACAACTGCCGAATGGAGTTTTCGTGCAGAAAAAATCAGGATTAGTCGCAAAAGAGACGAACATCGATTCGCAAGGCGTTTTCGCGTATTGACCTTCCCGTTCAATGATCCCAGAAGATAAATTAACATCGATAATTTATTTTCTAGAAATGTTGGGAGCTCGTCTGTGATCGATCGAGAGTTAATCGTAAGACAACGATTGTATTAAAGATGATCGAGATAATTAGTGCAATAAATAATAGGAAAAGGACGATAATCAAGCGTGTAACTAAATACGATGAGTTTACGAAGTTACGACAAGACGCGTTACGAGTGCACATAACGACGTAAGAGACAAAGTGAACTTGAAACCGCATAGTACGAGTTGACGTGACACGTGACGACATCAAGTGGCAAACGTATGACGATATAAGTGATGTTCAATGGAATCTGTAAACTATTAGTCTTGTAAACACTTTTATTTTATATGGTCGACTTAATAATGCTTCCAGCCTACTGTGAAATAAGATTGAGAAACCTTGAACGATCGTATTGAACGTGGCTAGTCAGTGTGTTCTAATAATAAATTGAAAAAAATGCAGTTTGCTGCAAACGAGAGTAGAATATTTGGGCTACGTGGTCGAAAACGGATGTGTTAGGCTCTCAGAGCGTAAGACAAAAATCGTGAAGCATTTTCCGATGCCTACAATCGTTCAACAAGTTCAGTGATTCCTAGGATTGATAGGGTATTTCAGAAAATTTATGCCAGGTTATTCTAGAATCTCACGATCGCTGATAAATTTGTTAAAAGCCCAGACAAAATATAAATTCGATACGAAAGAAAAAGACGCTTTCGATCAGTTGAAGCTCATCCCAGCTAACAAGCCAGTATAGATTTTCTATAAAGCATTGGGCACAAACCGAATTGCACACTGACGCATCAATGCAAGGGTATGGCGCGATATTGATGCAACATAGTAACAACGATGGTGTGATTCACACAAGATATTATGCGAGTAATACGACTTCAGCGGAAGGAAGATACAGGAGCTACGAGCTTGAAGTTCTCGTGATAGTAAAATCATTGAAAAAGTTCGTGTGTATCTGCTCGGCATCGCCTTCAAGATTGTTACCGATTGTCGTGCGTTTACTTTGACGATGACGAAAAAAGATTTGTGAGTGCGCGTAGCAAGATGGCCGCGGTTTTAATGGAAGAATTTCACTACGAAATTGAACACTGCCTAGAAAAAAAGTATGTATCTCTGTATGTGGAGGCGTTGAGTGACGACAATGGATTAACGCTTCGACTCAAGAAAGCACAAAACGACGACGAAGATACGAAGATCGTTCAACGAACCAAAGAACATAAAATCCACGGTAATGTTATGCGAAGCTGCCCATTGTTACAGAGATCGCCGATGACTATCGCTTGGTAGTTCCAAAGACAATGTACTCGCCAGTGATCCTGAGAGCTTTTGAAAGAGAACACTTCTTCGTTGCGAAGATGGAAGGAATTATTAATCGAGATTATCATATTACGAATCTACGATCAAAGGCGAAAAAAATCATTTGTAATTGAACCGATTGCATAATAGCTGAGAAGAAGCAGGTAAAACAGGAAGGTTTCTTTTCTCCGATTGATAAAGGCGAGGTCTCACGCGACACGTTCCGCATCGATCGCTTGGGTCAAGTGGCGACGATGAAAAAGAGTTACATAGAAATAGCTTCGGCAAGCTTACGTGGTTCTATGCAACCAAGTCGACGAGGACGTCCGAAGTATGAGATCGTCTTAAAAAAACAAGCGGCAATGCAAGGAGAATCATTTCTGATCAAGGCACGGCATTTACGTCAGGTGACTTCAAGAGGTGTTACCAACACGAGGATATTCGGTATGCTATAACTACGACGGAAGTTCCGAGGGCAAATGGGCAAGTGGAGTGTATTAATCGAACGCTCATTCCGCTCTTAACGAAGCTGGCCGGAAAATCTGGAGAGTGGTATAGATACCTGAGTGTTGCTCAGCGATACCTAAATACGACGAAGCACGCGAAGTATCGGTGTGACATCATTCCGCCTATTATTTAGAACGCACGCGCACTAGCGCGACGACGACAATGTACGCAAATTGTTCGAAAACAAGTGGGCCAATTCCTTTCAAGACGACCGCGAAGGATTGCGAATTCACGCGAAAGAGAAGATCGCTGAGGTTCAAGAGAAGAATCGCCGAGGGTTATCCGAGGGTAAGGCGAATATGAAGCGGATGTACCAAGCTCCAGGGTTAAAGTTTGCGTCGAAGTATTTAGGACTATACAAGGCCTCGAAGGTTCTGCGTAACAATCGTTACCTTGTTCCCAAGGTTGGTAAACGTGAGGGACCTCAACGAACATCAAGTGCTTGAAGAAAACGAAGAAGGGACCATCTGAGTGGTAGAGATGAAGAAGAAGAAGACATACGCGGTCGTATGTCCGTGCAGGAGGGTCGAGCGTAGGGTGTTAAATTTACTGCATTTATCGCAACTCAACATTGCATGTATTAGAACGATAACGCCTGTATGAGTTAACACAAAAATCTTGCAGATTAGTTGCAAAAGGGACGACCTTTGATTCACACGGGATTTAAGCTGAGTGCGAGAAACATTGCCGAATACGTTGTTGTATTCTTAATAAATAGTAATAAAGTTAATTTTTTAAATCCAAATCCTCGTTCAATGATCCCAAAAGAGAATATAACATCTGTACTTTATTCTCTATACTTACGTAAGCTTTAATCATTTAAACAACATCTTTTATAATAACAAACTAATATTCAGCCGTGCTAGATATTTAATTCGATGAAGATATCTGCTTCATCTTTCGAAACATTTGGCGAAACGAGTTAAAACTTTGGTCACGTTTACGTAAGAATATTCAGCGTTGTTTGGTGTCAAATTTTATGAAAATCGAACGAGACATACAAATTTGATGGAACATTGCATTTTTTTATTTACACGGGAAAAAAAAAGTAGGTGCGATAACTATTTCCAGCATATGCTGCGTCGCGAGTTAGTTACAGAAACCAAACCGAAATAACATTCTCAACTATTTTCGATAGTACCAAAGATCAACGACTTGTTTCCTGTAACCAATCACAGTGCTGCCATCACTACGAGCTGTTAGGTGGCGCAACTAACGTCGGAGGTAGTTGTGACGAGCGTTTGAATAGTACCGGCAACCTGCGAGTTGGCTCCCATTACCAATCGCTTTCCATTTATAACCAACCGGTTGGTACGTGCTACGAGTAAAACTTTTCACGAAGGCAATTGACGCCAATGTTTGAAGTGACAGGTGGTTGGTCGAGGGCTTTCAAAGAATAAAAGTTTAATGCATTGAATATATGGTAAATATGCAATGAAATATTGTGAATAGATGATCTTCGTCTATCAAAGCAACGCACGAAGAATGGACCGCTCCTCGCAGCTGTATATAATTAATTAATTATATACAATTCCTCGCGATTAATAGAAATATCTGTGTACACCTGGTTTTTTTTTTCGTATTACGCTGAACCGATGGATTGCACCAGCCAACCGGTAAGCTGTGGTTGCCATCTTGGTTGGTAACCGTTATTTCCGATATTTTACCATTATAATTTCTTGAACTAACCGAGCAGTTGACGCTATGTTAACTATTTCGGTTGATTGTCGGAACCGATGTGTCAATTTCCCCAACTACTTTTGTTGTTTTCGTGCACGATTGCCGAAATTTCCTAAAATAAAATGTCTGTAATTTGTAAATAATTTGAGCAATTGATTAAAAATTTGTCTAAAATTATTAGCCATTATGTTCATTAAAATGTATCGAAGCAATAAGATTTTAAAGCACTATGATGTAAAAAAAAATATTTTTACCACCTAAGTTTAGTTAAATTTTAGTTTTCACAATTTCATTCAAACAAGTATACAATGTAGAAACTTGCTCATTGTTTTTTTTTTTCATCATTATCGACCTTTTACAAAACTTTCCCAATGAGGAAGTCTATATAGATTGACACAGCTTCTCATAGATTTATAAAAGGTAGGAAACAATTAGAAAGCAATATGCTAGATTTTTTTCTTCACATTCATATTATTTTCATTGACGTGAACTGCAACATAGGATCAAAATATCGTAGATGTAGATTTCTTAGCGTAGAACATGCAAATTGACTGAAATTTCTTTATAGTTCCACCAAACAAGCGATAGGTCGCTTTAGGGCTTCGTGGGGTAGATAGGGTGAGCTTGCATCTCCATCCCCACTGTGCACTTCGACAAGGAACACGACTAGGACGACGACGACAAATTCTTCAAATATTTATCTCCCTCGTCTTCCCGTACGCCAACACACCAGGCCTTCGTCTCCTCATCTCAGCCTTCACCCCTGTGAATGGAAGCTACGTTTTTCAGTGGCTATGGGGGTAGTTTCGTTCCGTTTCACCGACACTGCGTGACAGTGGTGGAGTGTGTCAAGACCCGATGCCTATCGACGTATGACAAATACCTCCCTTGTCGAGGTTGTCAAAGCCTAAAACCTGAAACGCTCGTGGCTATAGATTGCGCGAAGAGGAAGAAGATGTTTCGTCTTGAGATTGACGGAACATCAGGAGTTTGTCCGAAAAATAACGATCGTAAGAATACTACTCGATGTATTGGAATTTATTCTTCAAGTTTATTAATCTCGAGACTTTACGACAATAACGGTAATGCACCTTCAATTTATTGTCAACTGAAAAATTCGACATAAATGAAAAAGTCTATAAATTTCACGGCCGCACACACATGCGAGCACGGGTGTACTACTGCAATAATGAAATACGAAGGAAGAAATAAGAGAAAACTTATTGAATTCTTCTATTAAAATCTTTAAGAAAATATTCTTCAAGGCAAAGATAGTTGCGGCTAATACAAATTTCTGGCAAGAAATTAAGTATCCGAAACAAAAAGCCAAAATGTTCCGAGACAGTGTTGAAAACAGGCCAACGATTCTTCTTGGTTCAGACTCCGTGTCCCTCGATAGCAGATTGATATGAGCGACGTGTAGGCTGCTTCTCCTGTACCCATTCTCATATGGGGATAGAATTTTAAAACTACCCTCGAGGGAACTTGCTTTTCCTGGCGTCGACATTGACGGCTTTTCGTGTGCGGTATTCATGCAGTGGTAGCAATGTTTCTCGCGGTGGTAGTGGTGTCACGAAATCAGACTGTTCGTGATCGTGTTCCGGGTGTTGAGGTACACGTCCCATGGGGTTCAACGTCGATAGCTATTTTACACTGTAAAGTGGATGTCCCCGGTGGTTTCTAGTAACAACTTCCTTCTCGTGTTTCAAAGCAAATTTTTTCTCATTTGTTTCTTTATAATGGAAGGTATAATGACAGGAAAAGTGGTTCGGAAAAAATGCACAAATGTATTACATAATATCGAAAATGTTAATATTTCTTCCTGTAATTAATTTAGAGTCTCGCTGTAAGACGTTCATTAATTTTTTATGAAGAATTTTGACTTCCTTGTCTCTAATTTAATTAACTTCGATGACTGAAGAGGTTACATCCGACGTGAAACCTAGTTATTACAGTAAAGTGCATTTTTCTTTAGTACTTGCATGTATTTACTCAATAATTCTCGATATATTTCGTAAACATAGGCTATTTGGTCCTATTATTCCTATATATCGACGATACAGCTGTTTCATTTCCGTTGAAAAGTCATCAGCCATGCATAGAGAAAAATAGGTTTTCATGCCAGATTTCGTGGTTTTACACTGAGAAACAAGTTTATTCATTATAACTAAATATATTTAGTTGTCCTGTTATCTAAAATATTTGTTAAGTATTATAAAATTTATGAACAATTAATAAATATCAATGTTTTTATAATGAAATATTATACTTTACATTTGTTAATAATTATGAAATATATTATACATTTGACATGACTGCTGTTTCGACGAAGCGAATAGATATTTGTTATTAACTAACACATTTTCATTAACTATAGTAATATTCTAAGCAAGCGATCGTGTAAGTTTAACATTTGATATAGATATAGCGTCCGGTCAGTAGGATGGATATTTTGACAATCACAACTCAGGTTGCACGATACGCGATCGCGATTCGTAATGTTTATTTCGCCATATCCAACTTTACCATTTGTTAACAATTAACAAATCCTGGTGCTTGCAAATAAACTCTTTTCTCAGTGTAGTTTGCAGGTCTTTATATTTAAAAAAATGAAGACCCCTTGAATCGTTTCTTTAAGGCAAACTTCTTTTTACCTGAGAGTAATTATTATTTTTGATAAGAACATCCACTAGCGTAGTAGGTGTACTTTGAACACAATAAAATGACGATTTTTAAAACTTGAGTAAATTATTAAAAATCAAATTTTTAAACGAGTGCGCTCAAACTAAGAATTTTATTAAATAGTTTAAGATATGCTTCATAAACAGCTAAAACATAATTTTTATCTGTTGAAGAGTTGAGTAAAAAAAAATCATTAGCTTTGACATGATTTTAGGCTCATTAAGGTAGTGTGACGTTCTTAATCGTTCCATTCCTTCTGATCAACCTGTCCTGGATGGAAATTCTGCGGACTGATAGGATGGGAATCGTGTGGTGAAAGTGGTGGAATATTGGTTGGTCGGAGGTTGCAAGCTTGTCGTAGCTCTAATAAGCTATCCCATCCGAGGAAAACGATGAGGCGTAGAAGCCTCTCTCCACCTTACGAGACTTACCATATTCCCTTTAGAGATACCTCTGGCGTTTTACCGATTTGATGGGCGTAACTAATGGTCTTTCTTTCACATAAAATTACCAATCTGACATCAATTGCGTCTATGTCAAGTTTTATGGTCGCTATAGTTCGCTATAGTCGTTTGTCGTCGTTCAGGTCTCAATTTGAAGAGAGAAGGAAGAGTTGATAAGCAGAAAAGATTTAAGAAGAAGACAGCAGTGACAAGTCAACTTATTTTCGCCGGTCACCTTGTATGCGGAGGAAGACAGATGAGAAGAGAGGTGGAGTACTCTCTGATCGAAAAGTAGCCGGAATTTCTCATTTAAACGAGCCACCCTTGAGGTATGGTCAAAATCATTTTTTTTCCAGGTTGGTACATCAGTCAGTTGTTTAATGTCACTTTTAAGTGCAATATGTCAATTAGTTTGTGCGTAATAGCTTTGTAAACAAGACATTGATGTACTACACGAATTTCGCTATGTCGAATTTAGTTGAGCAAAGAGTGTGCCTGAAATTCTGTGTTTCTAACAAAATATCATGTGCGGAAGCATTGAAAATGTTAACGGGAGCCTATGGGGACTCGACAATGTCGAAAACACAAGGTTACGAGTAGTACAAAGATTTTAAAGCGGACCGTACTGTGGTTGATGATTTGCCTCGTTCCGATCCGGACTTTTTCCTGTTCTCACGACTCACGACTTTGCGGAAAGCGTTTTGAGACGATTGAGACGATAAAGGAGAATTCGCAGAAGGAGCTGAAGGCGATTCCAAAATTGGTCGATGAAAAGTGTTTTAAATATTGGAAGAAGCGTTGGAATATGTCTATTGCTTACGATGGAGATTACTTTGAAGGGAATAAAATAAATATCAATGAATAATTGAACCATTTTCGTTTTATCGACAAATTCCGGGTACTTTTTGATCGTAAGGTATACGGCGACCAACTGAGACACAATACCCATCACGCTCAGTATCACCGAGAGTAACTTACAGCTTCCCCAGTTATGAAGGAATTCCGGAATGGGAAGAAGAAAGTAGAATATTTGTTGAACGCTAGAAATAGCGGCGACGTTGGAATCTGTCAAGTTGTGAGGTATGATAAAAATGTTAGGGTGTCGTCATTTTGCCATTAACAAATGTCATTCTTGACCCAAAATGTTCCTAGGATACTAGAAAAATGTATTTTACATTGCTACAAATCATATTTTTGTTTGGAAGATTATCTCAAGATATCAATAAACGATTATTATATAAATCAGTTATGACTTAATGGTGATTAAATAGAAAAAGGGTAATTGAAGTATAGCAATGTGTTACAAGAATGAATGTAACGCAAAAGGCGGGCATTTATCACAAACGATTGTGACATGAATCTTTGAAATAGTCTGGATAAGTGATCCAAGTCCATCTGTATCAAGTAGGTGGAGTACGTAATTCCCACAGAGTCCGTCATTGATACTGACCGAGGTTCTTGCAAAAGGATCGAAGGCTAAAGTAGAAGCTGAAGGGACGATGTAGTAAAGTGGGGGAACCGTAGTCCGAGTCCGAAGCAAGCCTGAAGCGATTCCAGGGTCATTTCCATTCGGCCCTTGCAAAGTGGTATCATTTCCCGTGAGACTAGGGGGCTTTGCTCACGTACGGCATTCACGGCTTCCTCAACAGCCTAGTAGCGTCACAGCTGGCCAATGGGGCTCCCCTGTGTCTCCGTTAACTGAGCAGGACGACCACCAGCCACCTCTATGCACCTCTATATCGATGTCTCCGGGTTCACCGTAGGGTTCCACCGTTACGGATCCCCCGGTTACGCGACGATAGTTCTCGAAGCTCCGGGACAGTCTGGAATTACGATGATCAAGGATGATATGCCCACGGGGACATATTGTTAACCAGGGCACAATCCGATTCACCTCCGATGTCTGTTCTTGTATGTTGTACAATCACCAAAACACCGGAATACTTCCGTCGCATCTCCATACCTAATGTAATCTTAACCTAATGCCTGCTATGGAGGTTCCATCAGACGTGATCTTCGAAGCGAAACTAACTACTAATGTGAATGCCTGGGCTGTCCTACCGTCTTTTTTTTTACTTTATCCTCTCAGCGTTCATCTTGGTTTTATACCTCAACCAAGGTTTTACTCTCGCTTGTGAAGTTATAGCCTTTGGACCCCACTCGACGGTATTTGCATCGTAACGGGCTTGTACGAAATTGCTATTTCCCGCGAAATACCAATTTTGCTTTGATTATGACAAGAAGATTGACCCTACATGTAGTAAAAAAAAAAAAACATCAGTTCCGACGAATTAATTATCAATGGAAAATACTCTGTCAAGGTAAAGGAGTCATACGGTTTGCGAACGCGGCATCCTGCCGAGTAATGATCACAATCAGTGAAACTTGTTTGCTTGTTATTTATATGTTCAACGAACATAATTGCGAGTGATTGTCAAGTGCAGTCGAGTGGCAGCCTAAAAGCATATCTGCCTCGGAGATATTCTCTCCATTGATGACCATTGAATTCAACTAGGGTTAGATGATGACAAAAGGCTCTCAAAACATGTCCTCTCCGTTGTGGTCATCCTCTTCATTGATGGCTACGCAACCCTTTCAAACAAAATTAAACTGAGAGGAAGGACGTACCCTGCTTTGATCAGCATGAAAAGCTTGATGCGGAATCCCAAGTTTCTTGAAGATCACACGAAGAAGATTCACGAAGGAGAACGCTTTATGCTTTCCTTGCCAAGCAAAATTCTCACCAGTGTAGTTAAATACTGTTCGCTTATCAGAGGTTGCAGAAAGCCGAGAGGGAGAAGGTCTTTAATTATGCTAAGTTACGTTCTTGGGAGAGAAACGCGAATCTCCTAGATACTGCAACGGTCATAATATTTAATCACTACTCGTTTATTGTATCCCGAAGGTGGGTCCCTGGCACCATACTTTTAAGGCGTTGAGAGGGAAACTCATGGCGGAAATTCAATAGTCCTTTATCTTCTAATCTATTCTTATACTTCCTCTAACAAAAATATGAAAAGGAATTCAAAGAGTCGTTTACAAGAATCTAAGAAATGATTAAGTCATCACAATTAATTCAAAATATTGAGAAAAAATGTTTGTACAAGAGCTGTAAATTTTCTTGTAAGTACATCCAACTAGACAATACTTTCCCGATCTATAAGAGCACTGCGAACCCTCGTCTCGAGTTCCAACCCTTCCGATCTTAAAGATTACGCAACAAATGAGCGAGGCGAGTGAGAAGGACGAAAAATAGAAGCGCAAAGCTGGAAAATGGGGTGCAAACGTGTGAGTCCTCCGTTCTGTACATCACCCCTTCTAAATCCTCCCTCATCCCCCTCTTGCTACTTGGCGCTGGTGGTCCCCTTTCCTTTCACGCGTTTCACTATCTTTACCCGGCAAGTGATTCAGGCGACCAAGAATTTTCGCGGAACATTTGTTGCTTCTCGGTCGCCGAAAGTCGAACTTCAAATTGGCCTCGTATTATCCAATTTATGATGTATCTAAGGACAATTATGATATATGCAGCTTTCAGGTTTCCTCTAGCCAATTTCGTAGATAAAAAAAAAATTAATAATCGTTGCGCTTTTAAATTCGTATTTCTATTTTTTTTTTCCAAATTTTATTATTATTTTATTTTATTTATTATTTCCAAAAATGTATTTTTTTGTTATTGTTATCTTATAGATGAAGAATTGTTTGCATGCAAAAAAACCTGAGATTTAAACGTCAAATTTTCGAAACATTCAGTAAAATTCTTTACAAAAAAATGTCCAGACGTATGCGTGCGTGTACGTGTGTATGCTTAACCCAAAAATATTTCCAGATTACCAAATATTTTTACTTGATTCTCGGATACATGTCCCTGATAAAAAATATATATGTAGGTATCCGCGTGTGTACGCGAGTGTGTGTCGTAGGTTTTGCGAGTGCGTCCGAGTTGTGGGTGTGCGCGCGCCAAGTTATGCATGTGTGTGCGAGTATGGGCTGACTCGTGTATGCCTGTGCTGCTGCGCTTTGTATAACTCTGTATTGTTGTAAGTTTGTCAAATTGCCTCGTGAGGCTTGGTAACAATGTACCTTACGATCAAAAAGTACCCGGAATTTGTCAATAAAACGAGTCACTCTTGAGATATTGTCGAAATCATTTTTTTTCTAGGCTGGTACATCTGTCAGTTGTTTACATGTCATTTTTAAGCGCAATGTATCAGATAGTTTGTGCGTAATAGCCTTGTGAACAAGTAATTGTTTAGTGTACTCTGCAAATTTCGCTATGTTGAATTTCGTTGAGCAAAGAGTGTACCTGAAATGTTGTGTTTCTAACAAAATATCAAGTGCGAAAGCGTTGAAAATGTTAACGGTAGCCTACGGGGACTCGACAATGTCGAAAACACAAGTTTACGAGTGGTACAAAGAGTTTAAAGCGGATCGTACTGTGGTTGATGATTTGCCTCGTTCCGGTCATTCATCCGCCTCTGTGACTGACGAAAACATCGAAAAAGTTAAGAAAATCGTGCTCGAAGATCGTCGTGTGAACATCTGGGAGATAGCAGCTGATCTTGGTGTCTCTTTCGGATCGGTGCAGAGAGTTATGCACCATGTTTTGGGCATGAGACGAGTTTCATATGGAGAAACAACTGTGGTTTCTTCACCATGACAACGCACTGGCTCACACATCTCATCTTGTACGCGACTATTTGACCAAAAACAACGTTAATACCGTTCCGCAAGCTCCGTATTTACCTGACATGGCCCCGTGTGACTTTTTCCTATTCTCACGACTCAAGTTACCACTTTGCGGAAAGTGTTTTGAAACGATTGGGGCGATAAAGGAGAATTCGCAGAAGGAGCTGAAGGCGATTCCTAAATCGGCCTATGAAAAGTGTTTTAAAGATTGGAAGAAGCGTTGGAATATGTCTATTAATTACTTTGAAGGGAATAAAATAAATATCGATGAACAATTGAACTATTTTCGTTTTATTGACAAATTCCGGGTACTTTTTGATCGTAAGGTATTATCTTCACTTTTTTGTTTACTTTGGCTTGTATATTTACAATTCTGATAGATAGTTCATAATAATATCTATAAATGCGAGAAGAGTATCTTTCGTTGTTTTACATTTTACCACTCCTAGGTGCAACTCGTTCTAGCGAACAGAATGCAAAATTTGACTTAAGTAGTAATGTACCCAACTTTCGAATACAAGTAGTAAATCTATGTTCATTGGATGATACCCAACAGTGCATATTATTCTGTGAATGAGAAAAAAGCGATAAAACGATTTCTGCTATGGATTTGCAGTTCCTGGTGGATAAAACGACGAAGAAGATGCCGCGAATCCACATGATACTGCTACCGAGAAAGCTGAGTGTAATAATATGTGACAAGACGTCACAAAATTTTATTTAAAATGCAAGTCTTGGATAAGATGTTAAAGATCACTTCATTCTCGACGACGTCATGCACTTTCGTGTCCTTTTTAGACTCATGCAGCTACTGAGAGTATGTTAGAACAGCCAGAGCAGTTTATCACATGTACATAACATTTAATAAAATAATTGTAATTTAATAAGATTCGAATCTGAGTCTTCGTTTATTTATTTCCATAAAATATAATGTTCATTCCGTGGATAATTCAAATTTGAAATTGTTCGAACGGATGGAGCACCGCAAGCGTCTCGAGTGGCTCGCACACAATTATACACATGCGCACATATTCGCACGCTCGTGTAGATTCGCGCATACATTCACGTCTTCAAACAGATTTGCACACACCCAGATACATCCAGCTACACACAAACTCACATGTACATCCAGGTATTAAAAAAAAAGTGATTAATTAGGTACAAATATCTAAGAGTCGAGGAAAACTGATTCACATGAAAATTTACGGCGGGAGTTATTTTGAAAGACGGTTTCTGAATATAATATCGAAAATTATAGGCACCAGTGGTAGGATTAGGTCTTAAATACTTCGAGCAACATGATCGAATCAAACTGGTCAAAGGGCTAGATCGGCACGAGAGGCTCTTGTAGCTCGAGGAAGCGCAGCTGCTTGATACGTAGCTCGGACAAGTGTTGAGCTTCACGAATATGATTCGAGCAGGTTCGTGCACATCCCTAGTTTCAGATTATTTTAATTATACTGACATTAAAAAATCTCTCTCTCATTAAAAAAGCTTTCTGTATAAAAGAAGCAAAAAGTTACAAAGTAGAACATTGCACGTTTCTTCCTCATTCTATTGGCTCGTCGGTCACAAAGCTTCCTCCGCGAGGAAGTCAAAATAAATTAACGAACTTCATCATAGAGGAGGTTTCGTGCACGATTAGCCAAAAAATGAGAAAACAGGGTTCTACTTTGCAATTTTTCTTTTAATTAGGCATCGAAATAAACTCAATATATTTTCGCTTTTAACATGCGATAGCACTCGTTTACCACTGCGTTTTCATTACCGAGTCTCGATAATTTATCGATTCGTTTCACCCGAGTATATTAGATCGCTGACTCTGCTGCTTTCATCTTTCATCCTTGTGTTCTCTCCCCCCCTTTTGCTCTCTCTTTTAGTTCATGATATGTCGATCTTTTTCCATTCCAAGCGTTTTGCCATCGGTATTGCTGCAGATCACACCCTTGAAGAACACGGGGCATTATAAATCAACGACCGTGACCTCATCCCTTGATTTTTATCCTTCTTTTCGTTTTCTATCTCCAACCGAGCGTCCTTATGTCGAAACTTCGAGCAGGGGTGACTCCAGGCTGATTTCATTTTTTGACACCCGGTGTATTTGATTCAGCCTTTGTAATAAACCCCCGCAGGGGATGTTGGCTGCCAGGAGTCCCCGCTGGCAGGCTCACGCCTCACTACATGTCATATCGACACCTTTCACTTTGCTCTCCCTTCCCCTTCCACCCTAACTCCCAGATCTTCGTAGCCCCACCGAGGAAAGTTACTATCCCTGAGAGTCACGAGATGACTGTTAGGTAATTTGCTTTCGTATTTTCGTTTTCTGGCTGCGATCTCGTCGCTCTTATGTTTATATATACGCGTATATGGAAATGCGTAATATACGACACGGGGTACAAGAGGAAAAAGACAGGAAAAGAGCTTGTCGTGCAATTATCCTGGGGTTCTTTGAAATCAGAGTGTTCTAGAAAATTCGTGAGAAGCAAGGATGTTCAGTTTTTTCCTGCAGAATTTTGTAGTTTGTGATGCTTAAAAAAAAGAAGTATATTTCAATTATTTTTATGGGATCGAATCGAGTCAAAATTATGAAAATTCGAATGTCACGCACATGCGTATGCTGAATCTTCTGTAAGAGTTATTTTCTTGACTTTATTTGGTGGATTACAACCCCTGATAAGCTTCAAGCCATATTTAATAAGCAAAGTGTAAAGATGACATTGTTTTCGAAAGGGCCACATAATTTAAATGTAGTGACAAATGCTGTATCATCTAGTCGATGAAGCCCTGGGCATGACAACGATGATCAAGTCACACCGAATGGTTCAGACCCCTGCACTGTCCTCTAATCTTATTTGGAACGCCTCCAGACCAGAACTTCTTCGTTTTCGTTGCCACGTTCCATCGTTACTCCTTTGGTTTCTTCTCGGCAATCTCGTTACGTCGTTAGTATCGAAAGCCTGATTAAATCTAGCTCATAGCTCGACTTACCCGTCGAGGAACGATCGGACATTCAATTGCACCATGATTCTTGTCGAGGCTTCGTTTTTTAACCTTAGACATACACTCTGGCGTGTTTAACGACCAGGTATTTTCTATTTCCTACTGCAACGAATGTAATAGTAGAGGCAGTTGTTTCATTTCGACAATCCTTAAGGTTTACATAATAATTGGATTATCAAGGCATACTTCAGGTCTTTTTGAGCTTTTTATATAAATAACATTGAAAAAACTATAGCTAGACCAATAGATTCCAGCTTGCTTGATGAATGATTGTATTTATAGAGTTCCATAACAATTTCAATGACAATTCTCAATCAAAGAAATTTCTAAACCTAATTGCGGTATTTAAAAATTCATCTATTACCCATAACAGCTAACGGCAGGAGCTAAAATAATTCAGAAAATTGCAGTAGTATCGGTTGTACGTGTGAATTCTCGGTCAACCGTTTCCCGTGCGACATCATGACCACCACCTTCGCCACCACCACCACCAACACCACCACTACCGTCATCGGTGGTATGTTCCCTGTGCACCGACGAAACCTACCCGGCGACCAGCCTCACACTGTTTCTCCTTTTCTCCGACCCCTCGACCCCTCAATATCGCGCGCGCTTCTCCACGTAGTACACCCTAAGACGGGACAAAACTTACCCTAAGAAGCCTTTAAGAAGGCTGGCGAGACTGGGAAAGGAGAAGCAAGGGGTCTTGTCGCCGTGACTGGTGGGGTAGCTTTACGAGTGCTATAAAAGAGTGTCCCGCATGCGCACGACGACGACAAAAACTCCGACCCGCCCCCAGACACCGCCCCCGCTACCTCTCATTTCATCCCCTGTGTGTACACCCCTCATCCACGAGACTCAACCGTTATGAACCCCTCGTGACCCCCACCCCTTTCAGGATCGGATACACGGCCACGAGTCGCGTGCTCTGGCCTCGGTGAACCCTTCCGCGTGTCCTCGCGCCCACCGCGAGACACCCCCAGCGCCCCTAAGACGCTGTACAGTCTTAACCCCCGTCTACGCGCATCGGTTCAAACAGTTTTTCCGTCAATTCCAAACGGCTTAGAAAATACACGAATTCTTCGACGAGCAGTTGTTGTACAACGTAAGATTAAAACCACTTTACACACCCTTAAAGATCATATATTTTTTTAATTAATCCTTGTGCTTGGCCTACTTTCGATACGACGATCTCGTGCCAGTTGGAAAAAATCTTTTGACCAAGTGATTAACAGTGTTTTTCTCCATGGTTGAAAGATATGGCGCTATCTACAGGGACACCATTTTTGTGATCGGTAAGAAAACAGTTTGACCAATCGTTGCACGGTATTAAATATGATAGAAAATTTTGTGAAATACATGAAATATTATTCAGAAAAGTGAAGATAAAATAATAATAATAATGTTAATACAAAATATGCAGAATAATAGCTACATCGTAGTGCGTAATCCTATAGTGCAGCTTACTGATTACCCGAAACGCCAATTAGTTTCCGGATTTCACGATAATAATAACAAAAATAAAGACTTTAAATGCGCCAAACAGTGGAACATTATCGTACGGTAGAACCTTTAGTGATATTCGTCTCGAAATTTTATATGACGTTTGAAAAAAAAAAAACGTGAAATGTGGAGGCTTGCCATGAGAAAATCCGAGAGGGAGGGGGTGGATATGACGAACAGTTAGCAAACGATCCTCCAACGTCGACAAATCCCCACCGATGTAATTGGTCTCCAGGCAGGTAATTGTTCGACCTCGATAATTGGTCCAATTAATTTGAACGTAAAAGTGCATCGATTATCGTTGCGCATTCATCGGCGATGACGAGGAGGCGAGTTGTGACGGTAAAGTGCAGCCCCCCTCCGTGCTTCTCTTTCCAACTATTTATGGAGGGTCCTGTGCTGAAGCGGGAGCGAAAAACGCCCCTGTTGCACGGGTCACGCTTGCGGGTCATGCACTGTATCGTTATTGCCGAAACGGGATTTAACGGTGAAGGGAACGGGGGAAAAAAAAAGTTCGATAGGGATAGTGCAGGCCAAAAAAAAAAATCAGAATGGAAAACCCAGTGCCACTACTGTCAAGGGTCGAATCGCAGTTTACTGATTAAAAGAGGTCCTCGCGTTCTATAAAAGAGGTATTGGAATACTGGATGATAAAAATAAAAACAATACTAAATACCATGACAAAAGCATTGGCCAAGAAAATATAACGAAGGACAAAAAGTCAAATGGAAAAGTATGGAATGCATATAATAAAAGAAAAGTTAATTAAAAAAGTGTAAATTCCGTGATAATTGACAGTAGTTCACCCATGTGTCGTGCTACCCGATATTGCGTTGTGTGGAACACGGACATTTCGGGATATTCAGCGAATTTACCATTTTAAATTCACTATACGCATTCCAATCGCAATTGAAGAGTATTAGCAATGTTTTCACCTTTACTCATACTGTCATCCATGTCTGTCTGTCATGTCGATCGCTTGTATAAGAATTAAATGGAGAACGAGGGTGAAAAATGCATTTCGTGTGCAATGTTGTTGGTGCCACTTGATAATTTAGAGAAAAAAAAGAAACATTGTTGCGTCGCTCATTTTATCGATGCGGCGTCAGGTCCATGTAGCTATTTGAACTGAATGGTACTTTACTTTTCTTTTATCTTGAATTCAAAATATTTTGGTCAATTGAAAACAGAGGAAAATAAAAGATAGATCGAACAACTGAACTAAACAACTGAAAAAAAAAAAAAAAACAAACGATAAATTTAATATCTTCGGTCTAATTTACTTCCAAAAAGTGGGAAAAAATGTAATTTCGAAATTGTGCAATGATTTAATTTTTATAAAGCACTTTTAGCTACAGGGAAATAAAATATTTTGTCATTTTATGGGACATTTGAGCTTAAGGATACTCCGCCTACTTAGTCGATCGTAACTAAAGCGCATAGCTGCCATCGTTTTGCCTGACAGGCAGTCGGGAGCTAAAAACTGCACGAGGTATTATCAGATAAGGCAGGAAAGGTTTAGGGTGAAAAGTTCGGAATAAAGGAAGGACGGTAGGAAAGCACGAAGAAGGAATAGTGTGAGAGATAAAAAAAAGATGAACAATGGTGCATCGGGTATCGGTCTCGATGCATGACGAAGTGCGGATCGAAAGGCGCGCGCGTCGATGGGCAAAAAGGGGAGGTAGTGGATGGAGAACGGGGGCTCGATTTCCTATTGTTACCCATGGGGGCTTAGGATTATAGGGGGGTTTCCTGCTTATTCTCTCTTGCTCTATCGTACTGAGGGTTCTTTCGCTGTTTGGTACAGATACGTCATGATCGATAGCCTGGTTTATACATGTGTGGGCTCACGAAGGAGTGACGTGTTTAGGCTGTAGTTAACTAACTCTGGCTCGCATTCTTTGTATTTCCATTTCACCCATTGCCTTTTATTTATTAGATGCATTTTTATTTATGAAATGATTGTTTGGCATTTAATTTAAATTATTTTCCAACTTGATAGATTATTAAATTTTTATTATGAATTAAAAAAAGAGAATCATGATTAGTATCTTGTGTTTATTTATTTATTTATTGTTTGTTTTGATGGTTAGTAGAATAAGGCAACATTAAAAGCGAAAGAACTAGTACAAGATAGACAGTTGGGGTTTGATTTTCCGTCGTGGGGCGCGAGAAGCGCTCTCTCCCTTCGTTTCGTGGGCGCTTCTTCGGCCCCGACCCCAACGACGCAACGAGCGGTGCACAACCCCTATATTCCTACTGGAGAAGACAACTACCCGAAAGGGGCCTCCTGCTGCTTTTCGTCGTTCATCGTTGTCATCGTTCGAGTCTTTGTTTTCCCTTCTTCGGCTTCAGTTTCGTTTCGCAGTCGGACGAGAAACGTATACGCGACTATTCAACGAAGGAAACCTTCCTACCGATCTCAGCATGGGAATTCTTTTTACGATGGTAAAGACGACCAAGTATTCTTAATATCATCGGGAATTATTATATAGATAGATAGATATTTATTTGGGATTTGGTATCCAACCCCTAAGAGCACTGAGCCTTTAACTGTATTTGAGATACTCAAGATCTAAACTTAGCATAAATTAACATAACTTCGAGAATACTGTAAAAAAAAAAAAATACAATAAATTCAATTGAAATGATATAATACAATGTAATAAGAATGATGATGATGATGATACTGTGCATCACGATCATCATTATGGGTTTAAGCATTGACTCGTTATTAAAATAGATAAAAATACCTTGAATGAACTTGGATTTGCTATTGCTATTTATATTCTCTATAGTTAAAAACATAAAAATATATTTAATAACTTTACATCACGAACGATTTATTAAAAAAAAAAATCAAATGAAAAACTTATGATCACATGAATGAACAATTTCAAGCTAGAGATTGAAAAAGAAAGCAGTGTTGTATTGCTCAGTTGAGACTGAAATAGCGGAGATGTCCCTTTTTAACGGCTTCCTTGGATCAATCCATTGTTCTTTCTTTTTTCAACTTGCCCCTCACTCTTTTTAAACATTTTTCCTTCTTGCAATCGATAAGTTTAATCGCGCCAGAGGCTATTCCGCCGATAGAAATACAATGAGATGAAATTGAAGAGAAAAGTCTTTCGGTCATTATTATAATTTTTTGCTATTATTTTGTTCAATTTTTCAAATCTATCTATCATAAAGATTACAAAATTGGGTGCCGTTTTACACGAAATTTTCCGTTTGTTTACTTTGATTTTGTTATTGTATTTATTATCTTTGAATAAATAATCCTTGTTTAATTTCGACCACAAGTAAATACAAGAATATCGCTTATGCGTCTTTTTCCGTAAAATCTTGATCCATTTTTCGTACAAGTTAAGTAGTAAAATTTATTTCAGTAGTAAATTAGTAATTATATGAATTAAATCCAAGTATTGTGCTCGTTTTGTTATCATTTTCCAGAAGACAAGCGAGGAGGAAGGAGAAGAAGTAACGAGGCTCGTTATCGGTGGAGGCAGAAGGTGGGTACTGGGATCGTCAACGGCGTTACCCTCACCTTTACAGCCGCAAAGGTTTCGTCTGCAAACTCTGGGGGCCTACCCTGGAAAGACTTCTGGAGGGATCTACAGCCTGAGAGCCGTTAATCGGCAGTCACGTCGTAGCTCCGTGCCAGCTCTTAAACGGCGAGGGGGAGGTGGCTACTGCCTTTGGGTACCGGTGGCAGTGGTGGTGGTGGTTCCTGTCCTCGCCGTCGCCCACAATCGCCACACCACGAGCATTCGCAGGACCGAAGAGCGAGAAAGTACAAGACACACCGGGGTTAGAATATAGAAAAAGACAGAAATATGGAGAAACACGCCGAAGAGGCCACTAGGGATTGAGAGTGTGAGAGAGATATAAGCCCGAGAGTGTGAAGGGAGTGAACAGAAAAGTGGGGTTCGTAAAATATAACGAGTGGGAAAGAGGTGGCGAGAGAGAGAAAGAGAGAGGGGGTGGAGGTCGAAGCGAGATAGCGCATTTTTCCCCACCAAGCAAGCGAAAAAGCAACCCCCACCATAGATAGGGCGCGCGCTGCGGCGAGCAGTCGAGGCGGGGCGGGGGCGGCTGCGGGGGTTGGGGGCTGAGGTTCTCGGTGGCTGGGGGCGTCGCGGCCTCAAAAATACACCGCAACCACACCGCGCGGCTCCACCGCAGAAGCCGCCACCACCTTCCACCGCTACCGCCACCACCAGGCCTGCCTGACTGCTTCTCTGTACTCTTGTGCTCTCTGCCTCGACGTCCGCCAACTCAACCGAAACGAGACCGCGTGAACCGGAGTTAAACATCCTATCTCGAACCTTATACGTCCTGTGTTATGCTGGATAACAGTGTAAGTGGTGGTTTGGATAACGAAAACTGATCGGCAACGGAATCTCAGCTGAAAACCTGACGTTATTGATGAACTGTCATCAAGGAGTTTGACGTATTTTCCAGTTGTATACGGACTGTGTATAATCATCTTCCTTACTAAACAACTAAAAAGTAATTGGATACCAAAAACTTGTGGGAGCAACACGACTGACATTAACCGATCTATCTCTAGGACTAGATCATGGATGTCCGAAGAGCCCAATCAATTGATTGCCGATAATCAATACAAGATTTTTATTAGTCGATAGTTATCAAGCTGCGGTCTTCAAAGTTCTTCGAAAGGATTTTTATGAGTGCTTGATGGAATCTTCAAAAGTTGGAAACTCTTAAACGCTGGTACCCTAGTGCGTTGCTGTAGAAGTTTGCTAAGAAGTGCTGAGATTAGTGAAGTGCAATTGTGAGAACGAGGTCCGTGGATTCAGTTCATTCGCGTTAGTTTGATTTTACCTTCCCGAAGGAATTTTTTGTTTTGTGATTTGTTCAGCGGGGTGCATCATAGATCGTGAATATTTAAAAGTTTTTATGCACTTTCGAGACGGTGCCATTTTCAATGTTACGTAGTCTTTGCATGTGGCATTCACATGCACACATTTGACGAAACGTTGACATGAAAATCTAAAAAAGTGGACACTTGGACAACTAAAAAGAGCACTGGATAACGATTAATATTGACTCGGTGCAAAAACGCCGAAGCTGAATCGTCGAAAACGATACGTTGAAGTCAACTCAACAGTCTTATGAACGGAATCGGTAAGACACAGCGGATAACGGTACAGACGGAAAGGATCAAGTCAGCCCTTAGATTCCAATAAAACGAATTTTCTTCGCGACTTGGCATTCGAGAGTGACGCGGAAGATAATAAGACGACGGACAAGAAGAAGAATTTGCAAACGGATGCTAGTCTGCTACGGTGCCGACGCACCGTTGTGGGATAATGAAATAAGGATCAAAGGGATCGGCGAGGGCTGGTTGTTCCTAAGAGAAACCTAGAACAGGCCCTCAGTGTACCCCACCCTTCGTTTTATTCTTATTCACTCCATCGGTTCCAAACGGATCCGTTTCTACCGAAGTCAAATCTAATTCCAGCTCCGTTGGAGGGTTTGACGACAAGCTACGGGGGTGTCGTGTTGTCCTCGGGTCTTGCGGCGTGATCACGGAACAAATCCGCACAGGGGGTGTTAAATGGGATGTTGTTTTACTAGCTGGATCAACGTCGTCGGATTTCGTTTAATTTTTCGGATATTGACTTAGCCTGGTAATTTGGTATCTAAGACAAAAAAATAAACAAAAGCCAACCAGTTTTTGGTAGAATTTTTCGAGGAAACTATCTTCGAGCGACTATCGCCGGATTACATTGATATCACTCTACAACAAACTTCGGCTGATAATCAAAATCGAATAATCCAAGAATCAAGAAAGGATCGAAGATAATTTCTGAAGAATCCTAGGAAGAAAAGAAATTTTTTGTTTATCATCAGCACCTTAAGTATTCCAGCGATATTGTGTAGGCACAAATATTGTGCGTCCTCATGAGTCTATGATACCATTTCCATGACGAATCCTCTGCGTGACGTACGTCCTGAGGACCGTCCTCTGGGTCTAGACTATCATCCGGATCCAAGAGCCGCTCGTCCGAGTCACCGCCAGTCTCTCCAACCATCGAGTCTGATCGGTGGAGCGAGACTCAGAAAAGCAAGAGGATCCTCCTCGAGGAGGAGAATGCACCTGGCGAACGAGACATCAGCTCAAGGCCCTAATCAAGGATCTGCCTCCGCGAATAACCATATTTCAGAATATGCAATCACCGCCGAAATACTTGCCGAGCGGACTCTCGACGGTTTGCTGGCCGAACATCCTGGTGAACTTATCCGAACAGGTTAGAAGGCTTTTAAACTACTTGATATCATACTAACGAGCTTTGCATGTTGGATTAGATAACAATTATGATAAATACACTTTCTTCCGTATTTCAAAATTTTTACGTAAGGGATCCAATTCTGTATTTAATATTTTAGAGCCTAATGTTCTTCTCAAACGGTTGATCCCATTGTATAACATTGACAAGCGTATCTAACAATATTAGAACAGCACCCTTAAAATATATTTTGATTGATGGCATAAAAGACAAATCATTCCGTTTCACAGTTACAGACAAAAGTAAGTTAACACTAAATGTTGAATGGTGTAAGTGGCCGTATGTTAATACAGATTTTATGGATTATTAGCGGTTACAACTTGGCTATGTCCGGGATGCGAAGGTGTTGCTGATAAATGGATAACTGGTTTTTGATATATGGATAAATGGATCGAACGGTTGCCGCACAATGACGCATCGTTAAAATGTTAAGAAACTTCAATAATTTGCACAATTGAGATTATTGAATAAAAATAAATGGTTCAACACATAATAAAAGAAGCCGACGTTTAAAAACCAGAGACGATTGCAACAAACACTCTATAAGGTGACTTCGCGTAAAAATTCTTGCGATGATTGACGTCAGAACAATCACTCACGTCAATCATGGAAAGAGTAATCAGAAACGGTGTGCCAAATAAAACTGAACATCGAGTACAACATTGTGCAAAATTTTAAGGTTAACCACAGGATGAAATAAAAGTTCTGAAGAAAGTCCGCATTAAGTGACCGAAACGTTAACATAAAAATGAGAATTCTTTTTGAATAGAAACTCCTTCACATCCACAAAATGATCGAGTTGTAGTCGGTTACAATCCACAAAATCTGTATGTTAACACTGTTGATTTGAACCAAAGGCTTTCCATTCTCAAAATGTTTTAATGTTTACAAGATAAAATACCAGCATGTCAGAATTTAGGTATTATTATTCCTTAATGATATCTTGCAACCGAAGCCATGTAACTGCTGCAATCAATGAACAAAAAAATCTGGTATTAACAATCTGTCAGACTGGATCATAAACTTTGTGCGAAGAAAAATTTGACTCTCGGAGTGAATTCGATTCAATTGCTTGATTTCTATTGAAATAGTAATTATTGCTAAATTGGCGAAGTTACGACTTCCCAAAGTCAGGTTATATGCTTCATAGTGCTTTGTACCGGATGTGCAAAGGTTGTCCTCACGTGGTCTGCACTGTCCTGCCGCCACACTGGCGTTCCAATAAGACCCTGCCGATGGCCTTTAAAGTCGTGGCATTAGGTGACGTGGATGACGGCACCTTGGTTACCGTCTGCGCCGGAAATGACGAGAATTGCTGTGCAGAACTCCGAAATTCGACGGCATTCATGAAGAATCAGGTTGCCAAGTTCAACGACCTGAGGTTCGTCGGACGAAGTGGAAGGGGTAAGTTTCAATTAAAGTTTATTTTTAACTACCGTTTGTAATATTATACATACAAATACCAGTTTCCTTTTCTCGGGAAATAAGTTCCGACCATAAAATTCACAAGAAGCAAGCTTGCGATTGAACATTGAACCAAGGAAAGAAACAGCCGTTCCGATCGAGTACCGTCACATCTTTTCTCGCTGTTAAAAATCCCCCAAACTAAAAGGAATCTCTCTCAGTCGAAGTTATTGCTTCGACCGTTCTTCTAAATGATTCACGATGCTACGCTTGGTTAAATTAAGGTAGACTGGATTGAGTGGGGGTGATGGCTGATGGCAGCTCGTATCTTCGTCGTGAAGCTATGAAAGGGGCAGATGCGACGGATGCTTTTGGCCTTAAACCGAAGTCACCCTACGTTTCACTGGTCCATCGCGCGTTCCTTACTTCTTTCTCATTTTTAATTCACATGAATGCAAATACGTTCACGATGCGAAGAACGGTTCTCTGTGTGTCCACTGATTACGATGCCACCAATGCCCAAATAAAAGCAAAAAAAACCGAAAGGGAAACTTTTGCGACGGACATCAACATTTTTTATGCCCGTGGCTCCTTATCCAGATCCAAGGGTGCCTTGCATAATTCAGGATTCTGCTTCCTTTGCATTTATTTTGCCTTCTAGAATCACCTTCCAATTTAGTTGGATAAGAGAGACGAGAAAAAATTCGGGGTTCCGAGAAAGAGTCCTGAATAATGCGTCTTAATAATCAGAACCATTACCGGACGGTTGCTGCTTCGCAGTCTAGGGTCTCCTGATGATGACGAGCTGCGGTCTGTTTTTTTCTCGTCTTTTCCTTCTCTCGAATTCTTCTTTCGTAGAAAACTCACTATCTCAATGAATTATTTTTTATTCTTTTTATTTTTGTTTATATTTTATCCTTCTATTTAACCTTAACATTACTTCTAGAATAATCTGAAGACATTTTCCGTTTTGTCCCCTCATCTCAATATGCAAAAGTAGAAGAAAAAAAACGAAGGAACATAAAGTTTCTTTTTCTTGTTGCTCTACTCCCGTCAAGGGTGGGGGATGAAGAACTAGACCTGGCGTCACCGACTCTCTCAACGAGAATAGAAAAAAAAGTAAGAAAGTGGATGGGCGATACGAGTAACGAGGCGTCCTTTAATTTCTTTAATTCCTACGGAAAGAAACTCAGGGCTGAGCGTCAGACTCGTCGCGAAGCCAAGGCAACCCCTCGCGCTCGTTTTTCGCGACGGACAAACACGCGGCGCCAAATACGCACCGACCACTACTACTATCAAGACAACAGCCAAAATCCAATTCGCCGGCCTACACAACTCTGAATCTGCTGTGCAAGTGTTTGCCGGAGTAGTTGCGTGCCATCGCACTTGTCTTATAGACGATGAGGCAACTTCCCCCCCTACGCCCCGAGAAGTTGCAAGACAAGAGGTTTCGCTAAGATGCTTGTTTAACGAGGATTGGGGAGATGGCGACGTTCGACTTGTTTATGGCAAATTGGAAAAAAAATTGCGTCGCCCTAACAGCTACTGGAAATCTTCTTTCGGTATTCGCCAGTGGACTTTCGTTTTTCGTCTTAAGTTTATGAGAAACATTTTCTCTCTGCGCAAAATAAAATTATCTGCATAGACTTAATCGAAGCTTTTAAAGCCCACATTTGATTAATTGACAAAAAAAGTCGCAAATTTAACTTCTCAGAAATCGCGTAAGATAGAATTCGGCGTAAAAACTTTGTCCATCTTGGATATGTGTATTGTTGTATCAGATTCAAATATTTCCAGTTTCGACATTAGCTTTCGAATCTATATTCACATGGTCATCAGATGCATCGAATTATCCTATTGATTTGGTCTTAAAGATGACATGACTACAATTCAGATGCTGCCGTTTTTTTATCAATATGGTATCGGTCACATCTTATTCTCTACATCTTATTCTCCTCGAGATGCACTCATTTGTCCCAGTATTATGATACCTATATCCAGTTCTAATCTATATTCCGAGTTATTTTACAGTCCCTTTTACTTTTTTGCCAACCATCTTACAATTGATAAGCGACACTCTTCTACTCGCGTCCTACCATTTCGTTGAAATGATTTCATAGCGCGTACACTTTTTAGGTAGTTCTCTTGCAATTCGTAAAGTACATTCCTTCACAGATATGCCCACTTGTTCTACCATTTCGTACAATTGATTTATTTATTTATTTATTTATTGAATAGTGGATGGAACAGGCCTTTGACAAAAGATATATAATAATGATATTTATCCTCTTACTGCATCCACTTGACCGTCAGATGCTTCAAGATGTACGCGACACTCTTGGCAGTGTTTTTCTCTCTGACAGTTTCATCTCTTCTTGCATGCCACGAATTTTAGCGGATAATCGGAAGAACAACCATATCACTGATACCACTGCATCTGTAGCGAATCGTCGAATGTGTGAATGCGGGGAAGTTGCGGGGCCACACGCGTTCTGGATGCCATGCGGTGCGACGGATGATGCACACATGCGCTCGAGATGCGAGTGGTTGGCTGTAAGCGGCTTTGGTTTCCATGGCAGTAAGCCCTCATTACTGTATTACGGACAGCCCCTAGCTACAACGGTTTGCTTCGAGACCCCGTGCGATGAGAGTGAACATATTCCTCGCAGAGAGTATAATCAGTGAAGCGAATGGAAAACGGGAGTTATGGAGGAGAGGGGGTAGTCCAACGGAACTGCGACGAGAAAAGAAAAATGTATACGTACATCAGCGGAACGTTCTCGGTTTCGATTCGCACTGAATCGGTCAATGTACCTCCTCGAGTATCGAAAATTTGGCTAATTGGCGATTTCGATTTTGTAGCGCCAAAATATTCCCCGAATCGTAGACGATGGAGCTGATGCAAGAATAAATTTATTCCACATATCCTTCGGGAGATTTGGAAATCAAGAGACAATTGAAAGAATGAAACGATGAAAAGTGCACTGGGCCATCGAAATAAAGAACCTTTGAAGAAAAATTAATATATTGTTAAAGGCGATCAACAAGCTTTCGTTGTGGCTTAACGGTTTTCCGTTAGCCAGCCAGATTGCAAAAGAAATCTCTAATTTATGATGTTTGCCGCGGTACAGGGAACGAAGTGCGAGCACGGGGACATGTTTGGTTGAGTTGTTTTCCCCGAATTATCATACAACCCGCCTCTCCTCCCCCCTTCCTCACACTCGGTCCTGCTTTTGAAACAAATGGTAGGTGGCTAGCCAGATGCGGTCACCGGCATCCCTTTGGTGTACAAACCCTCACAAACAAATAACGTTTTTTCTCCCCAAGTAACAAAATAATAAATTATTCTTTCTCCTTCACTTTGTGCATATTCTTAATCCTTTGAAGAATAGTGACATACGAATATAACTTATTTTACTATTGCTGCAATGTATTTTTAATATAATATATCAATGTATTATTGTATAATGCATCTATCAGGTGTTATTCTCGTGTAAAGACTTGCAACGATAAACTTGCAAAGTAGAATCTTGCTGATCGTTTCTAAGAAAAAAAAAAACTCTAATGATAAAATTAGATACGGAGGTCTCGATCAGCAACGTTCGACTTTAAAGGTTTGTTAACAATTGCAGGATGTTAGCAATCGTTTCTACAGGATGCAACTCTACACAGACTCGACTCTACACAAGCAATTGTACATAGCCAAACTCTACACAGCATTAACTCGACACAGCAAAACTGTACATGTACCAAACTCGACAAAATAAAACTGTACATGTACCAAACTCGACACAGCAGAACTCTACACAGCATTAACTCAACACAGTAAAACTATACGCAGGGGAAACTCTACACAAGACCGGTCGTACTGATATACCCTCAGTTACACGGACTAATACTCTACTTTCGTTACTTACTTTGTAATGAAAATTACATCGAATATAGGGTAACGTGCGTTTCACTTGGGTAGAAAATTTTAAAACAATCCGTCAAGCCATTCTTGGATTCCAAACGTTTTACTTTTGACATTTTAAAAATATATAATACGTCAAATGCACTGAATAATCCAAAAATCATATTAAAAAATTGACCGGTGTTGTATCGATATAACTAAAGAACTACAAAACGGCAGAATAAACATTTTTTTTTTTTCAATGTCCAAAGTAGATTTAACTTTTATACAGAACGGTTAGAGCTATCGGGCTTAAAATCTATGGTGGTGTTTCAGTTATTATGATTTTATCATGGCTAATTCGGTTAAAATTTGTACGGCCAGTGAAATTTTGTAAAAGTTTATACTTCGTCGCCATAAAAATTGCAGAAAAACATATAATCATTAGTGACGTGGTTATTCAAAAATCACATAAAACTGTAGGATTTGCTATTCAAAAGTTGGGAAAGCGTGTTCGTTGATAACAAGTCTGAATAAACCATATAGTAGCACAATCTTATCTATCTATCTAAGAATAGATAAATATTCTTTTTTTAAACTTGAGATAGCAGAGGTTGAAATTGAATAAACAAAGACAAATAAAACAGTTAAAAAACAAAAACCTATTGAATAAACAGTATGCAAGTAAATGACATCATAGCTTTTGAAATAATTGAATTGTTGATTAGCAAACTTATTTAAATTTCGATCACATAAGCAAGTGTATACCTTACGATCAAAAAGTACCCGTCATTTGTCAATAAAATGAAAACGGTTCAATTATTCATCGATATTTATTTTATTCCCTTCAAAGTAATCTCCATCGTAAGCAATACACATATTCCAACGCTTCTTCCAATCTTAAAACACTTTTCATAGACCGATTTTGGAATCGCCTTCAGCTCCTCCTGCGAATTCTCCTTTATCGCCTCAATCGTCTCAAAATGCATTCCGCGAAGTGGTAACTTGAGTCGTCAGAAGAGAAAAAAGTCACACGGGGCCATGTCAGGTGAATACGGAGCTTGGGAAACGGTATTAACGTTGTTTTTGGTCAAGTAGTCGCGTACAAGATGAGATGTGTGAGCCGGTGCATTGTCGTGGTTAAGAAACCACGAGTTGTTTCTCCATATGAAACTCGTCTCATGCCCAAAACATCGTGCATAACGCTCTGCATCGATCCAAACGAGACACCAAGATCGGCTGCTATTTCCCTGATGCTCACACGACGATCTTCGAGCACAATTTTCTTAACTTTTTCGATGTTTTCGTCAGTCACAGAGGTGGATGGACGACCGGAACAAGGCAAATCATCAACCACAGTACGGCCCGCTTGAAACTCTTTGTACATACCTCTCGTAATCTTGTGTTTTCGACATTGTCCATTCCCCGTAGGCTATCGTTAACATTTCCAACGCTTCCGCACATGATATTTTGTTAGAAACACAAAATTTCAGGCACACTCTTTGCTCAACGAAATTTCTCATAGCGAAATTCGCAGAGTACACCAAACAATAAATTGTTTACAAAGCTATTACGCACAAACTATCTGACACATTGCGCTTAAAAGTGACATGTAAACAACTGATAGATGTACCAACCTAGAAAAAAAATGATTTTGACAATATCTCAAGTTTGAATGAGAAATTTCGGGTACTTTTTGATCGTAATGTATGTAAATATTGAAAAAAGTCTGCAAAGTAGAACCTTGTGAACCTTAAAAAATAGATCAACAAACGTTCTCATAGAAATAACTCTGTGAAGACTTGAAAATAATGTGAAAGCTATGCGCAAGTTTCAACTTTGCAGATTTGTTGACTATCGTAATATTAAAATTACGACACGAATAAAAAAATAAAGCTTCTTCTACGAGGAAACAAAAGGGTTAGCAGTAACTAGTGCAGAATAGCTATGATCAGGGCGAAGGCCCTCGTGAAAGAGGTGAAAGGATGTCGGAAAAGGAACGGATGGCTTCTGGTACTGCCCATGCGGAATCGTGGAATATTATCATAGCGGCACAGGGGTGGACTTTATCACCCCGCACCACGCCCCGTTGTTTTCGCATGCCAACAGGAAGGATTAGCGTCAGCTTTCGACCCTAGGAGTCACAGACTCGGTCGCGATTCACAAGAACAGTCAAGGCAGAATATACCAAAGCTTCGTTATTCCTCACCTCGCAATCTTTCTCTAGTTTTTAATTTTCTTACATACTTTTATTATTAATTCTCAGCCTCAGTTTCATAATTAAACTTTCAATTAAAGCGTTACTTCATTCAAACTTGGATTGTTTTTAAGTTTATCATTTTTTTCTTTTATGACTTTGATCATTTTTATGTAAAAGAAGCTTCCAACGTAGATCCATACACATTGTTTCCTCATTGTTGTCGTTGATCCATATTGGTTTACTTATAGAAGAAGCATTTTGCAAGGTTTCACTTTGCAGTTTTATTTAAATATTGAATATATTAGCTCTTATCTGCTTTAAATTTGTAAAAGTTAACGAATTAATAATTTTTTTTTTAATTATAAATTTCATTATATCTCTACCCATTGTCAATTCCAGAAAAACTCAATACAAATGTCCCATAGCCGTAATTACAATTGTCTAGAAAGTATCAGTTGGATAGTTTAAAATTTGCACGATTTAGTGTATTAATGTCGTTATGGATTTTTGAAAAAAATACATAAATGCCTAAATTTTAACAGATAGTAACTGTTTCTTGCATTAATAAATTTCATCGTGATACTTAAAGCCGTTCTGGCGTTATAACTTTACTATGGGAAAACGTAATGAAAAATTATCGTAACAGTTGGTTTCCGCGATCGAATTTGCTCAAATCATATAGCGATCGTCGTTTACCTAAACTTTGGTTTTATACAAAGTTTTAGTTGGAATTTAATAAAATTAAAACTCTCTTAACGATCGTAACGTAACCTACGTCGAATATGGGGTGTGGTTTAGACGGATTTCAGACGTTTGGACGATGCATCTCGAATGTTTATTCGAATAACGATTTTTTTTTCTCGCAAACACGATTTCTACAAATTTTGCATTTAAGGAGTTTATTTCATCATAGAAATAAGCTTCATGGAAATAAATAAATAAATCAAAGCGGTGAACGTCTACCGATTTATTTTTTGAATTTCGAGTTGCAAATGATTGGTAACGCCATCTTTCTTGCACTCGGGAGATGTTATAAAGCGTTTTACAAACGTATCTATCTACGTCCTTGTAATTCTTTATTTTTTTCGTTTACGTGATATTCCTCCTCGTTCGTTGGGTCTGTCGGTGCCAGGAATATTCAATGTCCGAGCTTTAGGTTGCTGCCGACAGCCGGGTAAAACGTCGCGCACATATAGCATAAATACCGGAGTTACCTGTGTTTTATGATGGGCAAGTGAAGCCCCGAGAGGTACGAAATATACCGAGGACTACTAGCTACGAGGGAATCCGAATGAAATGCTTCATGAGAGAAAGCGCTTGGACCATATCGACAGCTAGATCCTGACACATGTTCTGAAAGCCACCCTTTCTGTTATCGCCACCCTTGTATCCGGATTCCTTGTTGCTCATTGCACGTCTGTATACTTTTCGCTTCGTGTATCGAAAAAAGCAACCCCTAGAAACTCAAATCCGCGTCGTTCTCATTCCAGTGTGGCAAACAATAATTTTTTATTCAAAATAGGAAGGTAATTGGACCAGATATGTGCTGGTGGATAATTTTCTTCTGCTAAACGTCTAGCCAAAAGCTAAATCTAAGAGATCTGAACATATATCTTCAGCTGGTTCATCGCAAGTTGAAAAAATATTGTCCTTATTTATCAAACTACATTTACATTACTCAAAATACTAACGTAACTGAGACGAATTATAAAATTTCTATCTCTGTAATAGTAATAGAAAAAAGAAAATGTCGAAAGTATTTCGCCACCTTTGTATCCGTATTTCTCGTTGCTTCTTCCACGTCTGTATAATTTTCGCTTCGTGCACCGATAAAAGTAATCGCTGGAAACTCAAATCCGAGTCAAACTCATTCCAGTGTGAGAAACAATAATTTAAATTAAAGATAGAAAAATAGTTTGACCAGAAATGTGCTGTTGAATAATTTCGTTCTGTATTTATTTTCAGTTGGGTGACGATAAGTTAAAAAAACAATGCAACTTACTACCTTTACGTTACGTAAAACCGTCTCTGAGACGAGTTACAATATTTTTATGTATGTTATGTAGTCAAGTTAATAAAATTAATTTGTAGAATATAGAAATTATTAATCTTAAACAACTTCCAGAGTTACTTTCGTCAATGTTCTTTTCTATGTTATAAAGTAGAACCACTCGAGTCAACTACGTAACTTTTTAAAAATCAAACGATCGACTTTTCATATCTCTCAAGCTTAGATTCATTATCGCTTCAACTTAGATTGCACTAAGGAACACCAGATTTTTCCATAACTACTACCTGTAGAGTAGCTCGCTAGAATTTACTGTGAAGACGAAGGGGGATTTAAACTAATTTAGAAAGTATTAATCTTAATAACTTCTGGGTTTACTATTGCTTGTAGTCTCTTCTATATTATGAAGTAGAATCACTTAAGTTAATTACGTAGCTTTTGAAAAATCAAACGATCGACTTTTCATAACTCTAAAGCAGAGATCCATTATCACTTGGACTTGGATTGCACTAATGACCACCAGATTTTCCCCTAGCTACTGCTCGTGGAGTATTTCACAAGGATTTGTTGCGAAGAAGAAGGAAATTCAAATTAATTTGTACAATGTAGAAAGTATTGGTCTTAAGAACTGTTGGATTTACTATTGTCAGTGTTTAGTCTTTTTTATATTATTAAGTAGAACCACTTGAGTCAACTACCTGGATTTAAAAAATTAATCAATCGGCTATTGATATCACTCAAACTTAGATCCATTATCCACTGGATTCAGATCATCATCAGATATTGCGCAAGTTACCGATCGTAGAGTATCTCACAAGGATTTACCGAGGCAAAGAATACGAACCCCTATTTCTCCAATTAAAAATTAAAAAAGAATCGCCGTGAGCCCCCTCGCAAGTCATCCCACCACGATACACCGCTAGCCGAGGACTGTAAGTGAGGATGTTGCTCGTTGGCATTTCCCTTGCTTCCTCTTTCCATATTCTCTTTCTTGTTACTTTTTTTTTCAAGGACGTATGCACAGGCATCGAGTTTTTCTACTGATTAAACATTTTTTTCGACAGACTGGCCCCACAACTTGTATCTGTGCTCTGCGACGACTTTTGCCCAGTTTTTTTTTCCAACCTTCCGCTCTGCCTGTCTACGTATGTTAATTTCGTTATATATCGGTACGATACATCGGTACGCTCACAGCTAAACTCTCCCGGATACTCACTTCCAAACCTTCTTTACGCTCTAATGATTTCATCTTCATCGAACGCTTCGATAAATTCGTTCGTTTAACCGTTCAATCTCGTATAATTACCGATTAACTTTTTTTCTTCATTCGGTCAGCCGATACTCCGACATTTGGCCGACACTTGAGCTTATTAGGTTCTTACCGAACGATTTGTAAAAGTAAAAATAAAAATGAAACATTTAAAAGTTGTCCGATCAACGCTATCTCTATCTACTAATGCAGTATCCGCCCTTCTGTTAACCTATTTGAATCTACAAAAGCATACAAGCGTCATTTATTCTCCGACTTTGATATTCCGCTAGTCAAAACGTCAGAATCTTAAAACACTGCAAACATCCGGCGAAATATAACGATCCGGGGTAAGCAGTGAAGAAAGAGTCACCCTTCTTCTAGTTCCCTTACGGCAGGCGGTAGAGCGCAAAGCGTAGGGTATGGGGTAGCGGGTGCTCGATTCTCCGGCAAACAGGGGAGTTTTTAACACTGCATGATCCCTGGGTAAACTTAGGGCGGTGGGCGCTGAACACGAGACTTTTCATATCTTCGTGATACGCCCGCCACCATGCCCACACATAGCGTCCCGTGAATTGAGAAGAAGGACGTGGCACGAGCTTTGCGTACACGAACTGACATTTCAGTCAGTTCCGAGAATGACCCTTCAACCTAGTGTTTGCTTAGAGTGAGAGTGAGAGTCGGAGTAGAATTTTTTGGTTCACGAAGAAAAAGTCATAAACGCATAAGAATATAATCACGTGGAAAATCATACGAGAATACGATTTTTCTTTACAGATCAAAAATATTTTATTATTTTTTTGATTAATTTGTTAATCAATAAAAAAAAATATGTCAGATTTAAGGGATTCGTGGTCGTCTGGCGTCATTTTCCCGAAATTGTTGATGAAACAAATTGGTTTTTATTTATAAGATTAATTCATCCTGACATAACCCCAAGGTCTTCAGTTTATACAACGTAAATTATCAAGTTTTTGAGATAAGAACCGTCTTTCTGTTTAATATTCTGTCTGTGAGGAGTCAGCAGTTAGCAACTTACGGAATGAACTTGTTTCTCTTGAATCTTCTTTTTATTAAATTTTGATCGATTAAAGTAATCATAAGTATAAGGATTAAATATACAATTTTTTTTTTCTCACATTTATTCATTATTTTGTAAATGACAAATATTTGATTGCAGAGTTGGAAGGCGTTCAAATGTCTAAAAAAAGTAAAATAATTATGATAATTTAATTATTCTGCAATTAAAAAATTGATTAATGCGCAAAAAAATGATTTAGTCATTACTTTTTTTACAGGACACTTTTTTGTCATCATAAACAAACTTGATTTGATTTTAAAAAATGATAAGACAAAACACATTATGTACACATGTTTTTGTTACTTTTTTTTCTCACTGATTCACAATTGCCAATTACAATTTAAAGAGTAGTTACATTTAGTTTAGTTTAACTCAATTAACGTAGTTAATTAGTTTCGTAAAATTAAACTAATGTAATAATATATCAATGTAATCTTCTTTAATACGAATCTGTCAGCCTTCAATGGTATAACAACAGCAATAACAACAACATTTACGATCAAACTCGTAGTGTTTTTAATTGGCGTATTAATAATAATTAGCATCGAGAATTTACGGTCAAACTGGTGGTCCTTATAATCGGCGTCCTCGAAGGGATGAAATCGTCGTTCGTCACGAATCTAAAGATCATCCCCGCCTGTCGGCAACAAGCTGACTCATTGGTAAATCGGATGCGCAGGGCAGTCATCCTGGGTTCCCTCTATCTATTTAGTTCACACGGCTCTGGAGTCTGGACTGACTCGATTGCTTACCTCTGGTATTGGAGGAGCAGTCAGTCAGAATGATTAACGAACACGGCCCGCTTGTCCTATAGGTGAGTCGGAGCCCTATAGGGCTGGTCGGGTGAGAGGTCATAAAGCTTTTTATACAATAACAACAACAGAAATAAATACAACAACAACAACAACAACAACGACGACGACGACGACGACGATGACGACGACGACAACAACAACTAAAATTGAAACTTGAAAGCAATAAAAAAAATTATTATTATTTATTCATTCATTCATGCACTGAGTATTTGCTCCAAGTGGAAAAAATTGTAGAGATAGAAAAAAAATTAGTTTAGCATGTGACCCTAGTGGTACGAGAGGAATTAGAAAACATAACCAAAAGTACTCTCCATAGAACGTACATTGTTATGACGTTACTTAAGATAATACTAATTATGCATCGTCATAATAGTGTTTCGGTAAAAAATAGAATTAAATTGCGAATTCGCTATTGGTTGCGCAAGTTACTCGGTATGCACAGTACGTTCCATGACGCATACGCTAAATACTTAAAATGTACGTCGAAGCGCGATACTTCATAGTTGAAACAAAGTACGATGTCAGCGCACACAAGGTCTTGACGGCGAAACTTTCCTTCGACCGTCCGAGGTCAAAACACAATGAGATTTGTTATTTTCTAAAGTTAATTTTCGGTCAAATTGATCTTTGAAAAATATTAATAGTGCTGAATTATGAAAAATTGTTTTTATTTATTAACTTTCATGAGGTTATCGATGGTTGAGCGTGAAGAGCATGAACAAAAGAATGACAATACGTAACTCAAAGAGGATCGATTTGTGACGACAATAAAGATAGGATCAATACAACTTCCAATCTAGATATCGCGAGGGGTTGTAGAAGAATATTCTTCGAAGGAAGAGCCATGAATTCCGTTGAGCCAAGTAAAGACAAAATCGTATACAATACAAGGGACGACACGAGGGTCTGGCAACTATACAGATAAAGCTAGTAGTAAACAGCATTCACAGACAATCGAATTGGAACGGGAACTTACAAGGGCGCGAGGCAATATAGTACGTTGGTTAATGTTGGGGGCTGTAGGTATGCGTACGTAGAGGGGAATAGGCGCGTCTCAGACACGTCGGGGGTCGTTTTTCCACCGAGTTACACATAATGCCTCATAAACACCCCTAAAATGCCTGCCGTCACCTTCAGCTTCCGTAGAGCGCGCTTCACTTCGTCCCTATATACCATTGCGAGTCATCGTCGCGACGAGAACCAACCTTGATGGAACTGTCAGGCTGGCAATAAACTCTGCGGTCCTTGTTAAGACCAGAGCTTGCAGGTTGTGCTTTTCAACCCCTGTGATTCCCTCTCTGGTACTATGTGCCAAGTATCATTTTTAAAAGTGTACACGGAAAAATGTAGTTGCGATTAACCATATCCAGCATACCCTGTGTCGCGTATTAGTTACGGAAACCAAATCGAAGTAGTATTCCCAACTATTATCGATTGGATTGCAAAAAATAGTACCGAAGACCAACGAGTTGCCACCACGAGTCGTTAGCTGGTGCAATTAACATCGGCGGTAGTTGCGACAAGCGTTTGGATAGTACCGTCAATCTACGAGTTGGTCTCCATTATCAATCGCTTTCCGTTTATAACCAACCGGTTGATACGTGTTACGGGTATAACTTTTCACAAAGTCAAACGACGCCATTGTACGAAGTGACAGGTGGTTGTGGATGGACGAGGACTTGAAAAAATAAAAGTGAAATACATTGAATATATAGTAAATATACAGTTAAATTTTTGTTAACAGATGATCTTGGGCTATCGAAACTTCGCGCAAATGTACGCGCACAAGTACGTGCCGGTCCTCGCCACTGTAAATAAATAGAAATATTCGTATTAACTTGGTTTTTTTTTTTTCGTATTACGCTCAACTGATGGTTTACACCAACCAAACGTTAAGGTGAGGGTGCCATCTCGGTTGATTACCGTTACTACCAACTGATTTTGATATTCTACCAACGACATTGTAATTTTTTTAACCAACTGAGTAGTTTGCGCTTCGTTAACTATTCCAGTTGGTTGTCCGAACCAATGTGTCGATTTCTCTAACTACTTTTTTCTTTCCGTGTAGAGAGAGCAGAATTTAAATCCAAAATTAATAAAACTTTTGTGAATTAAATGTGAATATTCATTCGTACTTTTTTTTCTCAATTTTTCTTTCATAAATTTCGTAAAATTTAATCCTCCAAGTACAATGTGATGTACCGATGTTGACTAAATCGGTCGTGTAACGTGTACACCCCACTCATGAGAAGGGACAAATATTAATTTCTAAAAAAATCGAAATAATACGGAAAATCATGTTGTCGTGCATTTTCTTTAATTTTACGAAAGGAAATTAACTAAACACATGCGCATTAATTTTACAATCTGAAAAAGACTGCGTTCCTAAAAAAAAAAAAAATGCTCCCTTTCTGAGTGGTTAAAGATAATTTGTAATTATTTTAAATAAAATAAAATTGAGCTAATAGCAAGGAAACTCAATTGGGAATCTATACATAGATCAATTATAAAATTAGTATCAGCCGACGGTCGGTTGTGCGATGTTGTCGAAATAAATAGCAGATCACGATTCCCAAAAAAAAAACCCCCTTTTCAAGGGGTTAAAGATAGTTGGCAATTATTAGAAAGAGAACAATTAGGAAATAACAACGAAACTTGATTCAAAATCTATACATAGATCATTTATAAAATTAATATTAATTATACAACGTTGTCTAAATAAAAAACAGATAACGCTTTCAAAAAAATTAAATTTCCCATTTCTGAGGGGTTGAATAATGTAGTTGGCAATTATTAGAAGAAAAAAAAAAACAATGTAGATATAAAAAGGAAATTCAATTGGGAATCTGTATACATAGATCAATTATAGAAAGAATGATAAAATTATTATCAGTTGTACGATGTTAAATTGTCGAAATAAAAAAAAAAGGTACAACACATTTTTTCTACCGAGGTAATCTGATTCGTGAGAAAAATATAGAGATAGAATTCGAGGATGTGAAGTTTGAATAAAAAGTACATTCAATTACGCGAGCGAAAAAAAATGAGCCGACAGGATTGCGGATGAAAAAAATAAAATAAAAATAAGAATAATCACCCAAACACCAACGATGTGCAACACGTTCTCTATTTCCCAGGTTAAGGGGAGGTGGGGAGGGTGAAGCAGCCGTTAAATGTCGTGGTTCACCGTAAAAACCCGAGTGCGTTACTGGTAGCAGAGCTAGAGGCCAGCGGTGAAACACGCCATCATAAAATAAAACTATTCGCAAACGTGGAAAGTCGAATACACGTAAACACAAACATATACAAAACGTTTTTACCGTGCTGTTATATTTTGTCTATGTATGTATAACGTGAAAAGCTACGCCCAGCTAAGGGTTCCTATAGGTCGATAAAAAAATGTTTAATTAGAAAAAAAAAATTATTGTTATCAATGAAATTCATTTAAGTTTTTAAATCGTGTTACTTTCCGTTCAGTGGTTTTGCAATAACTCACTTTAAATATGTCTTCAGTGGTTTGCATTAACTCGATTTCTATATTTTTCTTCACCTCAAGCATTCTTATAAATAAATTTGATTTCAAAGATTCAATGTGGAAATACTATTAAACATAAGTTTAATTTTGGCTTGTTTATAAGAAATCACGTTATCCACCATCATTAAAAAAAGAATCCTGTTACGCCTTACAACCCTCATTAAGAGTCGGTGAAAATGAAATCTCGACGATTGAAAAGTTTCCCCAGTTTAGCGGGTCATCGTTGTCATATTTTTGTGGGGTGAAGTTGAATGTGTGGATCCAGAGGGGTCGTAACCCCTACAGCCGTTCAGTGCCAACGACATTAACATATTCCCGGTAGTATCCACTGGGACAAACGGTGCAACAGAGTTAACGGCAGTGAGCAAACAGAAGGACTGAATGCGATAGAAAAAAAAAGGTCAGATATCGACGCTTTGGCGCCACTCGTCTCTACCCCACCACCTTACCCTCTCAAACTTCCCAGCTCACTCCCTTACTTCCGACACATTTGTGTTTTGTTTCTAGTGCGAACGTTCTCTCACGCAACATTGGCCACTACCGTTGACGTGACTTGCCACTGTCGATTCAAGCTGTCCTGCCACCGATATGACTCTCACTGCCCCGCATAACCTCTGATGAACGGCTTAGGCTTATCGTATCATATCGAGTGTTCTGTTATGGGCTTTGTCACGCGTGATCCCGTAACTGTAGATGTCTTCTTCCAGAGTATGAGATGTAAAAACAATTGATTTACTGTGGGCTAAGACGAAAGACAATTTTGGAAAAGATAACATTTTCGATCCGTGCTTCACTCTTGTCTGCAAGAGTATGGGTTCGATCGAAGACCATGCTGTTGTATGATCATCGTGAAAATTTTCCGCCAATTTTGTACCATCTAAACGAATAAGAAAAACCGAGCGTCTTTATTTTTTATTCGTTCCTGGAGAATGCCTTCGAGGCATTCTCAGAGTCTGAGGAACCGTGAGCATACAATAAAAAAGCAAAAGGGAACAACTGTGTAGAACTCTAAGAGGGTGCAACGAACCGTTTCGAAAGGGAAACTCGGCAAAGGCAGATAGAGAAACAAAGGAGAAGATAGAAAGAGAGAGAGAGAGAGAGAGAGAGAGAGAGAGAGAGAGAGAGAGAGAGAGAGAGAGAGAGAGAGAGAGAGAGAGAGAGAGAGAGAGAAGAGAGAGAGAGAGAAGGAAAGTTTGCCGCGACGTTTAGGCGCGGCAGAGAAATGCATGTACGCGTAGCCATGTGGGAAGTGGGTTAGGGTGTGGTTTAGGGGTGGCTCCCGGAAAGCTTTGCGATTCTTTTTCAAGAGCAAGATAGGCGGACGCGGTCATGGAGTTGGGAAGAAGAGCAAGTTGCATGAAGGTATTAAGGGGTGAGAAAACCTACAGAAATACGAGTGAATGGCGCGAGGCGGTATGTGGCTTGAATTGGATTTGAATAATAGAGATTTGGGTAGCTAAACCGGGAAACCAAAGCGTTATCGTTGCACCTTTATGGTTTTTAATCCGTTTCGCGGTTGAGCTATCACACCCTCGGGCAACTTGGTAAATTGGCGAGGTATACGTCTCTGCGAAAGTCCAACACTTTTGTCGTAAATGTGTTCAAAAATTGTGAATACATCATTTTTTTTTTAACTGACGATATACATTCGTGAAATTACCAAATATTATTTTTTAAATGTGAAAAAGTTGAGACAACAGTCAAAGGAATATACATTTTGCTTCCTCGTAGCCTTGTTTTGGTGGAAAATCTTTTTCGTTGAGTTTTTGATGTCTTAAAATGTTACAAAACCCTGAGAAATCATATTTAGAAAAAAAAAACGTTTGTATATGATGAGCGTGACAAATTGAAATGTTTATATCTCAAGATTGGATTTATCGATCTTCTTGAAACTTTGCGCATGAATCGAATCATAGCCTCCGTCCTTTTGTTGTAATTTTCGCCTAAATCGCTAACGGGTGTCTCATTTTATGGTTGTTTGAATTTTTCGAAAAAGGGTGTTGTCTCTCTATTTTTCGTAAATTTTGAGCTATCACTCTAAAACTTTTCACAATAATAGATTATAGGGAACAAGATTATTCGATATTGAGTTTGGCATGTATCGATCAAGACATTCAGATTTTATGAAATTATAAGTTTTTGTAATTTTTCAAAAAAAAAAAAAAACCAGATTCGCTCTAACTTTTGTAAATGTTCATCTGTCAAATGAAAACGTGATATACAAATTGGCTAGGAAACAAGGATATTTGGTCTTAAATTTAGTGGGAATCGATCGAGGGACTTAGATTTTATTAAATGTGCAATGGTACTTTTTTACTTAATTAAAAAAAAATATTTCCCACCTTTGACCAAAGCTTTCGTTATGAGGAAGCCAACATCGAACAACTTACTTTCTCATAGGAGATGACTTTGTCAAAGGTTCAAAATAATGAGCAAGCGACGCGCAAGATTCCACTTTGAATCCTTGTTAATTATCTCACGACGTAATATTATCTTTTAAGGTGTAACTGTTGACACGTTATTTCGGACTTAAAAAAACCATCTATTCGTCATTGATAAAATTATTTTTTAATCTCGTTTCAGGAAAAAGTTTTACCCTTACGATAATGCTCGCGACTTCTCCACCACAAGTTGCGACTCTTTCGAAAGCGATAAAGGTCACCGTGGATGGACCCAGAGAACCGAGATCAAAGACAAGTGAGTCAAATGAATTTTTTTCTAGTTGATAAATAAATAATTTTATGTTTAAATTTATTATGTCTCCAACGTTGATTTGTTTCTGTGTTAAGATATTTCCAAGGATTTTGCGACTACGATGAAGCGCATGATTGAGAAAAATAATTAAGTTTCGAGAATGTGTAACGATGGTAAAAATAAATTTCTCAAATTCAATAGATATTCTACCTCAATAATAATTAATTTATTAATAATTCAGATCTCCTTTTACTTCGAATAAATGCAAAGTCTTTTGGAACTTTGAAATTTGGAAAAATCGCCGTTAGGTTAAAATGTACAGGCGCAAAGGTGATGCTGAAAAAAAGAGCAATGCGAGGGATGAATTCTAACAGAAAGCGACGGATAAAGCAAGGAAAGCTTCAGTAGACGACCCTTTATATGTATACACAGTGTACCCCAATCTGGACGATCTACTAAGGAAAGCAACTCACGTTCCAGGACAGCATGCCTTTCATCCCTACCACTTTGGACCCCGGCCATTTCCCTTCGGACATCCGCAGGACTCTTTGGGATTCAAGCTGTCCGGTAAGTCTCGTCTTGTAGCGATAATATAACGAACAACTTCACTCCCGGTGCCTCACCCATATCCCTCTCTCATACTCCGAACCAGGCTTTCGACTGAACTAAAAAATCGTTAACCATGACCACTCTGGGTAATCTAATTAAACCAATGTAATTGCATTTATCATCTTTGTATAAAATGATAAGTATACCACGAATTTTACGAACAAAAATCGCACTTTGTACCTTTTCACACCATGAAAAGCATGACGTATAATGATCAACAAAATTTTGAAAACCTGAAAATACAACGGAATGGTATTTCCATTTCCAAGATTGAACCTTGAAGTGTTTTTATAAATATCATGGATTTCCATCGAACAGCTTGGGATAATTTTTTACTGCGCAATCATTGTACGTGCTGTGTTTGTTTTTTTTTTTTCGTAGATTTTCCACAAACCACTTGTGTTAATGTCAAATTTGTAGTCGAATTAAAGATATTTGTTAATGAAAAAATTGTTTTTCTGTAATATATTTGGGTAAAAATAACATTTCCATGATAAGCAAAATTATGGCTGCAAGTTCATCGGGAAGTGTGTAAAAATCATAAAAAATTATATTGTCCAACATTGTTTAATTGATCGATAGTTTTCGCGATATACCAACTCGAATAAAGTGCATCTTCTGACAGCTACATTAAGAAATCTTAAAAAATCCACAAAAGATCTTGTCAGCTAGCACGAAAAATTGGAAAATGTTACAAAAATCGGAGTGTTTAATCGAAAAAAAATGGCCCAGTTGACAAGAAATTGGCTGAATTGACAGAGAATGCCTCAGATATAGTTATAGTTGATAGAAAAAGCGATTGCTTGATTTGATCGAAGATTTAAAAGGAAAAACTACGTTGAATTATTTGAATTAAAATGTTACGTCAACAAACAAATGAAAATTTCATTATTTTGTTGTTGTTTTTATTGTTACTATTTCCCGATATGATATCGATTTAAAAAAAAAGGAAATTTTCTGCTTTTCATTGGAAAAACCTGCCAATATCATAGAATTTCATTGTATTCGTTTATTGAACACCATAGATAGTTCGTTCTGATACCTCGTGCCATCAGGAGGTCTGTACTTCGGTATCCAACATTGCTAAAGGATGCACTGATAGATAACTAAGTTTGTAACCCGAGCACCCCTTTGGGTGAGGTACAGCATCGCCTTTGGTCTTATAGCTCTATAGAACAGCTTCTAAAGGCTTCCTTTCCTATCGTTCCATAGTGTATCCTCGAACTCGCTTCTACCCTAGAATGTCGTCACCTTAACGTGGTGCCAAGTTCGTGGCACCTGGTGTGCCATACAAGGGTGTCAAAACGGGGCGGGGCGGAAAGACGAAAGGAGCCACTGGTGTAAGGGGCAAGAGTTTCGTGCTGCGTAACACACCCCAAGCTTCAATGGGGTAACACGCGGCAGCCAAAGGCTCTACGACCGACTCAAAATTGAGTTTTGCCAAGGCGCCTAAGTAAGGAAGACTCTGATTAAGCACGAGGCCCTACCCGGGGTGCAACGAGTTCTTGCCTTTTCGCTTCAAGGTTGTCACGACCCCTCGACGATTCGATTCGGAGATGGTGGTAGAGAAGTGTCACGACCATGCGTCTAAGGGCATGGAACTTTAGTTGGAATCGTGTGATAGCCTTTTAATTTGTTCGATCAATGTTATCAGCTTTGATAATCGATATTCGATTGGGAAAGTACGAATGATAATTTGTTTAATAAAAAATATGATGATTTTTGTATTATTGAAAGGATGTTGACTACTTTCTTTCCAATTCATACAGATAATAATAGGACGTGAGTTGAAGTCAGTTGACAACGGTACGGCATAGATCGTTTGATCTGTGATGATGATCTTCGCAGACGATAGAGGATATAAATAAAATGCGAAAAGTACATCGTACAGTCCAGTCGGTATACGTGGCAACTCGACAGTAGTCTCGCGTTCGCGATATCGCTTCCGTTAAGCTGTACTGTCGGATATTATGGACAACGAGGGCGAGTAGCCGATATTTCACGGATCGGGGGAACCAAATGTTTCGGTGCCTCGAGAGGGGACGACGAGGCAAGCGATGTGGCTGCCGATGGTGTGGAGCCAGAGCATTTTCCAGGACGCTTAAAACTCTGAGGCAGCTAAATTCCATCGAAACTCGTTTAAAGCTTTGAAAATTTTGATGAGACTGACGAAGAGTGAAGCAGCTGATGGTGAAAAGGATATGAGAATCAGAGCGTGCGAGGGAGAGCCCCAATAGCGGTGACGAGGATGAGCGTTAGAGGGGTACTGATACTGGTGCACCGACACTGTATTGTTTCGGCATGATAAGCGGCTTAACGGAGCTTCAATCCCGCTCTCGTTCAACCCTCTTCCTGCCCCTGCCCTGTTCCCTCCGAATCGGTACCAGTAGCTTTGAAGCCCCCTCAATTCCAACCCAGCTTTCGATCTCTAACCCACCGTTTGAACCTCCATCCAACACACCCTCATGATCTGAACCAACGCCCAGAATTCGGTCACTCGACGGAAGGCTCGAGGGTCTCTTCAAAATGAACCATAAATGATCGATGCAAAATGTCTAGGACTGGACGTCTTCAAGAAATTCCCAATGCGGACGCGATGACCGTGGCACGAAGATAATATGCCTCTTTTAAAGGAAAATAACCTCTGCGATCATCTGTCAATGATCAATCGATCATATTTACGAGAGAATTTTGTTAAACGGTTTTTAGGTTTATGTAAAAAACTCTATGATCCTTTTTCTAATCTACTCATTTTTTATATAATGATTATTCTCGCACCTAGTTCAAGCAGAATATATCTTTGCAAGGTATATACTGCCTAATGTTTATAAGCAAATAAGTTGTATAACAGAATTATATTTTAGATAACGGAATAAATAAAAATCTGTAATTTTCTTAATAGGAGGGTTAAATCATTTGCATAATATAAACTTAGAATAGTTCAAAATCATACGACAATAAAATGTTAATTTTAGCGCTGGTAGTTCGACGAATCTAAAAAGCTGAAAAATCCTCATCGTTTCTTTTTAATAGAAACCTCTTGCGGCTATCACCGGAAATTTGACGGCACCGACAGTTCCTCCACTGTGTCCAACGGTCATTTCAATCCCTGCAAATACGCTTGTACCCACTAGGCGCTACGTTCACTGCTGTTTCAACTGTACAACCCTTTCGTTCATGAGAGGTTCACACGTCGGAGCACAGGTTGCGCCACGAGCTTGTCCGCCGTTAGGGGTTGCTGTCCACGCTGGTCAGTCGAACTATGTGAGGCTTTGAGCGTAACGCCATGGCGAAAACAAGTGTGCGAGAACGTCGAGAAGGTGTATCGCTCGACTTGGTGCGCTGGGTGTATTTCGCCAGGGACGGTTTATTAGATATCTGGCGACCTGGGGGTTGGTAAGAAGCGAGAATCGAGTCAAAACAGGGAGTTGGGTGTTGTATCGCTGAGGCGCGACAGCGGAGGGTGAAAGACTCTGGCGCATATACCGCCTCTGTGCTGGTAGTAGAGCTCGCCCTCTCGATGTAGGGGTTGTTAAGGTGCCCATTGAGGTGTAACTAGGGGGATGTTATTAAATTTCGTTCGGTGTCTACTACCTCAGCGGCAGACCGTCGAGCAACGAATTTTATGGGTTTCTCTCAGAAGCGCCCGAGGCTTTCCCGAGTTTTTCCGTCTCGCTTTCACATTCCCCAACTTTCATGTATTCCTGACTGTCCGAAACGTTCGCTATTCTTCGCCACCCCTACATTTTCGTGTTCTGTACTTATATCAATATCTTTATTTATTTGGCTTTCGAACATTGAGCCACTACGCTACTTGACGGAGAATATAATGTGCCTTAAGGTAGTGCTATACGAACGCCGCGATTCGACCGACATCTATTTTCTTTCACACGTTATACTTGGCTATTAAACGGAGACTTTAAAGAAATATTGAATAGAATAAAAGGGCGAGTATTCGGATTATATTTAGTAAGATTCGTTGAAGTTTTAATTGATAAAATAAAATTTGCAGTCTTTATCCGAAGATTATTTAGAGGTTTCTCGTAAATATTTGAATTAATGAACAAAATTGAGAGCTCAAAAATGGATGGAGGCGGCTGGAAAAAAGCAATGACATCGCGTTGAAGAAAAGGACGCCAGGGCGAAGGCACCCTCATCAGAAATTCGGGAGAACCGTTACAGTCACTTTCTCTCGAGGCTGCTCTTGCCGATGCCTCATCCTTCTACTATCTCCTTTTTCACCGATATCCAGCTCGCTGTATCTCGTCAGTCTTGGTACTTCGAGTTGTCGAGGGGATGAAAAATCACGAAAGACGAAGAGAAGTGAGTTGCTCTCTCGCAGTTTGAGCGGAAGAGGCCAGTGTAAGGAGGATCGAGGATTCGAGTTAACAAGAAACCAAAAGCAGTAGCAACAGCCACTCCGCCCTCGTCTTCGAGCGACCTCCCCGTGTCAATTAACCGCCTCCGCGAGGCAATGTTAGGGTTTGAGTGGTTGGGCGCGAAGTATTCAGGACCGGAAAAATCGCAACCCCTGTTTCAATAAGGTGGCCTTTACCTCATTTGGGGGAGATTGTTAGGAGGCACGGAGTTTAAAACTGTCGCGGACTGCCGAGAAGAGCACGGGGGGCGTGCGTACTTCGTGCTTTCGTGGGATCGCTTTGCAATAAATTCGCACCGTCTCCATTTAAAGCTGAAAGCTCACTGCTTTTCCCGAGGGGCTTCCGTTTCCTTGTTTAAAATTCCCTGTCATCCAAGAATTATCAAGGGATGAAAAAAAACGTCGGATGGTCTTGAATATTACAGAGGTTTTCATTTTTTTATAATCGCTATACTGTATATGGACAAAAATTTTATGGCTCTAAGAGTCTGATTTAGTATGAATTTTGTGTAAATTTTGGCCTAATCGATCGATTATGTACCAAGATATTTAGGTAAAAAGGGACATTTTTGAAAAAGTCCTTTGAAGCATTTTGTCAGAAATTGTCAACTTGTATGTGTAACTTCCACTTTAAAAGGTCTGATGATGCTTCTTTGTGTCGTAGACGTCCAACTCTTCTGGACCGTGCCATAAGTGATCTCTCGCTGAAGGGAACCTTTTTTCCCAATGGTTGCAGCGTCACGTGTACGACCCTTGAACGGTAAGGTCGCGTGGATCTCGAATCACGACGGACTCTTCAAATTCGCGTCACATTTCATCCCCAAATTCTCTTCGGAGAGGGTCCGAGCCTCTGAGACCTCCCTTTTTGGAATCCCTTGACGCGTCGTTCGCCTGTCCCGTCTTTTAATCAGCTCCGGTGACCGGTGTCTCGGGATCTCGTCTTCCGCAGACATCAACGGTAACTAATGACACCCTTCGCCTTCTCTACTGAACTAGAAGAGCCATATCCTCTTTCGTTTCTACCAGAAACATATCCTCAAGGAATAAAATTATCGCTTTAATATATTTTATACTTAAAAATGAGTTATTATATGTTCACATTTAAAAAATTACTTTTATTATTCACGAAATCTTTCATTTTTATCTTTTTGTATATTTCGTATACTTCTGACTTTTAAATCGTCTGGTTTTATCAGTTCGACGTTTTTGCATTAGCCCAGAGACGTTGGCAGTATGAACGTAGTCGACGTAAGTCGTCATCGTCGTCCACGTTTACCCGAGCGAGAAACTGCTTCTCCGCATGATGTTGCGTTGCCGCCGTCGCTCGGAGTTGGTGTCGCTGTGTTTGAACGAGCAGCCCGGAGACCTTTCGAGCCTGGCCTTTTAGGGTGTTCGCCTCTGCGAAGCGATAATGAGAACGGGCGTAAAGGGTGGGTATGCAAAGACACCCGTCGACGACGAGCAGCAGCTTCGAAGCTTCTGGTAGTCGAGTGTGGAAGGGGCGGCAGTAATTGAGCAAGGGAATGGAAAGAGCGAAACGTTAGGCGGAACAAGGGAAAACAATAGGAGAGTGAAATTACGCGAGTTCGATCGTCTTTACAATCACAATGCAGACCAATTTTATTAAAGCTACTTTGGAAAGAAACATTTTTTAAAAGATGAACATTTTGTAAAAAAAAAAATGTTAAAACCTTGAGGAAACATTCAGTAGGTTAGGTTTATTGCTTCCATCATTTTTTTTTCGACATTTTTATTCAAGCGTAATTAAAAATATCTAAAACGTCAAGAAAAATCATTTTGAATAAATGTCTGCACGTATGTATGCGTGCGCGTTGTATAATTTTCGACGAAATCTATGAAGAAATTCAGTATTTGTTATTTAGAGTTAAAAAAAAAAAGGTGAACTCTCTAGTTTGGGAAATTTAAATAAATATCAATCGCGTGAAATCGTTTTTGATCAATAAAGTTTCGAAATAATAGACGAAACGAACTAAAACTTTAAATACTTCTATAATAACGTACACATATATTTTGTATAAAATTTGGTGAAAGTTGTCTGAGGCATTAGAATTTTATCACATTAAAATGTTATATTGACTATTGCGGAAGCTTGGAAACATAATAGACCTGTAATACATCAATTACTTGAGTTATTGATTTAGAATTTGTTACACTAGTTATGCAGTATGTTTTTGTTATTGGTTACAATTTTCAGTTATAATATACCCCGAGAGATTGGAAATTACCAGGTATTTCCCGTTAGTTTCGGTGCCTAGCAACATGTGCGTAAAGTTTGGCAGATCAAAATCCCGAGCGGGCAGCGGGAGGAATTTCGTGCCAAATGACACGCACGTGTCGCTAGGCAGGGGAACTTGAGGGAAATACCTGATTAATTTCCAAGCTCGATGGGTATTGGGTGGATTATGTTTTATACTCGAATTTCAACCGATAAGAGTTTGGTATTTAACATTTTATTGGAATAATTGGCATTATTGAAAATTTCATGAATAAATGTATTTGCCGCTTGTGACATTCGCGCAGGTTACAAGTCATTGAAATTTTTTTATTTATCGGTTAGCAACAGCAGGAAAATTATTTTTTAAATTACCGATATAATTTCGTGCTGCTGGTACCGTGTGATGTTAAATACCACGCTCCTATTGGTCGAAATTCATGTGAAAAAGTAATCATAAAAATATATTGAAGGAATGAGATTTCAGAGGAATTTGATTTTTGGAATTTCTTTATCACGAAAAATTCATTAAACTTAGGTTCTTACGATTTTTTTAAACAAGAATGCACACTAGAAGCTTGCACGTTACTTTCACTAAGGTTCGCTTATTAACAAACCAAAATTGATCGGTGGAATTAAACTAAACGCATAATGCTGCCTTTTATCTCACCGGGCAGTCGCCAATACAAAGAAAGCATAAGAAAATAATATTATAGTAATAACAATTAATAAAACAAGTTACCGACTGTTTGTTATACATTAATGAACTACCACGATATTAGAGATTCAATTTGTAAATGTTCAGTAGAAGGATTCTAATTTTATAGCAATTTGAATTAAGAAAGTTTAAACCGTTTCTACTTTCGAAATATTAGACGAAACGAACCAAAACTGTACACACTTCCATGATAACGTACAGAGATATTTGGTATAAAATTTGGTGAAAATTGTCTGAGGCATTCAAACTTTATCAAATTGAAATGTTATATATTAACAATTGCCGAAGCTCGCAAACGTAATTAATCTGTAACACACAAGTTACTTGAGGAATTCGTCTAAAATGCGTTACATCAGTTACGCAGTACGATTTTGGTTATCGTACTTTGAATTTTTTCATTTCGTTAACACTGAAAATTCGTTAAACTTAAGTGCTTACGGTTTAAAAAAAAAAGCATGCAAAGTAGAAGCTTGCACGTTACTTCCTCATTTTTTTGGTTTGTCGTTCACTGAACTTCGCTTATAAGGAAACCAAAATTGATCGTTGGAATTAAACTAAACGCTTAATTCTGTCCCTTTGCCGTCCATGCAGACGTTCAAATAAAATATAAGAAAATAATAGTAATAATAATAATAATAATAAATAAAATAAACTGCCGATTGCCCACAGAGCAAACTAGCGGAGTTATGCGTCAAGTTTATTTCAATTAGAGAGAAGAAAGTTATAGAATGAAATCAACGGGGCCCCGCATAGGTCCCCATAAAATACGGTCTTATGGCGATTAACATTCCTGGGAGAGTGAAAAAGAGAGACGAAGAGAACAAACTGTTATAGAGCGAGAGGTCCGCTTACCGTGGAAGAACGAGGGTGCGACCTCCGCAAGGGGTTAACGCGCCCGAGATAAGTAAGAAGTAGTAGCGGCAGTGCCTATAGTAAGGTGGGCGGAGGCGTTTTAACGCCCGTTTTGCATAGATTTGAATAGATAAAGAAGACAGGAAAATACGCGAATTAATTTATTATGTATCGTAGGATCTGGAAGGCTTTGGGCCAAAGTATACGACAGAGACTTAGTCGTGCTTCTGCTTCTTTCGCTACTCCTCATCTTCCATCCCCTTCATCCCTTAATACCTCTTTAAGATTTCGAGTCTCGAGGTTTTCCGTTAGCTTGTCTTCACCCCTTTTGCAAAGGGTGTCCTTTTCGCTGAATGAATTGAATCGAATAGATTTGCTTTACATCAAGCAAAGACTGAAACATTGTTCTCCACTCTACCCGAGGATTTAGTTCGTTAAATATAAAGAAAAATATCGCCTCCTATTGTTATTTATCAAGTAAACTAATATTACTTTTTAGGTAGCAATTATAAGTTGCATTCGAATGGTCATTTGCTAATGATTTTTAGTTACTATTTGATGTGGTGTGAAAAATAGTGCTCTAAGCGTACGAACGCTAGTGCGGTAGCTCGGTTGAATCAGTTAGGTTACTTGCGTTCCAATTAATTTTAAGTTACGCAAACGTGTGATACGATAGTTACTTCTGAATTTACTGTAGATGGATGGGTTTGATGGAACGACTGTCCAACTGTTCGTTAGTCCGTTCAATCGTCGCGTCTATGGCGGACTCTGATAAATTGATTGCTCGTAGTTTCGACGATTAACACCAGAGAGAACTACACAGAGCTATTGTAACACGGGTACTTTACATTGCAACGACCTTTCCACAGTCCTCCTGGATGTTCTCGGGACCCGCGTTTTACCGCCCACTCACCCGGTTATCCCGGTTTGTCCTGCGGGCAAACATACGTTCTAAATATGCTGCACGATAATACATCATCCCTCCGTGCTCGTCGTTCAGGGGTAGCGAGGTAAAAGTCCGTTGAGGGACAAGTGGGGTTTCTTAGAACGCAAGGCAACTAGCTCTATGGGGTTAGGTGGTTTGGTATGAGGAACCTCGTAATGTTTAAGCTCAACATTTCTCACTCCCTTAACGGGAGCGCTCCTTCGGCTTTGTCAGGTCTTCTTGAACCCTTTAACCCGTCCACCCTTCTTACCCTACCGTCAGGGTGCCTTGAACCACCCTTACTACGGTCCGTAACTCTTCCCCCCGTAAGGCTACCGTTCGCCCATCGGTATCCCCGCGATCACCTCTCATTAGTCTTCATTTGTTTTCGGAATTATCGCCTGGTCCGAGTGAGAAACGAAGGTTGTACGGTGAAACGGTGGGATGCTGGTAAGCGAGACACGCGAATTCCGTCGAAGGGCTCTTTCGAAAGCTTAAAGGAGGTTCGCGCTTCGGTGTCTAGCCAAGGGTAATCGGTTAGGAGGAGGTTAAGGCAGATGGCGCCCTTTATTAAATTGAAAACTTCTTACAATATTTCCCAAGTGTTTCAGACTCTTCGATTCTTGGTATCGAGACTTTATTGTTAACCTTACCCGATGGGTTGCAGAATGAAAAACATCGAGTTAATATGACGTTAAAAATAAATAAATGTCAAACGTGGCCCAAGTACTGAAAGTATGCGTTACTTAGAGTACCAAGTACTCTACGAATAAATAAGTACTTGAATTATATGCTTTTAAAATAGTTTTGTATCAAGATATCGATTATTGCATATTTTTGCATTTTTATGTTTCTTGTCTTTTGGTTCGTTGGCGGTTTAAGGTCTTAAATACAATTGATTATGAAACGAACCATGGTATTGTCACAAAACGTCCTTATCAAATGCAAAAGATAACATTGCACCTTGCTTCTTCATTAATTTTCATCTTTGACAAAGTCACCTCAATGATGAAATCAGAAATTAGCAGATTTAAATCCTTCTGTCCTTTACTTACGGCTCAATTACTAATTCTGGATGGAATTAGTAATTTATTTTAATTAAATTTATAACTCCAAGAGAAATTACTAATTTATTTTGATTTACACACAAATTGCTTCTGGAATTAGTATTTAAGTAAAAATCAAATCCCACAACCAGAAGGAATATTATGAGTATTTGAATAAAAATCAAATACTATTTCTTTGTGGAATTAGGATTTAAATGCAAATGAAATACTAATTTTTGAAGGAATTTGATTTCGAAGAAAAATGATATACTAATTTCATAAGAAATTAGTACAAAAATTCCTTTTGGAATTAATATTTTATTTTTCTTCGAATACAAATTTCCTCAAGAATTAGTATTTCATTTTCATTTAAATCCTAATTCCTTCAGGATTTGGTATTTACTTTTTATTTTAGTTTTTATTTTATGAATTGGTATTTCATTTTTATTCAAGTACAAATTTCTTCTGGGATTTGTATTTCATTTTTAATCAAATACAAATTCCTTCTGGAATTAGTATTTTATTTTCACTCAAATTTTAATTTCCTCAGGATTTGGTATTTACTTTTTATTGAAATCCTCATTCAACAAGAAATTAGTATTTGATTTTCATTCAAATACTAATTCCATAAGGAATTAGCATTTAAGTATAAAATAATTCCAAAATCCAGGTGAAAATTGAAATTCTAATCGTAATATGTTGATTGATTTTTCTCGTAGAAAAAGCTTTATCAAAGTTGGAAAGTAAAATTTATTAATAAATCGGTTCGACAGATATTTCGAAAGTAAAAGCAATGATTAATTAAACGATTCAAATTGCTATAAGATTCTTATCCTTGTACCGATCGTCAACAAGTTCAGTATATAACACACCTCTGTATGTTAGTTCGTTTATATATAAAACTTGAGTACAACTTATTGAAGCTCACGTGAGTTAGATCGACGACGTTAATGAAAAAAAACCGAACGATCCCTCAAAATTCAAACCTCAAATTCGATCATAAATGTTCTTGAATATTTTATTTCTAAACATTCTATTTGTAAAGAACGGATAACTAAAAATTTACAATTATTGTAACTACAAATATTATTAAAAAACTTAAAATTTCACAAAATTTAACTGCGTGAATAAATTATGATTAAAATTATTTCGAACAAAAAGACATTTCTGCTGTACCTCTCTGCCAACTTTTAGTTTGATCGATTTTATAATTCTAGAGATCCAGAGGTTTGAAATTTTCAAGGACTTAACACGTGCGCGCGCACACACACACGCACGCACGTATCTATCTGGACATTATTTCTAAATCACATTTCTCGACGTTTTAGATCATTTTGAGTATCCAGATATGAAAATCAGGAAACCAATTTTTTTAATCAAATGAAAATGTGAAAAATGTTAAAAAGGTTAAAAATGATTTTTCGAGATTTTTGTGTCGAAAAAAGAGCTTTAGAAAAAAATATTTGGTAGGACGCGCATGTGCGCGCATACGTGCGAGTGTGTGCGAGTGTGTGCGCGCGCGCGGGTATGTGTGTTAAGACTTCAAAAAATTGAGACCTTTGAAAAAATTGATTAACAAGTGACATAGATGTCAAAGGTGGAAAATAAGGAGGAAACAACGTACAATGTTCTACTTTCCATCCATATTTAAACCATTTTTAATCTTCAAACGAACCGAAGTTGCTCAGCAACAAGCTGCAGCGTTATTATCACCGATAAGCAATACTTGGAAAAATAAGAAAGGGTTAAAAATGAAAGGATGGAGTAGGAAAAACCTAGGAAAAGTAAACTGGAAAAACAACAAAGGGTTAATAATAAAAGGGTGAGTTAGGAAACACCTAGTGGTACAAAAAGAAGTCATAGAATTTTTTCGTAGAGATTTTCTTAAAAGAAAATCATAATTTGAGCTCTACCTCAAGGTATCACTGCTACCAGGAAAAACTAAATCTATTTTAATCCAGTCCCTCAGAGAATTTCATTCAGCCTTTTCGTAAATATTCTCTCTGGGCAATGCAGGAATTGTATCCCAGTCTACATCAGGCACCAGCAGCCAGTAGATACGAAGCTTTTCAAGTCGCGAGAAGAGACGCCCTTATCGTTTTCTTAATCCTTCTCGTAAAGTAACGCGAAGCCAGAGTCAGAGAAGTAGATGTAAACTCGGCGTGAACGGGCAAGTAGCGAAGCGCTCGCCGAGCCATGTCCTACTGTGTGTGGTGGGAAAACGCGATAGATAGCGCGGTGTCTTTTACTCCCGACCAGTCCGCGAGGTTTAAAATGAGCCAGAGTGAGGGGAATGCCATGGAAAATGAGTGAGAAAGGGAGGGGCGAAGGTAGAAAGTGAGCTTAAAAATCTTCCCCTCGGTCTCCTACCGCGCTTTTTCTAGTGGATCATGCAAGGGATGATTGCAGCGTATTCATACATACATGCATTCTGTGTCCACAATTTAATGTGTACAGAGAACGGGAACGGGAGAGAAAGGGAAAGAGTATTTGTGAGACTATGCATCTACCGAAACCCACCTCCACTTACCCCAACCCACGAGACACCGCGTGCGCGACCGGTGCAGGGGTTTGCGGCCAGCCAATCCGGTTGGCCGCAATCTCCGCGGGCGACGCCCACGCGCCAGTGACTCACCCACCACCCCCACCGGTTCACCCTTGTGGGCAACGACTTCTATCCCTTCTACCTTTTTACCCCTCTTTCTAGACGTCCTGCCGTCACTTCGGTACTACCACAACTACTGGCAATACCAACTAAAGTAGCCTTCCCCGCTCTTTGCTTTACCCTTCCAGCCGTCATTCCCCACTACTGGTTTGTATTTTACTATCCCCTTACCGCGACACTAACCCCATCGGCAGAATCGGCAACCCGTAGCAGCAGCCGCTATGTGGATGCCAACGGTTTCGGTGCTTTTACGGAATTTTTCCAACTGCTCCGTCCAGATGACGATATAATCTTCTATTGATCAAGACTCTGTATACGGAGAACAGCGGAAACTCGGGCGGGGACTGAAATTGATGCGTCACCGCGAGAACGAACCTTCCGATCTACCTCGCACATCCTCGCACTATCGGACTATCACGATCCAGGGTTTATACTATGAACTATCCCTTTGTGCCGTAGCTTGTGCATGATATTAGTATATGGCTTCAGAGTGACTTTGGTATTGGCCCATTGAGTGGAGTGGCGTTAATAGTGTAGCGGAAAATGTCATTGTCGAGATTATAGGCCAGTTGATGATGTGCCTATCGACTGATGGACATAATTTAGGTTTAGATGGAATTCCTTGAATCGAATCTTAAATGATTGAATAAAACTTAATTATGTCTTGATTGAAGCAAAGTTAATTACGATAAATGTCACACTTACTTGAAAAATATTTTTTTTAAAGGACAAGTTAAAAAATTTAAAGTTTTCTTCGATCTTCTCGGTCTTTATAAATGTCTCTATTGTTACATGTGCAAGCTGGTCTTCAACATTTGGGACTGGAGCAAGGTGCTGGCCAAGGATGGGGTGGTTTACCACGAAGTTCTCTACCTTCGCAATGTCTTCCACCTCCTCCGGGACTTCATTCGCAGCAACAGCAGCAGCAGCAGCAACAGCAACACCCTCATCCACCAACTGGTAGTAGCTCGTCAGCGTTTAACCCCTTTCATCACGCCATCGAACAACGATCACCTATGTTACCAGGACCAACGTCAACCGGTAAGGGATATAAAATATTTTTAAAAAGGCAGGGAACCACGATCTTCCCAGTAGATATTTTTTCTGACGTTATCATCATAATGACCTTAGCAAGTAGACAATTGATAGCTATACATACTGCTTGAATTGCACTTTACTAAAACCTTGATCAGAGTCTATCCAAGGCGAATGTAACGCTGTTTATTTTCTACTTGAAATGTCCGACAAGAAGACTCGATGCATACCGTGAGAAGCTAATTACCGTTTGTTCATGTTTCCGTGGACGACTCAGACTCCACGAGCAGGAACGACCTTGGACCCATCAGCGTCTCCGTACGGGAAGTTACACCAACTGCGTCACCGGGGAATCCTGCAACGGGCCCTGGTTTGCTGACGACGGCCTCGGTGACCGCACAAACGCCACCTGCGGAACCCGCGACCACAACCAGCACCAACGCTCCGAGTCCTTCCGGACAACACTTACATTTTCAAGGTGAGTTCAAGGTCATATATCGATACTCGTGAAAAGTTTTTCCAATCGAATTATATCATCTATGGCACGCGAGGGGTTAATGGCTAAAGGGTTATTCAAATGACACGGACAAATTTGATTCTTTTTACAGGACTGCATCTTCTACGGGCAACTGGTTCATTATTTGGTTCGATATTTGCACCTCTGTTACCGCAGTCACCCTGGCTGTACAATCCCTTGTCATATCACACACAACAGTACATTTTGGAACCGGATTGGCATGCACTAGCGCTCAGAATGGCACAGCAACGTCGTCAGAGACCGGATCAGGCGAGTCTGGAAGATCTCAGAAAGCTGAGAAGCACCAGCGGAAGTCCAAATGGAAGTCCAAAGCCCGAGAGGCGAAGGAACAGTACCGCAGATCAGCAGGATGATGACGTGGACCAGGAAGCATTGAGGGAGACGGAGAGTCCCGATGGTAGCATCGAGGTCGATGATAGAAACGACGATCATGATCACAGGACGACGGATTTGGCGAGAAGCGAGGACTCTCTCGTCGAACAGGACTCGCCGAGAATCTTACCGGTGGGGGGTGATCTCGACATCGACGACAGCTCCAGCATGAGAGATGCTTTCAGAGAAGCCAGTAAACGTCTGAGACCCAGCATCGAAAACCTCAACGATTCCGACGTTCAGGTTGACCACCTCGATCACGTAGCGAGGAGAGGTGACCTCACCGTTAAAATAAGGCTCGAGGGTAGCGTTGATCTCAGTACCAAGAGGGGCTGTCAGGACAAAGAGAATGTTGGCCAGGACCTCACGACAACGAGGCGCAAGGACGAAGAGGTTGAAGTCGAAGTGGAAATTGTGAGGCCCAGAAAGGACAGAAGTCCGAAGCCCAGACACGTTTGGAGACCTTATTGAGGTCAGCGCGATCGTTTGGATGGACGGTTTTTATGCCCCGAGGAGGTTGGGGCTGACCTCAGCAGGGCCTGGAGACCTTATTCAGGTCCGTGAGAATTGGAAAACTCGTGGATTCGAGGCTTCAACGCGGTTTATCTGCTCTAGCACGATAACCTCAATCGGCTCTTCAGATATCCAGGCTCTGCCCGCGTCTCTCGTATACTGTTTGCAACAACTCGAGGACTAACCAGGGTTTACGTTCATAATTCATAAGATCATGTAAATAGTACTATTGTAACGGCATATATTATGCCATACACCAGACCCCTCTATAAATAGTATAGACCGAGAATTGAATCTCAAATATCTGATCTGATCAAAAAATATTCTTGCGATTCTCGAGGAAATCGCAAATTTGTTGACGGCTCGACCGGTCGTTAATGTTCTCTAAACTGACGCCGATGGTATCATTAACGGATTTTAACACTTTTGAGGGTTCATTCTTTGGGGTTATTAATGAACTTTTCAACACTATGCTGACACGTGTCGCTGTAAATAAACTTAAGTATTAAGATATCCGAGATCGGCACGAAATGTCCCGTCGGACGCGGAAAGCAGACAAAGTCCACGAATCGAACTCGGAACGATCGTGAGCCTCGTCGCTTTTTCATCTCAGCGTTCACATTATATCTCTTCGAGTTTTCGAATAAATTCGCTCGATTAATCGATAAGTTCGTGATCATCCGCTGTTTAGGTACGTGAAACAAACAAACGAAAAAAAAAAAAAAACGAATAAATATCATTTGTTCCATCGACTATAAAAGTTTGAAATTTATCTTTTATAATCTCCCGACCTAAATCCAGTCCATACCTTTGCACCATCGAATACCTCTGAATGACATCACCGGATGCAAAAGGATGTAACCGATGCCTGTAATCTAAACCACACAACATGACTTCGGTGTGCAATGCAGCAGATTCAATAATTCGCTCCGATTGTAATCGAACGAGGGCAGGGGCGAGGGTCAGTCATGTCGCATCTAAAAAAAAAACGTTCAAACTCTCCCAAACCTATATATCCGTTTGGTAGAAAGTTCGCGTGATTGATGGAAAATACAAAGCCGCTTGGCTGGCCGCACACGCGTCGGCACATGTTCAGTCAGGGTGGTGGGAAAGAGTTGAAACGTTGGAGGGGACGCCAATGGGAAAGGATCAAGCGACAAAAAGCTGCCGCAAATTCGTTTTACTCGTACATTATTCCATCGATGTCTGCGTACGGATGAAGGAAGGCTTCGATATAAACAAATGAGCAATAATTCGCGGGTTACGTGCGGTAACCCTCAAAGGTGCAGTTCGATGGTTTCGACAAATACTATATATAGCACTGGACATGCGTAGGCATTCGTCGATCATGCTTTTGAATGTATCAATGTAACGGCCAATTGTAAGAGAATATCTATTATCATCGACATCAATTGGTCATTCAACAAACGTAAGAATTAATTATGTTCAGAAATAGTAACTTTCGATCATTCTACAAAGTAGGATGTTCGTCTTACAATCTTTTACCAACTTGTACAGATGATTTTTCGTCGGTACATCGAAGCTCTATGTTTGATACTATTTTGACGCGATTAAAGTTTTTAAACAGTCGACAATCGCAATAATTTGATTTACTGGAAATATAATTTGATAAGAAAAAAATCCAAGCTAACCTGTGTATTATTGATCAATAAAAAATGAAATATATCAACACTGCCCTGCTTAAAAAAACTGATTGATTTTTAGAGGAAATAAATTGTATCGAATCCAGTCGTGTTTTTGGTTCGTAAATATAGGAAACGTTATCTGATTTTTATTATGCAAACTCCTAATGTTTAGGAATGTGCACGTATGCGATCGAACTTGATCGAAACGAACTTTCGATAGTTCGATACATATTCAATCTCGTCCTAGTAGTTTGACCTGCTTGGAACGTTTCAACTGTTTAATCCGTACGATCTGTTCGAACCAATGAAGAACGTTAGACTACTATATGCAGCTTGATTAAATTTTTTAGTTTATATTGAACTAAATTGCTCGCGACACAGTTTGGAAGGAAGAAGAAATTCATTCAACTACCTTTTCTTTTGTGTTCAACTATAAGTAACTGACAACGATTCCAGATTCTTTGTTAGTCTCATCCTTCGAGTTTCAATTAATTTTTGTTTTTGTAGTCAACATTTTCAAAGAATGTAGGCATAAGAGTGGTATTCGTAATTAAAATTATTAGTATCAGAGGCAATTCGAGATAACTGCAGTAACGTTTGTATCAAACATATGTTTGATTCCAAATTAATATTCGTACTTCTTTTAAAATGAAACGGAAGTTGCTCGAGTAATAATTCTTAGAGGCCAGTTTAACGCGGGCTCGTTGATAGGTGGAGATGACATGCCTTTATCTGATTAGTCGAGATCGATATCGCGAAATACTTGATGAACAAGAAAGTGTTTCGTTCCTCATACGCTTGAATATCCCACGCGAAAAATGATGTCAATGCCCTTAAATTTTCTTTCCAAATATTACACGAAGTCATGAGAAAATTCGTAGATTTACACAGAGTTCGATATTTGGAATTTTTGTGAAAGTTTTTCGCAAACAGAATTCGAATTTGAATTAACAAATATTAAAGATTAAAAGCAAAAATATATTTAGAAAAAAATATTTTTCTCCCCCCGTTTTCCATCTATTTTGTGACAATTTCAAGGTTCAGCCACCTTCAACCGAAAATCAATCGATGAATTAAATTGAATTGTTAAAAATGTTTTTTATTCTACTCTGTATGAACTTTGAATTTTCCAAATGAAATATGAAAAGGATTATGTATCAATAGCGTAATTCGGTATTCATACAGCTTTTTGCAACAATAAAGAATATATTAATTCCATATTGTATACAATTACTTGATGCATTACTCGACAAATTAATTGTCATTTCGCTGTTTTAAATTCATTGTAATTCTTGGTGAAACTATTTTTTATGGAGCCACATACAAATATTATCGTTTATTTCGTATTTACTGTTAATAAGACTGTGGCGATAGAAAATGATTTTATTACTATCGTGTTTTCCGATACTAATACCTAAAAGAATACGAGTTATATATAATTTTACTCATATTAGAGCATACATTTCATTTCATTATAGACAGACGTACGGTTAATGTAAAGATTACATTTTTATCTTGTCATTATGATACAGTAAACACCTGATAGAGTTTGGATAACATTAGATTGAAAAGATATCTTCATCTAAACGTGGACTAGATATAACTTATAGAATACGGTTTAACACGACCTTTGTTTTTATCATTTTTTCTAAATTGTATAAAAAATTTTAAGCAGAGTGAGGCAGCGGTTACTTTGTATCGGAGCCTCGTAATGGTTCTTAGCAGAAATTAAATAAAATGTAATAAAACTCGAAATCATGTGAAACGAAGAGTTTGAAAAAACCATAAATAAACCGGAAGTATCTCGAGCATCCGAGTATCCACAATCATAATCGTGTTATCACATTTTATTGTATCGTCGGAGGTGAAAAAACCTGCTGCCTATTTGTATAGGATGCGTAAATTTGTCCAGTTAGAGGTTTCACGCGGGCTCGAATGAGGACGTGGGAATGGGACGAGGTCCTGCGGGCTCGTTCCGTGTCCCACGGGTGCGCGGTATCAAAAGTGAGGTTGTGTCGTCAAATCGATTGCCAGCGTTGGAAGCGGGATAGGGGACGGACCGCGGACCAGTGCAATGACAATGAGGCGGGCGTACTGGATCGCGCGCGGCTTCGAATATTTTTTTTCCAAATCCGTGGGTACACGGTATGCTCGGTCGGGTTATCGCAACAAACTACCCCAATGACGACACGATTAAAATTTCACGAAGGGGTTTGGGGCAGTTTGAACGGCTCGCGAACGGTCGGCCTATCGAATGGAGTGTGATGGCGAGTTTTGTGTGTGGATGGAGGGTCGAACGACGAGTATACAAGATTCTACTACCGTCCCCCGACAACGAACAAACCCTCCCGCGCACTCACACGGTTCATCCCTCTGAACGAGCCTGCCGATGTGTGCGCTCTCTCTCTCTCTCTCTCTCTCTCTCTCTCTCTCTCTCTCTCTCTCTCTCTCTCTCTGGGCGCGCATAACCCTCCAACCCCTCGCAACTCTGTTTCGGCCCGACCGTGGACTCTCCAGTCGTCCCCCTGTTGGGTGATTGGTACGCGACCGCAGCCACTCTGCTTTTTAATACACCCGCACCTGTACACTTCGCTAGGCTCGTTCGTTGTCGGATGCTGCTGGTGTTCAGCTGCAGCTGCATCGAACGGTGAGCCGATGAGCAGAATCAGCGGCAGCGGAGTAGAAGCACCCCAGCGTGTAGAAGCACCAATACCCCCTGGACCCCGTGCTCCATATTCTATTCTACGTGTATAACCCGATCGAGGCTGCATCCAAATCCCACCACCACCGCCACCACTACCACCAGCCATCGACCCTCTCTGACCCACCCTCTCCGCTTCGTCAACGTCACGGCGAACGGATTGATTCATCGATCCAGCATCCGTCCGAGCGCATCCAACAAAATACCGGCAAAGACTCGGGCAAACCAAACTCTATCGTCTACCCCAACCCTCTTCCTGCTCGACGCACCCCCACCGACAACCTCCAACTTCCTCGTTCGCCCTCATCACTGACCATCCCACTCGTATCTCTGATATGACCCTATGTTCCTCCAGCGTTGTGCACAGAAGCGCACAAAAGCCAGAAACAGAGAAATACATTTCGCGGAAGTTTGATAGGAAAAAGAGGCATTTTAATTGTGACATATGTAGGATACAGAATATTCAGAGGACAATGAGTTGTACAAGGCTTTTGAGTGACCAGCACTGCAATCGACCGATAGTCTTTCGACCACCTATATTTTATAGCCACATACGCAATTATTGATAGAAATCACATCCTGTACACGGAGAGAACGTTCTGGTAATTATTATCCCACTTAGTATAGTAAATTCAGTCTATTCTGGCTTTGTGACCTATATTTCTATACGTGCTTATGCCGTTTCGAATTATAAATACTCCGATACTTATTACCATATATATTTTGAAGTATGTCAAGGAGATTCAACGGAGGAGCAACGAATATTCTTTGCGCTAGGAACCGTAGAGAGGAAATATTTTTTTCAATATCTCAAAAATATCAATAAATCTCGAAACGTTTCCGAAATTTACACGAACCTTCCACATGTAAAATATAATTAAACTCTCCTATTCTCGGTATTGCGATTAACGAGCCTCTGGGTATAGTTATCCATTCCACAACTTCCGTGGTTATCTTTACAAACAATATAGAAATATTTGATCAACATTTGCCGGTGGTGCGTGACATATTGTACACCCGATTCGTACCTTTGGGCGTTTACATTCTCTCTGTCCTGGTGATGTTACGAGAAAGTGTATGAAGTGCTGTGGTCATATACAAAAAATATTATACGTAGTGCCAAGTGGGTAAAATATTCACGACAGACGATCGATCGGAACAAAATTTTACAGATCCCTTACGGACAAGGTTTAACATTTCTTTTTTATTCAGGACATTTTCATAGATGAAAAGAATGATTTTGGTTTAACAACAAAATGATAAATGTAACTTTGAAAGCCATACTTAAGCGTACAAAGTCGAAGAATTCGATAACTTTAATACAATTCTTTGTTTTTTTGATGTCATTGAAAGTTCTCCCGTCACTCACACGAATAAATTTAATATGATGATTTAATCAATACATTTTGTATTTGTCTTATAAATACGTAATCACCTATCCTATACTCTGGATTGCATTGTCATTAATTTCATATGTCGAGCAAAAACGCAAACGAGCGTCTGCTTGGCAAAAACATTGCACAATCTCGTGGCGTACGAGCATTGCTCGATACCACGAGAGTGGGTTTTAAACTATTGTCCCAATTTAAGGTACACCGTTGGTCATAACAGTCACACCATCCTTATAACTGAATCACATAACTGTGGCAATATTTATCATACCGGATACGCGAATATATCTTTTTTAATAATAGCTAAACCGTGTTATAGCTATCTTCATCAACGTTGATCGCTCATTCTTGTAACTGTCGCAATATTTCTTACATCATACACACAAATATATATTTTTTAATATACTGTATACATAAATTCCATAAAGTGGCAAAATAAACGGAGTTCACAATATTGTATCGAAGTCATTACGATATTTTGACGTGACAAGGTCTGACAACTCAGCCGCTGACATTCAGAAAGTGAGCCTCACGATATTTTGCTCTCGGATCCTTGGCAATTACTCGTTGAGAATGAACAATACGTAACATGTAAATGTACGATAGTATAGGTTGGCCGTTAGGCTTAATGATTCACACACAAACTTATCGTTCTCACGTCATCTGGTCGCGATGGGAGCCGCGCTGCGATCGTCGCCGATTATGAGCGGTTTAGTATGCTTAAGACCGCTTTAGCGACCGAACGGCTCATCCGATTGGAGAAATTCTGGTGTGAATTTGTGCATAAAAAACAGAATAACTGGTAACATAATCAAGAGTCATAAATAATAAATACGCAATAATAAATACGCGTTTTTGCAGATTACAAGTCATAATACAAGGGATGTTTGATAAGTACTTAGGCCTTGATCAGAGACAAACATTTTTTGGGGCAAAATTTATTTTATTCTTCGATTAGTCTCCTTTTAGCTCATTACACTTACACACATCCAATCTTTCAAAATAAGCGTTCGTTTCAGCGATGACCCCATTGTTAGAGCAAAATCTCTTTTCTCCGAGCCATTTCGACAAGTTCGGAAACAGGAAATAGTCACAGGGGGTTAATTCTGGAGAATATGGTGGATATGGAAGTAATTCGTATTATAATTCATGGAATTTTGTCATGGCGACGACACACCCATGTACTCGTGCATTCTCTTGGTGAAAGAGATTTTGTTGTCTTCGCCAAATAGTGACTTTTTCCTTCAAAACGTCGTTGAAACGGTCCAATAATTTGGAATCATATTCGCCGGTGATCGTTTTTCTCTTTTCTAGGTAATCGATGGAGATTATGTCGCGTGCATCCCGACAAACTATTGGCCGATGAGGTGGCCTTAGCCTTCTTCGATGCCGATTCACCACGAGAAGTTCACTGTTTCGACTGTTCCTTGGTCCCTGGTGTACCGCGATGGAACCATGTTTCGTCCATAGTTATGAATCGACGCCAAAAGTCCTTCGAATAGCGCTTTAACTTTGCAACAGATTCCATTGAAGTTGTCATACGTGTGCGCTTATGGTCAATCGTGAGCAATCGTGGCACCCATCTTGTGGAAGGCTTCCTCATATGCAAATGATCTTTAAAAATGTTCTGTACTCGTTCGATTGAGATGCCCATAGCCTCACCAATCTCACGCACTTTCAATCTCCGATCATTCATTGCCATATCGTGGATTTGTTCAATCATTTCTAGTATGGTGACCTCATTTGAATGACCTGAACGTTCTTCATTACAAATGCTTGTACGGCCGCGTTTAAATTCAGCTGTACAATATTTTATTGTCGCAAACGAAGATGCAGAGTTCCCTTAAACGAAGTTTAATTCCATTTTTATTTCATCATTCATTTACTTTTTCAAAATCAAGAATATTGTCACTGCTCGATACACCAATTTTTTCCATTTTTGTAAAAAGACAAAAGTTGTTTACTTTCAATGACAGTCAAACACAAACTAAATGACGCAGCTGGCTGAAAATTTTACAGTAGACATTTAAAGGGTTACACTTACGAAAAATAACATTGATTTAATATTAGTGGCGCCATCTCTTCCCGAGGCCACTTACTCATCATACAACCCTCGTAGTTAGAAATTACGAGTTAGGCGAAAAGGACCCTAATGATAAACAACGTGACACTTCCGTTGCGTGCAAACACCAAATAAATTAATTTGAACAAACCCACATAGTCTATCATTTTCATTTCACTCATCCCCTATAGATGTTGTCACTCAAAAATACCTACGGCCGTGTAGATGACAGACCAATAATTTTTTTTTTTTTACTATCGACATTCCCAGAAAATGATCTTCGTTTAAAACAGAAGCTAATTCTATGTATGGATTATCTGCAGTAAAACTGGACGTTCTTAAAATATTTTTAACGTATATTTTCTATCATTTATACCGATTTGAATATTTTAAGTTGAAAGTTAGCAAGATTTTGGAAAGATTTTTGAAAGTTTGATATAGTTATTAATTTTAATACGTAGAGTATGCTGTTGACTTTTTGAAATCCCATGTAGATGGATGAACCAACATGAACCAAGCGCTAACGATAAAAAAAAAGCATGGAAAAGAATATACGAATATGGGAATATCTAATAATAGGCAACACGAAGAGAAGGTACTACAGCGATTTTATTTCTGCGGTCATCGTCACTGCTTTGATCTCTTTGACGATCCATAACAGCGCCAACAATCGTATGCAATCAAAAAATTCTATCATAAACAAGTTCTAGCATTCGTAATAGCAAAGAGCGGTGGTGTCAGATTCAGGTGACATCGGAAATCAATGACAAAGTGAATAAAATAGGAATGAAAAAGCGTAGGAAACGAAAAAATATTATTATTATTAAGTTTAGATGCCTCAAAAGTAGCAGAATACGTTTCGCAATTTTCCACAATCTTCCTTTACTCTCCTCCTTACCCGATTCGAACTCTGATAATCACGCTAATCCGATTACTCAGCTACGCGCTCGAAAGGGTTGCTCTCGCGACCTTTTTCTATCTTCCGTTCCAGGAAAGTGTCCGCGACGCCGAGCCAGTTACCGAAGGAAATCTCCGTACAGAAGAGGGCGCAAAATATCTCTCGCGTAAATAAATTATAGTAGCGAGAAAGGAAGTTCAAAAAAAGTAGTCTTTCTGTGTGTGTCTAGCATCGCGAACATCCTGGGACGACAAAGTTCCGGTCAGTCGGACCTTTCGTTACCGAGAGTGTATCCTACATGCTTTTTTTTTTTTCTTCTTCGTCTTTCCTCTTTTCCTTTACCTTTCTCCATCTCCCCTTTTGCCAAGTATACTATTTTCACGTTCTTTTCCTTTCCCTTTACTTCCTTCCATTCATTTCTATTTTTCTCTTCTGGTGCTTCTTTCGTTGCCCAGGGTGTATCCTAACCCTTCCTATTTCTTTTTTTTTTTCGTCCCCTTTTCCAAGCTTACTGCTTTCACGTTCTTTTCCGTTCGCTATCCTATCCTCCAATTTTTCTTCATCTTTTTTTTTTTCGTGCCAACCAGTCGAGCACTTTAGATAATAAGGCCAGGGTGCTTGGATGCTACTGCTGCTGCTGTTAGTGGCGGCCAAGAGGATGCTCGGACGAAAGGGTAAATTGGGTATTCGTCTGAGGAATTATCTCTCTAATTTCTTTAACGTAACGCCTGCTGCTGGTCCATGGGTTCGGACAACGACGCAACCTCTCGAGCTCTCAAACTTGTTTCCTTTTCCAACTCTGTCTCCGCACATGTTCTGGACACCCTGACGCGATAGTTTCATTACCGGAATTTGAAATCATTATAGATTTGAGTTGTAAATAGTTTTTTTACTCATGTATTCCGAAGGAAGTAGATCCAGTTAAACCATTATCTGGATTTGTCATTACCTGTATCAACGATCAATGGATCGGTAAGTTGAATTATATAGTAGAGGGAAGTAACCATCGAAGGCACTTATAGAATTAACTATTTATGCATCAGCATCGGTCAATGTGGCCTGTCGGCAGATAAAGAAGGCAACGATCTTAAAAGGCTTCGAGTCGTATAAGGAAACCCGAACCCTTGTAAGACAGAATTGACGACGAGTATAGTCCGGGTTTGAGGTAATGGAACAACTACCAAAAACCCAGAAGACCCTAACACCATGCAAGGAACGTATTACAAGACCATTAAAGTGTGCCCCCTCTGAAACTAATAATAACAAACGAGTCGGCGTGACCCGAGGGGAGCCCCTCGTAATTCGTATAAATGATAGCAAGGACTATTGGTTGGGGGGGGGGGGGGGTTGAACAAGGGGTCGATTCAAGCGCCATGGTAGCAGCGGCAGCCCACGTATCCATCGAAATGGACCTGAAATTAGATACCAACCCTCGACGGGCTAGTAGCAGAGTCCCAGCGAGGGCAACATGGCACGTCAGGTCCAAGGAGTTCGACAAATTCGGTTAGCCTGCTTGAAAAATGATGTGTTCTCGCGATGTTACCGAGTATTGGAATGAGGTTCGAACCGACAGAGGTTCGGGTCTTCGACGGCTGACTTGAACAAAGAATCAAACACTGTTTTTAAAAAAGTTTTATCGAAGCTTTCTTTTCGTCAATATTTTGAGCATCTGCGCCAAATTTTATGATAATTCATAAAAAGCTAATAAATCAAAGAATCTTTTACATTTGCAAATATATATCTCAAGAAATAATACTTAGAGTTATATTAAATTTCAAGTTAAAGAATTCTCAATGTTAATGACAGTTTTTTTCGTGCCAATAGCTCAATACATTTTTAAAAAATAGAATCATTTCTTAATAACTTTCCCTTAACTTTGGTGTACGATATTACATATCTTGCAGAAAATGTCTTTTGATACGTTATACGGATAGTCATGTCTGGAATGTCTTGTTTTGCGAATATGTACTACGCGAAAGGAGTATTTCCAAGTTACACGCGAAAGACATTCTACAAGTGAACATAGAGCTGACGTTCATTCGCTCTGTGCAGAGCGTATTGCTACACGATGCTGAGTTGACGATGCTGCTGGGGATACAGGAAGAGGATGAGGAGGATGCGGAGGGTTCTTGTCACTCTACACAGATGCTTCTATACTATCGTCCTACTGTATCACATTGCCCGAGGCATCAGTCATATTATGTTTGCTCCTGATGTTTACGACTACGCATCACGCCATAGGCATATATCCTCCTGTTGAAAGTTATGTATCTATCTAGTCGTACTACATCGCTTCCTGCCTTATAAACGAAGTGATTCGTCGTACGACTTGCAGTTTTGTAAGTAAATTAGAAATGGAGGTAACGTTTGACTATCCCGAACAAATCTGGAGGAAACAGTTCTGTCAATCTTAATAATAATGAAAAATTTTTAATGGCAGAGAAAACGAAACATTCGAGACAAATACGTCGCTGATATTAATATGCTCTGCTAGGTTCACGGTGGATGATGATCTTACTGAACCCATCATTGCAACAAGCTGGGTTGATTTAAGGAAACTCAAGAATCATGAGAATTTAGACCTCTGCTAAAAGTCTTATTCTTCTTCCCTTCTGTAGTCTCCTTCTCAGTTCTCAAAGACAATAAAAAAGTTGATCGTAGCGTAGACGGGATACGAAAAGAAATTGGAAGTCGTAAATATGATCTGCTAAATAAAGCTTCATCCTGGAGTGTACGGATGGTCCGGATGGCGATGATGGGGCTGGTAGTGCCAGTAGCAAAAATCCCTTTGCATCGGAAGTACGGATAGGAAGAAGGGACTGGAAGCTTCAGTCACTTTCTTACTTTCTTTTGTTATTTTTACTCTTCTTCCCTTTGTGCATTACCAAGACAAAGAATCATAACGCCAGTTGTCATTAATGCATGGAATGAAATCTATTTGAAAAAATCCACGATCATTACTCATCTCTGTAAAATTTGCTGATTGTGTGTAAATGTTACTTGATTGATGTAAATGTTACATGATTGTTACACATTGTTGGGATTTATAGCGATGATTAACTACATTGAACAATATATGAATAATAATTCAGTCCGTTACGTAAAATTAATGCGCTAAATTTCTTTAAGAAGTATTCGTCAGAAATAAAAAAATGTTACAAGACATAAAAATTTTTACGGGAGATTTGAGAACAGATATTGCGTATTTTTGTAAAAATTGAGTCCAATTGGCAATCTGGTTTCTCGGAAAAAAATCTTACAGACGCGCTGTAAATATACTTTATGACTTTACGGTATTGGTACAAAGTACTTAAAAAATGTTCATAACGCCGGTTGTCGTTAATGTATGAAAATATTGTTATTTTGTATTCTTCTTGTCTTTATATCAAACAGATATTGCCCTGAAAAATCTATTTGAAAAAATCCACGATCATTACGAATCTCTGTAGAAATTTGTTACATGATTGTTACACATTGTTGGGATTTACAGCGATGATTTACTACATTGAACAATATATGAATAATAATTCAGTCCGTTACGTAAAATGAATACGCTAAATTTCTTTAAGAAGTATTCGTCAGAAATAAAAAAATTTTACAGGACATTAAAATTTTTACGGCAGATTTGAAAATAGATATTGCGTATTCTTGTAAAAATTGAATCCAATTGGCAATCTGGTTTATCAGAAAAAAACTTACAGGCGCCCTGTAAATATACTTAAAAAAGTTGTGGATGACTAAAAATATCAGGATACGCATTAAAGAATCAAATTTGCGTGAGAGTATTGACCACGCTTTTGCTTAGTTATTATTAATTTATGAAAAGAAGGAATACGCGAGTCTCTGCTACGCAAGAGAGAACAATTTTGGCGCGGCAAGTGGAGCTACAATTTTATTTATTCGCTTTTTATATTTACAAAGTTCATACTATTGGAGGCATTGGCAGCTACTGATCACATGATCTGACAGGAGACTCCACGAATAGAGAATATAACTCGTCTCAGTTCATACAAGTGAAAAGGCTTTGTCCGTGGGACTCCTTTGAAAATTCACATTTCAGTCGACAGGTGGCGTATCGTTGTATGGTATTTTTAGGTTAAGTACTTCGTTTTTGGTGTCTACTGACGTTTGTCGCACTCTTTTTTTTCAAGATGTTCTCATGAAATGCGTTATCCGTTTGACAAGTCCAATCCATTCGATTCAATAATTAAAATCATACACTTCCATATGAACCGATCCATGAGTTTCAACCAACGCGGCTCGCATTATTATCCTGCGACGTTGACGAGTCTCACGCTCGACAAAACGTATCTCTGATATATTATTATTATTATTTAAACATATTTTGAAAGTTTCTCGTACTTCTATATCTGTAAAAGATTAAATATTTTGTTGCTTTAATTCAGTAACAACATTTTCATTGGGCTTTGAACTCTAGATAAAAAGCATCCGCTTCACCCCGCGGGTATTTAAATGTATCCGATTAATCTCTTTAAGTCATTGAAATACATGAAATTTCTTTTGGCAGTTAAAATGTTTAAATGATTCTAAAAGTTTACTCAATGATGAAACAAAAATTACAAAATTTTCACTGAAGAATAATCTCAGTTTCATCTACCCCTTTGCTTTCCCGAATGCTACCTGTCAAACCAAATTCCTTTCAAGGAAAAAAATATATCGCTCGAGCACTCTTTCTCAAACCATTAAACAGAAACGTTTGGCTAACCGAGACAAAAATCCTTGTGGAAAGCAGAGGTTTTTCTTGCTACCCTACTGTATCTCGCATGCCTCAATCGTTGGCCACGATTCGACGGTAGATTCCAAGCGTGCTTGCACGCAACGACACGGACAGAAGACAAACGCCGCTTGCGTCTTTCGTTTGTTTCAAGCGTCATTTGTTTGGCGGCAGGCCGGAACGATGGAAAGTACTGTGACGGGGTAGATCGTGCAGTAAGGGTGAACAGGGTGGCATCTTCTTATTCCGTCTTCTCGAGTTTCCGTTCCCTCTAGCCCACCAAAAATCGAGGGGAATAAGAAACAGAAAGATGCGAAAGATATGGAGTCGGTTTGGGTTGGTGCTTGGTTAGAAGATATCAAATTTCAAAGTCACCGAAAACGAGTACAGGGCACTCATTCATTTAATTTCAATTTTATTCACTTCCGCTTCATTCGTTCTGATATTGTTTTGTCAGTTTCAGTGTCACGATCCACGCTTTTTGATTCAATAATTCAAATTTTCGAAATTCACAAATGAATGCAATATTATTGATTTTCCAGATAATTCCGATCAACCGTTGTTTACCGAACCTTCTCTGTATACCACAAGGTTCATTTATTCATCGTTAACACGATTCCACATAAATGAGTTTAGAATAGAAAAGCCGTTCCAATTTTGAGCGTCAATGGATAAAATTTTTATAAGAATCGCAAGTATAAATACCCGATGTAAATGGTACTGCAGACTTTTCTAAGGTCCTACCAAAGATTCGATTTTCCACGGATGACGAGACAGTATTTTTTCATTAAGCTTTCATTTCCCCCGCGCCTTAACCCCCGCAATCTCGCTACTGTCGACCCTCGGGATTATCGAGTCAAACGAATAGCTCTGGCGATCACGATCATCGCGATCCAGATTCGTTGGTGCACCGACTGGTGACAGTGAGATAGAGAGAAAGAAAGAAATAAGGTGAAAGAGTTTGCGATGAGTGGAACGGAGATGGAGAAAGAGAGAGGACACAAAGCTATTTTAAATAAAGGAACGTTCCATCCATTGAGCCCATTGTCGGCCTCTGACGTTGACTGAACGAACGCCAGCTTCCCAAATCCATCATCTCCATAGAAAACCTTAATTATTTTCTGATGAAAGAAGCACCCCTTCCCCCTACGGTACCCATCACATCCAATACCCCCCCAGTACCCTTTCTTTCTTTCCTTGCCTATTTTTCTTTACTATACGTGGCCCAGAATTGCTTTCCTTCATCCGCAATCTCGATGTGGAATTTTGTTGTTTTTGTTTTTTTTTTACGGGAATTATCCGTGAAACTTAATCGGTTATTGCAATAAGACGATCCGCTAGTCGTAAAAAATAATTTCATTATATATATTTTCAAATTGTCTAGTCGGTCATTTGAATTTTTATAGAGAAATCAAATCATTTTATAAAATATAACCTCGATGATAGTACGCTCGAAGACGATTGACATTGCTTAAAAAAATAATTTGGAGAGTATCGAGTATCGTATGCAAGTTGACGAGATTTTCGTCACCCTTCGACATCTCAAGTTATCCGTTCAACACAATCCCGATTACGGTAGGCTTAAGCATCTATCCCGAGGCAAGATACCGAAGCAAGCCAGGAAAAGATCGTCGAAAGGGGCCACAGCGATGAAGAAGAATAAAAAAAATACGAAAAGCCGAGAAATCCTTTTGCACCCTCTTAATCTATCCTCGAGGGAAGGGAATGTAAGCTTCTTGTCGGCATATTGCTACGATTCGCGGCTATAAAAACCTCTTGTGCTTTGCCGGGTGCACGGAGAGAGGTGTAAGGGGTGCACTATAAAGGGTGCAAAGGCTGGTCGTAGTTGTTCGAGCCAAGAAGCGAAAGGGGTTGTGTCGGGATGCCCGAGTGACAAATGGCTCGGAATAATACCACCCATCACCGGTTACAGCGAGAGGAAGCGAGAGAGTCAGTGCGCCCTCCGGTTGCAACACCACCTATAACCATTCGGCATCTTCCTCCGACGCACTACTCCCCGGGGCAGTTGTTGGTCGCTCGAGGAACTTGTTCCCTCTTCCTCGAGTCTCCTTTCACCCCTTCATGGTTCTCCAGGTCTGTGCAATTGTCGCTTCAGTTTCAACACTTCGAGTTCCTTTTTCGCGTAAACAAGTGCCACTGAGGCTGATGATGTGCAGAGTTGATGTCTTTATTTATTTTCCATACGTTCGTTAATTATCACACCATTGAACTGACATTGAGTAAAGAGAAACTAGAACTGCACATTGTTTCCTCATTATTTTCCACTGTGAACAAAGCCACCTGTATGAGAAAGTATACGTCGATTGACTTTCGCTTTCTCATAGAGGAACCTTTGTGAAAGATAGAAAATAATGAGGATGCCACTGCATCCTCAATATGCAAAGATCTATCTTACATACTTGTTTCACTACTTTTTACAGTGAAATGTCGCCCAAGCTTGCATAATCAATATCTAACGATAACTTGGCGACAGATCCAAGATTGCCGAAGAAACGGGCATTCTTAAGAAAAAATAAAATAAAATTTACAGCCGAGTCTCGTGTATTTGTATAGAAAAATTCAACTTGTTTTGTCAACGTTGTCAAGATTGTTTATAAATATTTTTCTGAATATTCAAAATGTCATAAAATTTTAATCCCTCGATCGTTTTATGCCAAATTTAATCTTAAGTCTTGTTCGAATGATCTTTCAAGTGCGAATCCAATTTGCGACTGCGTAAATTCCAGATATTTTTTCTAAACGATATTTCTGGACGTTGTACACCATTTTGAGAATACTTACACGATGAACTTGAAAAAAAAAATGTTTGTGAAAACGTACATTTCTCTATGAGTAACCAAAATTTGTTTGCTTTGTCGAATACTTGAAAAAATATTTGTAATTTTTGAAAGAATTCGATCACCCGCCAATGGGTTAATGTAAATAGTTTTGATATTCAGATTTCATTGACATCATCACTGACCTTCCCGAAAATTTTGAATATATTTATTATCTAACCATGCGCACAATCACTTTCCTATTGCGTAGAAAAAATCATATCAAAAGCTACATATACGTCCGTCATAATACGAATTTTAACTCGTATTTTTTGAGCTGGTGATTTTTTTTTTTACTAATTTATACGTAAGCCATCTGTTTTCGTTTTATTCCCTCTTTCCAAAAAAATGAAAAGTGACAATCAACTGTAAACTGTGCCAACGAAAAGCATGATCCTGTGAATTGTTCGTTTATTATTTAATTATCGTAATAATATAAGCGATGATGTACAAAAATGTTGAAAGCAAATTACTATTGTTTATGAATAAAAAAAAAAGATGTATTGCGCAACTGCGTGATTAATTGCAATATGAAATTCATGAAACCGTAAGAACGTTTAACACAACTTGCAGTGACTGTCGAGGTGTCGGGACCACTTTGACTCCTCGGTCTTGGGGAAAGGGAAAATTTTTCTAATCTGCTAAAAGACTGTGCTTAATTATGAGCTGTGAAAAGCAAGCGCGGGGATAGCTGGCTAGGACGTTGGAGGAACGAGAACGAGGAACAGACGCGAGAATATGTTGGGGGAACGGTGATGTCCTCGCTGTTCTCTGCCTCTATTTTCGGACTTTTCCATTAGCCCGATGAATCGTTCGTCTTTTGTTGACTTTTATTGGAGGGATATGCTGCCGCTCTTGGCATGCCGTTGTCGCCAGTTTCTGGTATTGCAGATACCGGTATTGGGATTCGTATCAAGTAACCACTCTCTCTTTAATTCCGTCTTGCAACGTTTGATTATTTAACTAACGGAATACAAATAAATAATACATTCGGACATATTTTTGTTACCTGAATCACATTTATGATGAATGACAAAGTGTGAATATTTCAGTTGGGTCTATGATGGGTTTCATTGGGATGTTTTCTCGCTAAACAAAAAGTGTCAATGGCGTGTTGGCATCTCGTAACTTTCTTATTACATTTGCTACCGGCATGATGTCGCTTTACGCGGTTTTTAACCTTAAACAGGCCAACAAAAGTTATAGACCGGAAGATCTGGTGATAAAATTTAGTATAACTTTCTCGCTGACCATTATTTGTTTTTATTAAATGAAACATTTCATATATTTTTCTTATTTAGAGAGCAAAGATAATCGTCTCAGTGAAAAGTGCATAGTGTATTATTACACGCAGCTCTTGGAAGTTGCGTACAACGTTTTACTCAATATATCCATTTCTGCTGAACAATTAGTTATTGTTATAATCTTTTATTAGTGAATGCATTATGGAATGAATACACAGCTGATCAATCATTTAGTTTCAATGATCTGTACGAAAGTAACAAGTCTGTCAACCAAAATAATATTTTTTACTAATGTTAACTTCAAATTAAGTTAAGTATTGGAAGAAGTTGTGCAATTATAACTCAATATAATATCAAAGTCAAGTCTTGTTAGGAGAGTATGCATAATATATATTAGGACATGATCTGCAACGTCTTTAAAAAGTTATTGTAGTTTCAGATGGTACAGACAGACAGCCAGAATGGAATAAATGCTTTTCGCGTACTCTAGGACACACGAAACATGTATTTACATTTTAACCTGAGAATTAAATTTTTTTTATTGGTATACTTTCTCTCCTTACATACTTTGTACATGATGAGAAAGTATAAACGGATTCTCTTGTAACGTTATTCCTCGTAGCTTAAGCGCTCCTTTTTCTTGGGGCCAACTTTAAATTATTGAGAGTTGCATGATGTAATCGAACAAACACCGAACAGCTAATATATTTTTGAAATATAAATCTCTATATGTGCAGCATTCGAAGCTTTGGGGTACAGCTTGCTCGAACTTATTTTGTTGGGCACATAACTGGGCAAGCTACTCCGTTCGTGAACGCACGATGCTCGGAATTCTTGGACGGGGGAAGTCATTGTGCCCTTAATTAAAAATCCAACAAGCCTTGGTGCTGCCACGTAGCCCCGCGCGGAAGCGTCCTGTAGCTACCAAACATGCCGCAACTCGCCCCCTTCCATCTCCGAAAGCAGGGTTAAGGGTGGCAACGAGCCGCTCGTACGTCGACGTTAACCGCATTCTTTCGTTTAATTCCCGTGAATTTATAACCAAGCTACCGTGTTCCTGGTGGTTGCTATTACTGTTCGTTCAATGGCGGCCAACCCTCGACACCTACACTCACGTACACTACTTTCCAACAAAGTCCCGTCCCCCAAAGAAAAATATCTACACACATACATAAAAATATATTTGGCTGGATAGCGAGCAACATTTTTACACGACTAGTCATTCTTCGTGTTGAACCCTTGAGCTCGACTGTAATATTAACGAAAACTCTGGAAGCTATTTCTTCTTTCATTTGACATTAGATACAAAAGAAACTTAACGATTCCACGAGCTCAGTCTGATATTTCTACCATAAATGGTGATAAAGTTCATTTTATAGTATTCACGAGTTAGTAAGCGGCTTAAAACATTAATTAATGATAATTCATTCTCTCCAAGGGTCGAATTATAATGTTTGCTCATCATCAGACAGGACGAGGAAGGATAGAAAAGAAGGAATAGGATGACAGATCACTATCAACATTATTACGGTTGTACGTTAATTAAGCTGGGTAAACTTAAAGTAAAAAAGCTCGACAAGCAATTAGACTGAGAATAATATAGAAACTTTGAGCTTGAGTTATACTTAGAGGCTAGCATGACTGGCGGACGTATTGCCGTGAGCCACTTTAGGTGCTATGCAAAGTAGGAATTTGCACATCTGCTCGGGTTGAGTGGTGATAATCGAGTGAGTAACGCTCGCGGGCTTCGATAGAAAAAAGCTCGCGTAGCGGAGATTGGGAAAACGGTCGAATTTTCGGGTATTGTAATGACTTTACCCGACTTTTTACAAAAGATCATCGGGGGTAGGCTGTTCCGTTGCGATATATTTTTGGTAGAAATAATTTTACAAAAATGATAAAACAACTGAAAAAAAAAACGTTTCATAAACGAATAATTATTTCACAACTTATTTATTAAACTCCTTTTGTTAGTCGCGGGCCGTTTCATTTCTATAAATTTATTTTAAGTTTATTTTCTCACCATTATTTTTTTAATTTACATTATCGCAGGACGAATTCCATTTATGGAATTGACGCGGAACTGGCTGGTTTCGAGAGACAGAAACACCCGCATTCGCCTAGTTCACAAAGAAACTACCGTAAAACCTATTCCGGGTTTAGCCGTCTAGGTCGATTCCACGCCAAGATTCAATGTTTACACATGTATGAATGTGGCGCGACGGCGCGTTGTTGCTCATGAAAAACATTTTCGCACTTGGCGGGAATAGAACCTGAACCTCTTGCCCTGATTCGATTGTATTTGATTAGCACGCTAGCTACTGGCTAGCTTACCGGTGATGGTAAAAGTAATATTGCGGCGCTGCAACGAGTGAGGTTGCACAATTAGTAAGGTAGCCCTCTGACGTCCGATAATGGTAACTCGTGGCCACTCATCTGGCCAACTGATGTGATGTGAAATTAGAAACATTCACATTAACATTTTTGGATAATGTAGTCGATTCGATATTTACGAAACCGAATATTAATAAGTTTTAAAAAAAGTTATTTATCTCCGGGAAAAAGGAAAGAATGTCGAACATTCATGAATCGAAACTAATGCCACGGTGCAATGCAAGTATTTTGCCGGAATCTAATCAAAGATATTTTGCCATTTTTGCAAAAATGAATAAGAAAAAATCGAGGTGAGATGTATGAGTCAACGCGAACCGCACAACTCCCGCCTTTTTGCCTCTGGGGCAGTCCGGATTTTAAAATAAATGTTAATATGTTGAATCGACTTTATATTTATGGTTAAAAATATATTTCTGAATATATTATGCTATAGGCGTGAGGAGTACGTGCACCCAAAAGGAAAGTAACCGGACAACAGCGAGGGGAACTGGTATTGGTGGGGGTAAGGGGTGATGAAGATGGGGGATGAGAGGGTAAGCAGAACCGGCGTTGAAATAATTAAACCGACGCAAGTTTTTACGACAAGGTGTTCATTACCGTGGGTAATTAAGACGCCCCTTAACTAGACCCGCTAACCACCCCCGGGGGCGGTAAACCAACTTCTCGGTCGGGATGCCTTGCCGTGAAGGGTAAAGGAGGTTGGTTGCGGAGAGGGGTTGTCTTTCCATCCCTCTTTCCACCTTTCATCTCGCTCTCTCACCTTCCAACTAATACCCCTTACCCACTTTTCTGGAACAAATGAGGGATGAAAAGTTTAAAGATGTCGGGGGAGTTAGAACGAACCGAAGAAAAAGTTTTTTTTATAAGATGTCGGGCTGTTATGGGTGATTATGAGGGGTCGAGGTAAGAGAAAAAAAAACCTGTAAGCTAGCAAATGGGGAGTTTGAAACTGGAGATGAAGGGTGGAAAAAGGTATTCAGTACCGAGTCCAGAAATTTTTCTCAATTGCCTTAAGTCTTGGCGATCTTGAAACCCCAGTTTGCAACTCTGGTTGAATCTTTACTGAAACAATCGTAGCAACTTTCTTCTGCAGATTTTCGTAGGAGCGATCGATAGATTATCGATTAATGTTACCTTTATTTGTGTTGAAACAAATACTTTGTAGATTCAATGGCAATGGTATAGAGAGCTTTGAGCTTGAGAGTAGAATGTCCGAAGGCTCAGAGATGTGACGGTCCGGTTTGTTGGTATTAGCTAATAGATCTAAACAGCGGCTAAGTTCCTTGGGTCCTTCCAAAGCCCACGTCCGGCGACAGCTTGCACGTATACCATACGCTGAAGCTTCAGCCGAGGAATTAGTGGAAGCTCCAAAGTCCGCATTAATAAGTGACCCTCCTCAACAAACACTTGCGACGTAAGAGCCGATTTTCGGATTTCGAGGGGCAAACACTGATCTTTACGGCCAAAGCTTCTCTCCCGTACACAATCGAGTATCATATTCTATCCACGCTTCTTCAACTCGACTTTTTAAATTCAAAAGAAATCTCGATTTGAATATTCGATCTACGATACTCGAAGAAAAGTTCTCTATTGATCACCTAAGTTTTAAAGAAATAAATAAACTAAATATATTTCAGACAATTTTACGAGGCATGTGGAGGAATTTTTTGTTGTTGTATTTATTTCGAAATACGATATGAAAATACCGATTGGCATTATCTATGGACATCAAGAGAAGATATCTTGATTACGTCGATATCTATGACGAATCATAGCCAATATGCGGATTAATCCAATGAATACCATGAGTTTGAAGAACCTACAAACGACAATAACAACAATAAAACTTTTCGAAACAACTCTTCTATGTCAAAAAAAATGAGAGAATAAGATAAGTACGGAGAAGAGAAAGAACGAGAAAACAAACGAACGCTTGCTCCCAGCCTCCCCTCTCGACTTAATGAAGAATGGGGACACTCAATCACCCCAAGATAACCCGGTGGGAGCTCGGAATACTCCCGCCGTCCGAAACAATACGAAACAAACGGCCTTTCAAGGGCGGATATTAGTTTTTCGATTCTTCGAGCCGGGGCAACCTCGTCGTTCTCACCACGCGACTATAGGCAGCCGTAGAACGGAAAGGCAGAAAGCCAGCCAACGCAGTGAAATCAGAAGCCGTCTCCTCCTCCTCATCCTCCCACTCAACACTTTTTATATTTCTTTCTTTCCTTCATAGTTCTGCCTCACTCGAGCATTTTTCTCAGTCATATTTTTCAGCGTCGCATTTATCACTTTTAAACGTGTTGCAAGCAAGGGTGGTAGCTTCGGTGATTTTTTTGTTCTTTCTTTTTTTAGCGACGTCGAAAGGGGTTATGGTAGTCCCATCTCGGTTCCTGAAAGGGTGCGGATATAACATTCTATAGATTCCAGTCAAAGAATCGAAAGGGTATCGAGTCTCGATTTTGCATTTGTGTGCGGAGACCGTTCGAAGCGAAAATCGCACTTTCCTACTACTACTACTAACTTAACTTCGCACTGAGAACTAACACAATAGAAGTAACTCACATTGATTAACGGCACTCACCCGATTAAAAAGAAAAAAAGGTTTCGTCTCCCGGACTCGCGATGTCCAGTTACGCTATTTTCTTTTTCTTCTTTTTATCGTTCATTTTTTTCCTACTTCTTTCGATTATTTTTCGTTTGTTGTCTGCAATACGATCGACACGAGAGCGTGAACTTTGCTTCTGGTTGATCATAACTCAAAGTCGTTGAGGACAATCTAATGCTTCTACGTCTGAAAGATTTGCAGCTTCGCATCATGTTTAAAAAACGAAATGCCATTGTAACTAATTTTATTCCCAATAGATTTATAAAGTAATTCGTAAGAAGAATTGTTGGATTTGAGGAGAGTGCTTCCCGACAATTTCAGGAGTGTTAAATGATTTACCAATTTATTTAGCAGCCATTTTACAATAAATTATTTACGAATCAATTAATTAAATTGATCGTCTAAACAGAATCGACAAATTTTAAATAGAAATAACTGACAGCACGATTCCGAGAGTTTCGTCGGACATCAACCACCGTGGTAAGGTCTTGAAAATTGAGTGGCAATAAAGTTTCTAATTCCCTTCATCGTGTCCTTTCCCCTTCTCTTTTCCATCTTCCCTTAAATCCCTAGACTCTTTGCGCAACCGTTCCGCGTGCACTTTGGCTTATTAAGGGATTGGACCACCGAGGAGGGTAAAGGGTGAGTCTGGCAGGCACAACCCTGTCGCTTTTTACTGGCGTGCCAGTGCACCCCCGATCGGGGGTGTCCCGGGACCGTCGTACATCAAATCCCCACGTCTCAGCTGATGGTATAACGTTGAGTAACTCTGGAGTCACTTGAATCCGACTACCCTGAAGTCACCGAGAATGAGTTATGTCGAGGATTTCCAACGGTTAGGCTTCTTACACTGGCCCTGGTCGACGAGGTGGAGTGCGGTGAGGGAAAGGTCGTAGGAATTTCTCAGCACGCTGCTGTTTCTCCCGTTTGGGGACAGACCAACCTATGACGGGAAACATGGTCGGAATTGCCTTTGAAGAAATGTGCGAAGGTTTCATTTAGGGCCCTAGAGACAACCTCTAAGTAGGATCCTAGGTGGGAATATTAATTATATGTCGGATTCTATATAAATTAGATATTTCCCATAGGACAACTTTTTTTTCAAATATATTTACAGATAAAAAATATTACAATAAAAGATATAAAATAAAATATCTTTGTAGAAAGCTTAGCGTCGTATTTTTCCTTAAGGTTCAATAATTCTCAATTCTATGTTGAAATCCATACGGTAAAACGATTGACTAACCCATCTCCTCCACCATTCACCGAACCGACCTCGTGTTTCGCGGCCCGCAAATAAGATTGACAAAGATCAGCGAAAAAATCGAGCGCTTTGTGACCATCTACTTATGGATTTCGAGGAAAATATGATTACAAATTTAGCTCCTATTTTGCAAAGATAAACATTTCTTGTTAGCATTAAGTCAATTTCTCTGCAACGTCGATCTTCGAATTTCATAGAAGGTGCAAACAGTATCCGTGAGAAATGTAGTGGCGAGTAGCGAACCGAGGTTACCCCGAGTCCTCAAGTTTCAAGAGTGTTAATATGAATGCGTGTGGAGATACAGGGAGTCGTGTACGTTAGACAAGTTTGAAGTTAGGGGAGGATACGCGAAATTGCCGACAACCACTTCGAACCCAAAGATCTCACCAAGTGCCCTTAATAATTGCAAACAGAGCCCCTAGGAGTGGAAGGATTATGTTCGGAGTGGAACCGTTGGTGCTGCAGTATGCGATACTATATTGATGCTAAAGCCGAAGGGAGGTGGGGTGAAGATTAAAGATTCAAATTGCTAAACATTTTATTCGAGAGCGTATCAGGTCACTGATTTAAAAAATCTGCAAAGTCAAATCTTACGCATTGTTTCTTCATCTATCGTTCTCAAATCCACTTCTCTAAGGAAGTGTGTCGATCGATTTTGATTTTCTCATGGAGGATGAGCTTTGTGAAAACTTTTGGCACTTGCGTAGAAAGTTTCAATTCTATTGCTTTAAATATACATGAGCTAGTAAAATCAATTTTTCGAACGTATCAGACGATTTCTTGGATCCTGATATTAAAATCGTGAAAAAAATCATCTGGAAAATGAAACTGGAGCAAGATGTAACATTAAAAATCATAAACTTTTAATTTCGAATGTTCATAAGTTTTATGTTCAACGAACATAAATTTTAATACTAGCTGTTATCTTGAATTCGAACTCCCAATGTGTCGTGTGTTAATTTATCAATCTTAATTTATCAATCTCAAAATTACTCTATCGTTTCTGAGCTGTTTTACGCTATCATCAAGTTATGTGCCAGTGTATAGACATTCGTTAAGTAATTTGCTAATCTATTGAGGATATTAAAAAGTAAGAAAAAAAAATCATATCGGTAGAATTTTTTTAGATACCTCGATAAAGATGCGATTTTTCTTTAAAATTATCGTTGAAACGCAATTTCGTATATCGTAACGAATCCTTGGAAATATTAAACGAGAAACATTCCAGTGAAACGTTAAAAAATATTATTAAAATAGGGAAAAATGTAAACTTCCAATGAAATGATTCTTAAATATTTCTGGATCGATTCAATTTGTCGTCCTTTCCAATAATAATTCACAAAATAAAAATGGTAACCCTGCGATAAAATATTTTGCAATATGTAATGACAACGTTGTGACAATATTTCAATTACAATAAAGTACTGGACAATACATCGTTAATATTCTGTGTTGTGCGATAGGTTTTAGTCGTGAGATCAAACGGGTGTTGGTCGATGAAACGTCAAGTACCTCGGTAAACCAAGTTTAGTGATTTTTAATTCGATGGATTGCGGGAAAGCCGCGTGTACAAGGGCTGGAATATTTGGGGTTGAGAATTATGTTGAGAGAAGCGAAGACGAGCGAAAGTTTGGGGCAGCAGATTGTTCTCTCTTTTTTACTCGGTTGTAGTCCCGTTATCTTGCTCCATCGATTTCCCCCGAAGCGCTAATAAGGTCTTGCAAACCTCTATACATCCCGCCGATAGGGATTTTCCCATTCGGTTCTCATTTCAAATATCCTTACGGTGATGAGGCCTCAAGGGGAGTCATGAACCGGTTGTTTAATTCATTCAGTTTTAATTTGTGCGCGTTCCTACAGCTGCAATTGATTCTGCAGAAGACTGATAGCTGCAACATCCCGGCAGGTCGCATAGGGGGAATGTCAGTCGTCATTTGATATGAAAATAAGTGTTTGATCGAAACTCTCAACTTTTATTAAAATATTTCTGATTTTCAGGTGGAGATTTATGAAACGTAAATACCGAAGCAGTAGGCGGAACTCGTCTCCTACTCCAAACTTCAGTATCCATGGTTGAGAACCATAGGGTATTGACGCACGATCAAGCAACCCCTGGGGCTTTAATTAAATATAACCCTCAACTCCATGAAGCATCCCCGGTGGCAGCAGCGGCTCACCCATCTTTATCCGCTATTTCGTATCGCTTTTCTTACGTACAACAATGTTAGGGATGTTTTTCGGTGCGGCACTTATCAGGAGACAAGCTTCAACGTCATTTCAGTTATCGCTTGTTCTCCATTTAACTAAAGTTCGAGTTATGGAGTCTTCATATTAAGACAAGATTTTCAGTTTCATTGATTCTTAACAACTATTGTTACAATCTCAATGCTAATGAAATTTTCTCAGACTATTTCATACAACTACGCCGTGTTTTTCGTTTCATTTTTTTTTGTGTATAACTATAAGATACGGAGTGAGCTGGTTCTGGAATATTTCTATAGAGCCGGATGTATATCAGGTAGAATCTCCCGCAGTATATATCTGATTACTTTGCGCGCTCGTAACGAAGGAACCAGTACTCCTGTTTAAATTGAGAGCGAGAATAAACTGGGTGAAGAGCATCAAGAAAACAGTAAAAAGCTCGTTATATTAAATGAAATTGTGTATTTTGGCATCAGCATCCAGTTGTTCCTATTGTTGCAGCTATATTGCACGTCAAAGACTTTTTTTCGTTTTGGACAAAGCATAGCGTTAAATTGCAAATCTCGTAGAATTCTGAAAGTTTGAATGAAGAAAATTTGTAATATAATACAGCAAAGTGTGTATGAATGGTCGTGGAGAGAATCGAAAACGCTTCAAACCACCGATCGGCAGTTCTATTTTCTATCATCGATACGATGATCGGCTAATCCTAGGCCCAAATGCTACTGCGGCTGTTGTAGAAATCAATGTACTTGCACACTTCCGTTCCGGTAGGTACCGAATAGCGTACGTTGGTATCGTACGTGTTACGTTGGTAGGATTGCTTCTACGTCGGGCGCGATATGACAGGCGCGCTCGGCATGGGGACGAGCGACACCCCCCGTGTCAAGAATTCATGCGGGGCCGTCAGGGGGATCATAATTAACCGAATACCGATACTCGCCCGTTCCTCGTCTCGCATCCCATTCCCATAGCCAACAACGGTCACCACTCCCGAGGGCGCGCCTGAACCATCGCAGTCCTCGCAGTCCTCCTCACCTCCACCTGCTGCTATCAGCCATGCAGCATCATGGCCCGGTACTCTATACGCAGCGTCACACGCAACTCGCATACGTACGTAATTGTATACCGTCCCTGCATTCTACCGTGCCCCAACCTCCTAACTAACCCTCAAATCGGAATATAGTCGGTCTGGATGGTTATACCGTTGCTGGTTTGTGAGGTATACAGATCCCAAACATATCGGTATTATATAGTTTGAGGGATACCGAGGGAACAGCAGTCCGTAATTCAATGACCTCCGGTCATTAGACCAGCTTCTAGTCATTCTGGTATCTGCAAAGTAAAGATTTTGAAGTAGCATGCAAATAATCTGAACAACCTTCGGTACACTAATTCAAACACGGTAGCTATTAAATCCCCGATGCAAACACGGTTCATCTCCGTAAAATACAAAAAAGATATAACAATGGTAAAATATACCTCCCGCATTTATCCACTCTACAAGACCGGTGTCCGCTAAGAGCTTTGCATCTCGCCAGTAGAGCATACTGGGTGGTAACATCTGTTATGCCAAAAAAAGAATAGAGGAGAAGCTCTCGTAAACGAGAGAAAGAAGCAGGTAGAGGGAGCTCGAGGATTCCTTCGTTTCGCGCCATGTCACGACGAAAGGGTTTTCCGTACAGAAGGGAATCTCAACTCTTCTCGTTTTTCTCTCTTTCTCCCGCTTCATTTCGAAGATTTCTGTTTCACTCACGGGTGTTGCGATCCCTGCACGCCTTCCCTCTTGTCTTTCCCCTGGTGCGGCACCCAACAGAGCAGAGGAAAGGGTTAAAGCACCCCCAGCTCTCAGTCCCGCGCTACCCCTTTACGGGTTCAACGGCGGTGGTGGCGGTGTCGTATCTTGGCCTCCGTGGCGCGCCGCTCTATCGACGTACACCCACCTACCTCTCCAGTCTTCCCTTTCTCCTTCTTCTTCCTCTATCCGTCCTTCGTCGCTGGTTTCACTTGGACTTCTCTCTCGGCCTAGTCTTCGTCTCGCTTGGTTTCACTTTGCTTCCCTGGCGCAGCTTTCATTTCCCGTCTTCCTTTCGCTCCAGGAGCTACACTTTCGCTGTTCCTTCATTCTGCTTCTATATCCTTGATCGTGCAGGCGCGCAACTTCCTTTCAACCATTCGACCTCCTCTGGCTTGGCCTCACCACCTTCTCGACCGCCCACGACCCGCAATCTGGCCGGATCATAAATCGCCCGAGATACTATCTTGGACGTACATGCAAAGCAAGTGAATGTAGTGCCCGTACAAAGTATGACGTATAGGATTGCAGCGCAATGGCTGAGATTCGATTTCCCATCTACGGGATATACCTTTGAAAACCTTTACTCGAGTCAAACTTGTTACTGGCGTGTAAAATGAGAAGGGCGTCCATCCGTTCGCGTCTTATTGAATCTGTTGAAAAATTGGAATTTTTCGCTTTCGAATATTCTCAATCATAAACAATATCATTAATCTCATACAAAGTTTAAGATTGCTCGATTAATTTGAGTAAACTTGCTGTTTCAATGATATCTTTGTATGTAAAAAAAAAATGTAAATTATCGTAAAGATCACGATTTATTGTACATATGAGGTTTACCGAAGCTGGATTCGAAGCAGGTGCCGAGGGTTGAGGCAGGTTCGCGTATAAAGTAGGCAATGCCATGCTGGGTTCTAAATCAAGGTCAATATCCTTTAGAAACAATTGGAAGTAAAGGAGGCACGAGATGTCCAGAAACACGGGCTACATGGGGCAGCCAACGGCGCTGGAGAAACAGACTAGGGTTGGCTCATTCGTGAAGCTGGCTCGGCTACAGCACGGAAGAAGATTTAATTAAGCCGGAGCCGATTTATCTCCCTGACAGCTAGAGACCCCCCCGCGACTTTTTTGGGCAGCCAGTGCGGAGTGCCGCACTTCGGCATCCTAACGCGCTTTACCCCACCATTCTTGCTGCTGCTGCATACCCTGGTAAACCAGAGCAACAAGGGACACGTTCTCGATCCGTCCAGACTTACGGGCTCAGAGACGAAGCACCGAAACCCTTTTTTACTCGGGATTTCACTCGACTGAAGAAAAAAGTCCCTACAGATTATACATAAAGGTTACAAAAATATTAGTGACTGCCTATTTTCGTATCCTTCTTCTTATTTGTTTGGAAGAATCCTGACTTAATTATTACGTCAATTTCTATAATAAATATAATTTTTTATATATAGTTATAAATTCTTAAACCGAGGAAGGAAGTCGTGTGAAACTCGTTGGTTTAAGGTATATCGTATCTCTTGGGTCACAGAGTTCGCAGGCAGCCATGCTTTGAACCAACGGAGGTTTACGGGGTTGAGAAGGTGGCATTGGTAGGGCTTGCGGGGAGTCGTGAAAGAGGCCGAGTGGAGTGAGGTGGAGCCACCGTTGCTCTTAGCCGCGTTAATGCCTTGAGAGGGGAGTGTTAATTAATAATTGCAGGAGGGTGCTCTCTACTGATGCTGATGCTTTGGTGCGCTCTCTGGTACTGGTGCTGACTACGGAAACCCCTCGAGACCACGGAGAGCGCGCGAACCCGAGGATCATACGTGTTATATCCTCTCGACACAGAACCCGCTCTCTCACACCCTCCCTTACTCTTATCCTTTGCTCCTTGTTAGCCTTTCGTGCCAAGAAGATCAGGTTTCCCTCAACGTGTCGAGCGTGAAGAGGATCGCAGCGTGCGAGTCGAGCTTCGGGCACGGAAGGAAGGCCACGCTACAGCTAAAAGATTCTTGTCTTCGATGCTACACTTATAAATATAGCCTGATAGGGTACCTCGGCCTTGGTTGGATAATTTATGCGTGCATTAGGATATAACCCATTAACATTATTACGTTTATTATCACTGCTAATTCACTCTATCAATCTGGTAATTCACAGCTCACGACAATCGTACATTTTTTGAGTATACATCGGATACGTGGATTAATTTCATCTTGCAAAACTTTTTTTGACGGCGTTTGCGCTATATTGTGATAAAATTATAAGTATGTAAGAAACTTTATTCCGACTTGTATAGAAATATACGTCGTATAAAATGTATCTAATTTTATCTCGTTCACTTTTCCGGCATGGTCCCAAACCGCTTGGGCGTGACAAGCTGGATAACCGGGGTGGTAAGTTCGCGGAGAGCACCAGTAACCATTCGACCGAGGACCTTGCCAACTTGACTCACAAAGAGCTACGAGATAAAAGTACAGAGTAGAGGGCAAGTAGCGGCAGAGTCTGAGGCTTCGCTCACAGCCGATGTGCACAGCCCTCACAGCCAACGAATTCTCTATGCTACTCGTCCGTCTATTTGTGCGTGAAAACACGAGAGTCGTAAAGCGTTGGGGATGGGACGGTGATCGAGACGAGGGACTTTTGTTGGTCGCCAGGAAACCGTAGCTCTTCATTTCGCTCGGGTTACTCCGAGAGGTACAGGATACCGTTTTTCAAGATTCATAATGAATGACACTTTTTTCTATGACGACCAACGAAAATCAGTCTGTGTCACTAATTTCCGTTCGACCAATTAATGAACTTTTTAAATGAGAATTTTTATTATCATTTTACGTGAAATTACAATCTGATGTGTAGTAATGTGATGTGATGTGATGTGATGTGATGTGATGTGATGTGATGTGATGTGATGTGATGTGATGTGATGTGATGTGATGTGGTGTGTGTGTGTGTGTGTGTGTGTGTGTGTGTGTGTGTGTGTGTGTGTGTGTGTGTGTGTGTGTGTGTGTGAGAGTGTGTGAGTGTGTGTGTGAGTGTGTGTGAGTGTGAGTGTGAGTGTGTGTGTGTGAGTTTGAGTGTGCATGTGAGTGTATCTGTGCGCACGCGCGCTTGTATAGACGTGGCTTTGTGAAAAAATGGAAAATAATAAGAAAGCAATGTACAGGTTTTTATTTTCCATCCTTGTTACGTGTGTGAATTAGTTTCTCATTTTTAAAAACAAATCAATGATAAAAGATATTTTTAGAAAATATTTGATACTTTACTTGTCGCAATAAGAACATTTGCCGTAATCCTTATATATGATAAAAACATATATTGTGCAAATATTTTTTTTACCATTTCCTTAGCCCATACGCACACTTTTCCAGGAAGGATTGTTAAATTGAGATATACGAGTACGTGGAGCCCGCTACCGCACGTATTGACTGTCAGTGAGTCAAGTCCAGCAACACGGCGGACCGCAATCTCCGTAGCATTCTCCTTACCCAACCGGTAACGTTTCGCGTTCGGCGGTAACGAATTAATTATGTTTATAATTTACTCTTAGATTAAATATTTTATTTAAATAATTTTACAAATGACTATATATAGTTTATCAATGGCATATTTTCCAACAGATTTACCATAAGGTAAATGCCGCACTGTGTACAGGTTAAGTAAATAATATGTAAATTTAAATTAATATATTCACAGACAGTAAATTAATTATTATTATTGAAACTTAGTTGAAACCTCGTTGAATCTAGTAATTATTCTATGCATTTATCGATAGCAATCCATGATGAACTGTGAAAAATCATGTGTTTTTATTATAAAATAAAAGTAACAATAAATTATTAACAAATAAGTACGCTAGTTTATACCAAACACTGAAAAATAGGGGTTTCGCACTTTCAAATAGTGTATTGTGTGGCTAGGAGTGAAACAGAAATGAATTCAGACGAGTGTGAAGTTGGCTGCCCGAGCCGAAAACGACGGTTGATATCACACGAAGTCTGAAATCATGTTTCATTCCGTGTCACACTAGTACATTACTCTTTCAACATTTTGAAAGAGTTGCGTACAGTGCTTTTTGACATGAGTGCGAGAAATAGCTCAATTTTCGACAATTAATCAACGTTTTCCCACGTCACATCATTACACTATCGCGTCTGCTAGGTTAGCAGTTGACGTAAACAAAACAGTTGTGTTCATTCCTGTCACATGGAAATTTTTGACAGAAAAACAGAAGAATAACAGTGAAGGAATGAAATAATCATAATATTAGAATGAAGGAATATAAAAACAGGGGAGGAATGTAAACAGCTGATTACAAAACAAAAATGACTCGTTTTCTACCATGGAAACGGGTCAAAATTGAGCTATTTTCAAAGCACGTGTGTTAAACACTATATTTTCATATTACCTGCATTGAAACTGGGAGTTTGAATGTCCGTAGCCAGTCGAAATGAGACAATTTCAGAAGCAAATGCGATTCTGACATGGATGAAATGAAGTTAGAAACTAATCTAGCGGACAGAAAGTGTCCACTTTTCGCCCTAGGGCCGAAAACGTATACTTTCTGCCCGCTGAATCGCATTGGTCTGAAATCGGCTCGTTTCGATTGACTGAACAGGCATTGAAACTCGCCATTTCAATGCAGGTAATATAAAACAAATTATATCATTGATCAAATCGTAATTTTCGTTAACTCCCTTTGTTTACTAAAAAGAAGCTTGCGATGTGTTAATTTGTATATTGAATTCCTCGTTTACAAGGTATATTGTTTACACTCCGTACCTTGTGACGTTATCACAGAGTCGTAACTTGCTTGGCACTTCGAGACTGCCACAGTCAGTCATAGTGTCTCTATCCCTAGCAGACCTTTTTCTAGCCCTACGCAGGGCTAAAAGGCTATTTCTAAACAAACCGGCACAAGCTAAAGCCATCGGAGGAGATAAGTACATCACAGAACGCTCACGCTTGGCAAAGCCCTGGTGGGCCAGGAAGGAGGCACGACGATGAGCACTGACACTAGCTACAACACATATCGTCATGGTGGCAACAAGCAGGATACACATAAGTGAGGCAACTAGAATAAGATTTTACGTTAGGGAAAATCGGAGCCGGGTGATTAGCAGGAAATACAGGTTGAGTGATACGCGCCGAGGGGTTAAATCCGGCGTTGTTGCTGGTATCGTGAATCCTCTGATCGAAAAAACGGATAATGGCACATCACCGACCCCTTGGCTATAAAACGAGTTAAGATAACGCACTTTTTACTGCCAACTGCCCATATGGGAAACAGAAGGGTGTATGCGTTTCACTGGCATGGCGCGAATATGCCGGTTTCTATGTGTCCGATATTCTCCGAATCGACTAAAGATGTCTTAACAGAATTGTGTACACAGATTTTGTACATCGTAACCTCCATTTTTGTCCTAGATTGTGTATGTCAGGTAAGATTTCAGAAAGATAAAAGCATTTAGAAAAATGTATAAGTAGCACGGTTGTATATATCGAAATGCCACAAGATGGCCGTCATTCCAACTATATTCGTTCACCTGTACCTAACGTCAAAGCGGTCACGGTGGAGTGAGAGAAAGAGCATATGGAATTCAGTCAATATTTGTATATATATTTTATTCAACATTATCTAAATTTTAATAAGTTTCTTGTACATCGGAGATGTTAATAACTACAAATTAATAAAAACGCAACGCAATTTTCTAATTGTATTCGTTGATTCAATTCTAAACACACGAGTGCAAAAATGATTGATTGATAAGTAAAGATAAATTATTAAGACGATGACCACTTTATACTTTTCTAATTACCTTGTTGCTTGAATGCTAAATACAAATGTCCAAAAATGATTGAGCGATTAAATGAAATTAAGTTATTAAAAATTATTTAGCTGTTTTAGTTTTAAAAAATATGGCAACTACAAAAAAATATAGCAGTTATAAAAATACTTTAGAAAGACACATTAAACTGGCTTAAAAAAGTATGAAATAAACAAAATAAATCATTTTTTTAACTCCCGACTGCTGAAAATGATAATAATCTAAAAATAATGAAATAACTTACGATGTCATTTTAGTTAACTTCATATTTAAATTAGAATAATTCATTTACCGCTGTCACTATAGTCGGAGACGTCTCCTGACCATTGCAACCGTCTTTGCAACATATCAAGCAACATGCTGGCGTTTGGATTCTAATTTTAAACGAAATAGACATTTTTTAACGCTGAAGAAGACGTCTCCCGACTGTAGTGACAGTGGTAAATGAATTGTTCTAATTTACATATGAAGTTAACTAAAATGGCATCGAAAGTTATTTCACTTCACATTTGCACTACCCAGACATTCAAAAATACGCAAGCCGGCTACACAGACACGTCGCAGGAGGCCACCATGACACTACCAACTACGAACGAATGCACGGAAAGAAGATAGTTGTTGGGGAAACTGACATATTGGTTCCGACAACCAACCGGAATAGTTAGCATTGCGCAAACTACTCAGTTGGTACAAGAAACTACAGTGTCGCTGGTAAAGTATCGGTAGTAACGGTAACCAATCGAGATGGCATCCTCAGCTGATCGGTTGATCGGTGCAATCAATAGGTTCAGTGTAATACGAAAAAAAACCAGGTTAATACGGATATTTCTATTTATTTGCAGTGGCGTGGACCGGCATGAACTTCGCGCGATACTTCGATAGACGAAGGTCATTTATTCACAATACGTCACTGTATGTTTACCATATATTCAATGAATTAAACTTTTATTCTTTGAAAGCCCTCGACCATCCACAACCACCAGTCACTTCAAACAATGACGTCGTTTGCCTTTGTGAAAAGTATTACTCGTAGCACGTACGAGCCAGTTGGTTATAGATTGAAAGCGATTTGCGATGGAACCAATTCGGTAGATTGCCGTTACTATCAAAATGCTTGTCGCAACTATCGCCGACGTTAGTTGCACCACCTGACAGCTCGTGGTGGTGACAGCACTATCATCCATTACAGGAATAGTGTCGTTAGTCTTCGGTACTATTTTTCGCTAACCCATTGAAAATATTTGGGAATACTATTTCGATTTGGTTCCTGTAACTAACTCGCGACACAGCATATGCTGAAATTGATTATCGCAACTACTTTTTCTCCGTGTGGAGCTACCAAACTTGGCCACGGAGGGCACGTTAGTGCAGTAAACAGTGCGCTGCTACGTTTTAAACTTTTTAAATGAAAATAATCATCTATTTTTATTTGAAAAAATGATAAAACATTTTAAAAAATAATCCAATTATTCGTTTTGTCAACTGTCATTTTATTCATTGCATCAGTTTTATGACTTTCGAGAATCTTAAAATCAATATGTCTGTGCAATGAATACAAAATTCCGCACATGGATCTACGTTTCAAAGAAATGATAAATTTAAAAAATTGACATTGAATCCATCATATTGCTGGAATAATTAAAGCTCAAATCCTGAAAACGAATCATTTTTCCAGCTTTATTTTCTACTCAACAAATATACACTAGGAATGTAAATTAACTAATTACTCGAAGTAGGTTGGTATCTTTGCAAACAGTACTCAAGTACTCCCATAAACATCTATGACGTAAAACGAAAATAGCGTCATTCACCATTATGAATTTATATTGACAGTTATGTTATGTGGGCGCGGATGATTCTATCGCTTGACAATATAGATGTACCGAGTACTTATAATAATTCGATTGATTCATACATCTTAATTGATCCAACTGCCGAGCAAGGATATCACAGTAATAGTTTCAACCAGAATAGACATTTTCAATATTGATGAATTGACGGTCTATGAAGCTTTCCAATTGCCCGCTGAACATGGACGACATATCTAGATCGCTCAGTAACGTGACTGTCGATATAAATTAACAGCCTCGTACTTATTCATTTTTATTGAATTTAATTATTTTTCCGGTCAGAGCAAACATCAGCTATGTACTTTTCAATTGGTCGAAAATTACTACAATTTTATGTAACAAACATTGGTTTATTAGCGAGTTAATGAGAAGTGTTATTTAACTAACTTTCCCTCCATCGTCGAAATTACCTCTGTGACGAACTTCTGTTCTTTGCGAAACCTTAAAACTTATGTATCAAAGACAAAGACACAATCGGATCAATTGTTTTAGGAGAATTTTCCTATTGTCCTTTAAGGGAAACACCCTCTATCAGTATCGAATCAAAGTGGATGTCTAACTCGCTGGAAATTGATTTTGCGATTGTCAAAAATATCACGATAAACGGGGTAGCCATGAATTAAGTCTAAGTGGTTTCTCATGACCCTAAGACACCACTTACATCCTCCCCCCCTTCTATCTACCCTTCCGTATATTCTTTTTTTAAGGTTAAATCGGTACATGGACACTGTGTGAGACGAAAAAGAAAATAAAAAGTAAAAGATGGTACACTCTTGGGTACATATATTCTTGTGCATAAAACAAAAGAACAAATGCAGCTGAATTGGTAAAGAAATGGACCATGCAAACGAGCGAGAGGACAGGTAAGGGGAAGGAGATTCAGAAAGTGTGAAACAGAATAGATGGTGAACGATAGAAGCCGTATGACTGTGTAGGGTGAAGGTGCGAACAGCATCGTGTATCCGAGGGCAGACAGGACGTCGGAGATACTGTCCTGCTCTTTCAACACGTACGTATAAGCGAAGGGTGAAGAGGGTGAAGGCGGGCAAGCATAGAAACTACAGGGAGTCCAAGTGAACGGTGCACCAGCACAGACCGGGATAAGGATTTATAGTTTAATATCTCGGCAGCGGGACGCGGCGTCACATTTTCCAACTCCCAGGCTTGGAAACTGTATAGCGCACACATTTATATGCCCATTTCTACCACTAGGAGCGTCACCCAGAGGCTTTGTCGATCTATGACTCTTCCCCTTCCTCTTTATTTCTCCATTGTTCTTATTCACTTTATCCCTAAATTGGCTTAGGTTTTTCAAGTCGTAAGCTTTGGCAAAGCGACAGACGGAAAGCGGCGTTTCTGCGGATCGGTTCGAGGTTTCTGGTTGCGGCGCAAGATCAGTGCTAAATGGATTCCAATGAAGATTTGTTCCGGTTTGATGGGACACTTTAAGCGCGTAGATCCCTTTATTCGATTCAACAATCTTTCCACCTCGGGGATTGGGACGGTTTTTGTTAGCTGCTGTTTCTAAGTCGTCGTAGCTCGAAATACTCACTTCACCCTTCCATGCGATGTATATTTGCCCCTTTTTTTATTTGTCCTTGACAAAAAATGAGGGAATACGGTGAACAAGGGTGGAGCTGGACTTAGCGGCATCACAAATTTTAGTTTAAACGACATTTCTATCTAACGAAACGAATAGAGTTTTTGTGAATTTATTTCATTTTTAGGCTCAACGACAATACTTTTATCGGAAAAATAAACATTCTTTACCCACAGAAATGTGCTTTTGTATAATCTTCATCAATCTTTATTGTATATTGGGTGAAAAAACAAAAATTATTTGGAAGTCATATTTAAAAATTTGCTACAAATTCATAAAGTTTTTCATTTATTTTCTTTTCGTACCTAAAAATCTCAGTAAATAATAGACGAAATGCTCGAAAATTTATACGGATTTTTAAAGAAAAATTAAATACGTGGATAACTCGACGAAAACTCTTCAACCTCGTATCATATAATCTGAATCTCTGATGTATTCATCAACCTCACACATTCAGAGGTCCAGAACTTGGGTACTAAAAGCGGAAGTGCACCCTTTCATTTCAAAATCAAGGCTCTTTGGCGTAGCAGACTTCTTCATTGGCCAAATCAACGGTCGCACACGCACGTTGTTAGAGCAAGCCGAACTATCGATATTCCCTTGGTCGAGCTCTCCACCTATAACACCTCCATGGTCGTCCAGCTGGACACGTTTAGCACATGGATCGTGATAAATCGCATAAAAAGCCTATTTTTTTCTTTCTAAAGTGTTCCATGGATTTTTTTCTACTATTCCGATCTCTTTCACAAAAAGCATGTCATTATAATTGGAAATAAGTCATCAAAGATTCAATATATCCAATCGACAATTAAATGAATTTAATATTGATTGAAGAGTGAAAAAACGATCCTTCAATGTATAAACCCAAACAAAAAACGTAAATAAACAATTGAGGTAAATGGAAAAACATATAAGACACTGTATATACAAGTCTATACAAGACAATCTCAGTGAAAGCCTGAAACATTCAGACGCCGGAAGGAGGGCCTAGTCCTCGCATCATAACCATCGAAGCCAAAGCTCGGAGGAGTGTAGGACCTTGCCGGAAGTCCCTAAGACTCGGCAAGTGCGTTATAACCCACCGTGGTGGGTCGTCCGGTGTAGGTGAATTCGCTTTTGCTTGTTTCGGGGTATCCCGGGCACCCTAACGGATATTAAAGGAAATGGCGGTATGATTAGTCGTGTACGTGCCCGGGGTTTCGTTTTCACTTAAATGTACACGATTCCTCGTATTCACTTTACGTACGCGTTAACCTCAACACTGAATCTCAGATACTTGTATGAAAAATTGAGATGAAAGTCGACAAATACTAAAATATTATGATCTTACATCCTAAATTATTTTTTGAGCTCTTATTTAAATATTTATTATGTTTGTTGTATTATTTCATTCGTAATCCTTTGTTAAAATAATACATTAATTTTATACAGATTTTTAGTGCAAAAGTAACAAATAGCGTTGTTACTTCCGAGATTTATTTTATCTCAAAAAATATCGTCTTTTACGTTTAACAATTGAAAGATTTTTATTCGTTGTCAAATATTTCATAAAAATGGTTAATACCATTGAAAATCTATTATATTTGACACCTTTTATTAATTTTTTTTATTTATATAGTCGCGCATCGCTTTGCAGTACGATTTCAGTCGTCAAAATAATATTAACGTTTTGTCAAACCGTTAACATATTCCGTGATTGAGAAACGCGGAGTTAATATTGTCTCGCCTTAGCATCAAAGATGTTGGACGTTCAAGAGGGCCCACTTTACGGATCATCCGATTCTTAGCTCTAAAGATATTAATGCCAAATCCAAATGTGGCGGTCATCGCTCGTAAAATCTGCGTAAAAAATTTGTTATGAATACGATAAACCTTAAATGAAGTATGCTAGTGTGAAGGAAATGCGAAGATACGTCATCCATCATAGAGAGGAGGACGATTACAATTAATTTTGCGCTATTATGAAATCTGATAGATAATAAAAATAATTACCAATGATTAATCTTCAATTTAATGACATCGCTGATGTTTTTTAATCGTTAATCAAAAGTGTTACAAAATTATTTTCTTCCAATTACCAGACTCGCTTGTATCCTAGATCGGTACATTTCGATCGCAAAATGAGCTAACATTAAAAAAACTTCGTTGCGTCCTCGAAATAAAATCCTGGGGATAGTAGAGCGTTTTTTAAATCGACTAAAAGATCTGATTCGATCCAAAAAATGGTTTTATTAGATCGGTACATTTCGATCGCAAAATGAGCTAACATTAAAAAAACTTCGTTGCGTCCTCGAAATAAAATCCTGGGGATAGTAGAGCGTTTTTTTAATCGACTAAAAGATCTGATTCGATCTAAAAAATGGTTTTATTGCTAATTTGCGAAAACACTTTGAACCGATGTGTAAGCACGTGGAAGCAAATAGTTCATTCGTATTGAAGTCAATCGCATGCTAGACAAGAATTCGAAGAACCCATTGAGGGATCTTCGTCCTTTCTTCCGAGAAACCGTCCAGTGAGTAAATCCGATCGTTATATAAATATCTCGGGTATTTACACACGAAAGATTGTATGCTGACTGAACCATTGCCGGTTTGTCTTATAATATTAATAAGGGTAGTTTCCGCCTCGGAGTACGATATAGAGAAGAACGTAGCAGATGGGATGGAAATGGGTGGTTGCTGAGAGGGTTGGTCCAACCATCCAGCCAGGGTCTGGCAAGAGCTATGCTCGCAATGTCCGGCCGAGGAGGTGGGTATGGTATGTTGTAGGTGGCTATCCACCGACTACCGTTCGCCCTTAGGGACCAAGTCTGGACCTTGTTAGGAACGAGAATGCTAATTTATTAGGGGCTTTGTCATGATGTCGGCGAAGAAGAACGCCGAGAACAAAAGCATGTGATAAAGATAAAAAAATGACAAACATTTACGTTAAAAATTATTCATAAGTCATCTTAATATAATTACACTACGGCGCATTAGCCAAACGTGTGCTCAATTGAAAAACAACATCTTGTTTACAAATTCTCAATCGAGAAACGACAATTTATTTCATTTTCGTGGCTCGCAAAAATAAAGAAAAACAGTTTATATTCTTTATGTAATTTTTAGTGGGATCGTTCATAATGTATATTGCGGACAAAAAAATAGTTCAAGTCCGAGAAAAGTTCATGCACCGATCATTAGAATATTACGAGTTATACTTTTAATAAAGATATCCCGGAAGCAACTACCACCGATACCACGAACACCACGAAGATACGGCCAGAGAATCCATAAGAGGAAAGGTAAAGGAACGAAGTAGAGAAGGAGACGGCGGAGAGGCTAGAAATGTAGGAGCGAGTAAAGGAGGAGGAATAAACGTGTATACAGGGTGTCTACGAAAATTCGCGTTTAAAAAGTATCTAAAGCCAAAAGTAGCGTAATTTTTAAAATGTAACTCCATTCTATCAATTCAATTTAGTAAATATAACCTTTGTTACATATCCAAGATTTCCAATAGATATTCTGCAAAAGTTATGCAGAAAAAAATATGATGCAGAGAATACAAATGTTTAAGAAACAACAAATGTTAATTTGAAAACGTTACGAAGGACATGCAAAAAAAAAAACAGAAATTATCATGCCTGAAAATTTTGCGCAAGTTTTTGTGATCGAGTTATTAGACACATTGTACGGGAGAAATTGAAGCAAGTGAACGACGATAGATGCTAAAAGAAGAAGAAGAAGAAGAAGATAATGGTGGACGTAGTACAGGATAGAAGTTCAAAGGGAGAGAGTGCCAAGTGCGAGGAGGTTGAGAGAATGGAAAGGGTGAGGAGGGGAAGGCGGTGGGAAGCGCGCGAGCGCCACACGTGTCTTGAGGGTGGTAATTACGCGGCATCTGCAGCAGCAGTAGCAGCAGCCGAGCCACCGACTTGGGCGTCCCTTTCCACCTCCATCCTCATCTTCCCCTGCCCCTTAACGGCGGCGAAACCTTAGGGGCGGTGGTGGTACCGTCGGGTAGTAGCTGCTAAAGGAAGGGGTGGTGGGCCCCCGGTACAGAGGGTGGGTGGCCACAGTATTGATTTTGTCCAAGACAGCCGCCGCCGACGTAGCCGCCGACGCCGACGCCGCGGCCAACCAGACCCACCTCTGGGGGTACCCACTCAGCTATAACCCACTCCCCCACCCCAGTTTCCGCCACCTTCTCCTTTTCCTTCGATACCTCCGTATTTCTCTATCTTTCTCTCTTCTGCACCCCTTTCGTAAGCGCCCTCCTTCTTCAGCCACCGTCAACCCTTAACCCTCCCAAGCCCGCTGTCCAGGTTATCCTCTGGCTCCGTCTCGCATGTATCAAGTCAGTGGACTTTTCTTCGCCCACGTTTTGCATTAGGTGCCAGATAAGCAACCCCACTACCTTTACCTTTCAATTTTTCTCTTTTCTTAGGTGTCGTACGACGATGATTCCAGTCCAACACACTCTCGATTTCACACGCATTACGAACTTCCTGAATAGCGGCTTTGTCGATGTCTTGGGAGGTAATATTGAATTGTGAGATCGATCTGAGATTTTTATTGAAGAGCAACCAACTTGGGACTTCCAAATTCAAGATTATTTTCAATATCATTGGATCAATTGTTTTCAAACTGAATCATTATTCATTCAATATATCTATAATGCGCTGATATTGCTACAGCTTAAAATAATACGGATACTGATCCTGTTCCAGATCTTACTGTCCGAAAGAACTTGGACGTAAACCAAATGATATTGACGATGATTCCAAAATCTAGACGGCGACATATATTTCCAAGTCTGGTTCAAGTAGGAGTTTCAGCCCCTATAACCCAGGTATCATCCCTCGCAAGTGGAGTGGGATAATCCTCCTAGTGGATGTTCCTCTCGAGTTATGCCTCTGGTAACTCAGACGCTACCAAACTGGACCTTCTTCCCAGTCGCTCTATATTCTACACCCTTTATTCGTCTCTTCTGGTCTTCGTCCCTCTCATCCTTCATCTCCTGCCACCATTCCAATTTCCATTCCCCTCTACATGGCGAGGTACCAAAGTAGCGATAGTTGAGAAACTTGGCGATGCTAGAAGCCCCAACGACGGCGACGACGTCGTTGGACGGGGCAGCGTGGGACCGGTGACATCTGGACGTTAGTTAAAATGCATGTAGTCCCCTCGAGAGGTTGCCTCGTCGTATTCAAATACAGAGGATCAGGATATATCCTTCGACCTTCGGATACTGATCCCGATTCCGTTACGATCCGCGGAAACCCCTTCGCGTCATCCCATCCTTAGCCCGGAACAGGAGCCCAGGCCCTTGGCCCTCGGCCACCCGGCAAGAAGAACTTTTCGTCTTGTCGGGACTGAAGAGGACGGACCGTACGATGGATCGGTAGAATGGAAAGGAGTTTCAGAGGCCTGGGGGTTGCGTTCACCGGCCGCGGTTCAACGTGGATTTTCCCACACGAGAGCTTCCGTGAGTTGAACCGAACATCCGAAACGTCTGGCACATACAGAAACGAATCATCTCCATATAGCATACGCACAAACGGATTCTTCTCGCATGCTGAAAATCTGTATACATCGATGGAAAGTATTCTTTTTTTTTTGTGATAACATCCTGAATATTTCGAGAATAAAAGCGTCAAAGGCTCCCGGTCAAAATCATTCTTATCTCAATGAGCGTATATTATCCCGGGTAAGAGACCTTCGACAATGAATTATGAACTTTCCCGAATAAGCCTACATATTAGCATAAGCAATATTTCCTCCAGCGTAAACAATCGACAAAACTGACCAACAATTGTTTTTAATCATTTTTATTCGTTACATGGTCGAAATCTTAACCACCAGAGAGAGTGAATAAGTTACAGATATGATACTTTTGATTGTGTCCGGATTATTATCGCTGAACCGCAGGACAGGCTTCATCGGTGTGTCAAGATGTAACAATCGATATCGTGTTTATAGCGAACAAACTGTGCAATAAAAATAAATAACTGCCAATGATTCACAGCAAGACTATACTCAACTAAAATTTAAAGAGTGCAACGAATCGTATGAATATTCTTAGAGTATTTTTACACGGCTTTGCAAATTGCCATATGTGTTCTCTTTCAAAGTCTCAGCTGCACGATATACCTTTTTGTATTTGTACATCATTCCGACAACTCTGATTGACGCATCGTTCAGCCACACTTCAACTACTGCTACATATCTCCACATTTGAAATGTGGAAGAGGATCTGATGATCCAGACAAAAGAGGAGATCCCGCGGAGAGAAGCGAGCGCAGGGTTGATGCAGAATGGTGAGGTCGGTGTCAGGACGATGCATGCACAAAACTCGGGGGAAAACCCCGACATGTATCCAGCTTAGTCTCCGGACCGCAGTTTAAGGAGCTTTGGCGTTGCTTTAATCCTTCCCTGGACGCCGCGAGTAAAAACGAGCCGACGATCCACGAGAGGAGGTTACCCTCGTCTCACGAATGGAGATCAGTGCGACTTATTCCTAAGACTGGCAGGACTGGGACATTGAATTTCTCCGAGAACCTGCCTATCCTGCTAGGAGACATTATACATTAAAAAATATGGGTTTGGCAATTGGTTGATGTCTTAAAATTCAATTTTACGTCTTTTAACTATTCAATCAAATCAATTTCGTGATTTTCAAGTTTAATGACTGCGTGGTCGATGATTGATCTTTCCATCACTTGAGAACTTGACTTTGAACGATTCCTTAAACAGCTCGACTCTAATGGTGATTATCCGATGACTCTGGTCAATTTTTTGTATATCACTGAAACTGGACAAATACAACCAGAAGCCCACTTATTCCTTCATGAAGCAAACACGATACATCGACTAACTCTCGATGCAGAGCCGATCGATCTTTCCCTCTGTCTTTCCCCTCCTTCTAAAAGTACTCTTTCTCGATTTATCCTCGAGTTCTGCCCCTTGCGTTATTTATCAAGAGATCAAGCCTGGCAGCACACCTTTTCCTCGATTCCCCACCTCATTGGAGCAATGCTCTTGTTTTGAGTGCTGCCGAGGCTTATTACGATTCTAGTGCTTGACACCTAACGTCTGATCCCGTTCTATTCTTGTATTCCATTCCGCTTCTGTCTAGCCATCGTGCAATGGAGTGGCATTATTAATTCGGGGACCATCTTTCCAGCTCTGGGATCACTCATTTTTTTAAAATACACCTGAGCCTTATGAAATATTAAGAAATATTTGACAATAAGAATAACAGTGACTTCGGCCGATCCAACAGAAAGTGAACATCGTTGGCAACAAACTTATCAAGAGATCTTACGAGGAAAAAGTCCCTTCGGGTAATTGACGATAAGCTTCCCTGCAAAGACGCGAACCCTCCGATCGGATATATTCCACGAGATGACGGTTTGCAGATCATGTTTTCTTCTCAATTACGTCAATCCACTCTGGACCCTTCTCGGGGCTGCGTAAAACACGAACAGCCAAAGCACCGGTATAGCTCTCGAAGCCCTCGGCCAAGTCCTTAATCGGTCAAGTGATCGTAGAAGCATCCCCCGGCCCTTTCGAAACAGCAGTTTCTAGCTGATGTCTCTACCTCTCCTGTTCCATAAAGGGATGTGGGAAGAGATAGGCAACAGAGAAACCACCACGTATCTGAACAATTGGGTAGCAATAGTGGGATGATACATTATGAACAGAAATACAAGGGCCCTGAAAATTCGAAAAAAACAATGCTTCTTTGCATTTTCTTTAATCCTCAAGTCTTCAGAATAGTCTGAGTCATACTGGATGTTAGTATTTTAAAAATTATCTGAGTTACAACAATCTAAATGAGCTTGTTTAATTTGTTAAAAATTTCCTTTGACAATGAATTAGGTTTAGAAAAAAAACAGAAGGCTCGGCTATATTAAATGCACAAATTGCGTGGAAGGATTATGAGATGAGAATTACTTTATAACCCGTAGATAAAGACAGTCTGAGAAGAGAATGGAGAGAGAGAGAGAAGAAGGAAATCGACAGAGGAAGAGACAGAGCGTACAGGAGAAATGGCTAATCCCGGATATTTATGTAGGGGCAGAAGTGGGAGGGAGGGAGTTAAAGTAGAGGCTGTTACGGACCTCGAGATCGCTTGGCTATAACCCTGGATAGAGCCAGAAGCGACCAACTGACCAGAAAATTAACCCTCCAGTCAATTCGATGCCGGAGCCCAGGGACTGGTCAACGTTTCCACTTCTCGGACGTGGTTATATACACACTCACATTTCTTTCATCCCAATGCATCCCCAATTCTTGTTTCTGAATTCCAAATTTCAAGTTCTTGGCTTGCCCCATTTGCCGACCGTTATTTGAGTTAAATAGCTGAAAGTATTATGGATATCGTACTTCCTAGAATTCAACTATTTTGCGAATCGAAACCTATAAATAAGATTCAGTAATTCACCGCTACATTGTACTTTTTTTCTTTTTCAAACAATAAGTCACTTTAATTACATTAAAGTTTTGTGACATTTGTAGAAAATATAGGGACGAAGGAATTTTTTAAATGGATCGTTCTTTTGTTTCATGACTTTATTTTTCAACTAAGATATAATATACTTTAACCATCTGGAAATAGGCCGAGGTTCTATTGGGCTGTCGGGGTACGAGTATGTCGTACAGAAAGCCAGGAAGAGGGTGAGAATCAATTTTTGAGCTGGAAGATGTCGAGCGGATGTTGCAGGCGGCGCTGCATGGCATGGGTGGATGGGTGACGATGGCGGGTGCGAAGGAACGAGGGTGACTTTTTCCTTTGTTCGCCCATGTCGTCGTTCTATTTCTTTCTTTTTCTTACTTGCGAAATGGAGTGCCGCCTTGATCCCATGTGTTAGGCTCTACCAGGAATCACGCACCACCGGTGGCAGGGTGTAGTTTTGATTTATCGAAACCGGCACAGAGATTTACGAATATGAAATTCCGTTTAAGGATCTGTGCGAAAGTGGGAAACCAGACAGAGATTTGCTCGAGAAAAAAAGGAGAATTAAAGTCAGCATAGGGATTCGTTCAAATCCCTGTGTACGGTGCAATACATTTTGTTTGAAAAAAAAAAAAAAAATAAGATCCAAAAAATGATTTACTTATTTTTTTCCCTCCTTACGGTCTTGAGATGATACATTTTATAAATTGATTTAGACGTTACAAGGTCAGACAAGCAAGATAAATCAATAGATATTATCTTTGACCAATGATAGAATATTTAAATATTTTTAGAAATTTAATTGAAAAATCGTTAACAACATTTGTAGATGAAGGTTCAAACTAACGCTTCGAATATAACGTTCTGAGAAACTTTAAAGAAATCCTCGTGTTTCATGTATTCAAATTTGATTTTTACTTTAATATTCAAGTACGCCACAAGTCCCTTTGGCAAATGTGCAATAGAAATGCCGAGTGCTCTTAGAAAATGCAAATTTTCGATGGTAAACCTGGCGGCCGAGGAAGAAATGCGACGAATAAATCATTCGAGAATGAGATAGAGGGAAGAAAAACGTGGTACGAGGACTTCACAGAAAGTGAAATAGAGTGGGCAAAGGGGCCTTACATTGTAGGATAGTCAGTGTGTAGCAGAAACTCTGGGGTTACCATGTTATTCCGTAGCACTGGATGGCCCTTGCTATTTATGTTCGGGAATCGACATATCTCAGATGCGCCTTTTAAATATTAAATGCTCTTGGGGAGGTCGTAGAATTCATTTCTCTCGGGCACCCTCCAGCCGCATGAAACTCAACGCCCCAACAGACAGTTGAACACAACGAGATGGTAGTGTCTCGCATCAATAAAAAACAACTCAAATATTTCGTGCATTTAATTAATTTTTAATATTTTTATGATCTAGTAAATAATTTTCATTATAAATATTTTATTTCTCTATTTTCCGTTCCTCATCTTATAGAAAAATCATATTTTCATTAATAAATATTCGTAGAGTTGTCTCAATTGTTTAATACTTGAGCAACAATTGAAAATATCGAATACAGAAGTTATTAAACTAAAGTTTGGTATTTCGTGATCACCGTGGTCAAGTTTGAATCTCATCGATTGGTCTTTCAAACCTTTCTCGTTTCGTATTAGTAATGAAAAAAAAATGTAACGATGGGGTTTGACCATCCATACAACACAAAAGGCAGTCAGTCAAGTAGAATATTGTAAGTGATAGCACCAGGTCGATTGATAAGAGCAAAGTAGAGGGAAGTAGGAAAAGGTTAAGATTTTTCTCTTTTATTTTGTATCCATTTGGAAAGATAATTTTCGCTTCTGATGCCTTTTCGTATCCTTTCTCCGTCTCTCTCAATCGTCTCTTTCGTTACCCGTTCTCACTCTTCTCAGATGTTCACTTCAATCACTTGGAGAATATTTGAAGAGGCCAGATCAAAGCCGGTCTGGTCAATTTCATCAACATTTGAATACGAGCTTCTGCCACGGTGAACGTGAGGTTAAAGGGGCGAAGGTTTAAAGACTGAGAAAGCAAGAATATAAAGAGGCCGAGTGAGCGAGAGGTGAAGTGAATTCCCAGGATTCGAGCAAAGTCCAAACAGCATCCCATCCTCATCCATCCAACCTACTACCCAACCTATTCCCATACCAATGTCGAGAATTCGCATCCCTTTTGCCTACACCCTATGGCATACGGAGATTCGAGGAAAAGAGGCACAGCCGACGATCTCCGCGAAGACCATACAGAAAATAAGGTGGACGGGATTCTCAAAAAGTATTCAAAAGTGTTTGCCTTTACCGAGAATGAACCAGAAATGGTGTATATGTGCTTCGGGCAATATAGTTTAAGGAAATATAGGAAAAGACACATGTTCCTTCTTTTTGACTCTCGAATGCCAACTGGGGCGCATGACTACATATTTACTGACAAATGACATCCAAAATAATGCAAATAATATATTTTTAATACTATTTTAATTCAATTTTCAACATTTTTTTCACGATATATGTATAAAGCTACGGTGAGTTATCTATTTTCAATGTAAGCTGTCAATTTTACATGCTCGAATATACTGAGATTGGAATATCAATTTTAAGATGAGGTTAAACATGTACCACGTGACTCACGAGTGCACTAGAGATAGCTGCTAATTTTTCAGACCATGCCATTCGGACATTATCGGTATTTCGAAAAAAAGAAAACTTTTACATATTGCACAGAACATAAGGCTATTGTCTAAAACTTATTTTTTCCCTGAAATCTTTACGGAATATAAAATTCATGGGTTACAGTTTTTGTTATCGACCGAGTAGGTTTCGTTTCGCCCTAAATTTCTTTTTTAGCACTATTTTCACGATAAATATGTATAAAGCTAACGTAAGATATCTATTTTCAACGTTAGCCGTCAATATATATATTTGAAGTCTGATGTTAGAATATCAACGAGCCCACTCAGAGGTTAAGTAGTTACCTCAACAATTGCTTAAATGACTACACCAATTAATTGGGGTAGTGCTGGTAGATTTCTATGATTCATGCAACTCGTTGGCTACTGTAGGGTCGCATGAACTTGGCCGCGAAGCCTAGAAATTAGTTCCTCATTGTGGAGTTCGTTTCACCGCCTTTCCCACTGATTGTAAGACTTGCGCGAGGGTTCCTCCATGTCGGGAAATGCTACACTCGCGTTACAGCCGCCCGACACCGACGTAAATCAAGACTCCCATGTCGGTGGCGACGGGAATGGACCCCCATCCCATGTATCCTTAACAAGAGGGGTCGACTGGCTCATGGCTTAAGAGGTACACCCCCACGATCAAAGCATAATTTTAATTAGCCAGATTATACGGAAAGATAAAAATTATTAAAATTATTGCCTTAATGAAAGGGAGCGAGAGGGTTCCGTTAGGGATGCGTAATTAAACGGCAAAAGGAGTATTCACCCTCGTCTGGAGGGTTATCCGCTGTGCAACCATTTTATCTTCATACTGCAATATACAGCATCTTGCATAAGTCCAGAATACCTCATGCTGGACTCATCTTATCCTAAAATATTATTTATTATGACTTTAGAAACACTTAAGTATACGTTTTTTGCTCTCTCACAGACGAAGCTTTGTATCAAGGCAACATATTATTTTATTTAGATTTTCATGTTAAGATACTCAAAATGGTGTGAACCGACTAGAAAAAGTGTTTTTAAAAATAATATAACCACGCGCGCGCGTGTGTGCGTGTATGTGATAATGTGTGTGAATCAGTAAAGAAGAGCTGCAATTAATCACACGAACAAATTCTCCATTTACTTGATACGATTTTATAAAAAAATTATCCTCACAGGTTCAGATTGTATGACAATTTTTATTTAAAAAAAAAAATGTCTGGAAAGATTCTCACACATGCATTTTTTTAGTTATCGAATTAATATCGAGCTTGTTCATAATTGTAGTTACTTTCTAAGGTTTTTGATATTATTGAATTTGGTCGAAGGTCATTAAGAAGTTTCGGTTTTATAAGATTTTGAATTGTATGAAAAATTGAATTTTTCTCTTTAACTTACGTAAACTCTAATCAATTGAACTCAAATATTTTACAGTAACGAACTAATATCCAGAGGTGATATATATATATATTCAATTTGATAAAAATCGATAGAATCGGTTCGAATTTTATAGAATAAAAGGTCTAATTTCCAATTGCTTCTACCATCGAAATCAGCTAATAATCTAAACACGTACGTAATTACGTTCAGGGATGTTGGGTATCAAATTTTGAGTAATAATACCCCTCGATCTTGGAAATTATCAGGTACTTAACGATAGTTTTGTTGCCGAGCAACATGTGCGTGAAGTTTGGCAGATTAAAATCGCGAGCGCGCAGCGCGAGGAATTTTGTGCCAAATGACACGCGCGTGTCGCTAGGCAGGGGAGCTTGAGGGAAATACCTGATTAATTTCCAAGCTCGATGGGTATTCGGTGGATTATGTTTTATACCCGAATGTCAACCGATAAGAGTTTGGTATTTAACATTTTACTGGAATAATTAGCATTATTGAAAATTTCATGAATAAATGTATTTGACGTTTCTGACATTCACGATGGTTACAAGCTATTGAACATTTTTCGTTTGTAATCTAACAACTGCACGAAAATTATCGAAAAATTACCGATATAATTTTGTCCTGTTGGTACCACATGATGTTAAATACTACGCTCCTATTGGTCGAAATTCGTGTGAAAAAATAATCATTGAAATGTATTGAAGAAATGAAATCTTGGAGAACTCTGATTTCTTGAATACCTTACGATCAAAAAGTACCCAGAATATGTCATTTAAACGAGCCACCCTTGAGATATTGTCAAAGTAATTTTTTTTCTAGGTTGGTACATCTATCAGTTGTTTACATGTCACTTTTAAGCGCAATGTGTCAGATAGTTTGTGCGTAATAGCTTTGTAAACAAGTCATTGTTTGGTGTACTCTACGAATTTCGCTATGTCGAATTTAGTTGAGCAAAGAGTGTGCCTGAAATTTTGTGTTTCTAACAATATATCATGTGCGGAAGCGTTGAAAATGTTAACGGTAGCTTACGGGGACTCGACAATGTCGAAAACACAAGCATACGAGTGGTACAAAGAGTTGAAAGCTGATCGTACTGTGGTTGATGATTTGCCACGTTCCGGTCGTCCATCCACCTCTGTGACTGACGAAAACATTGAAAAAAATTAAGAAAATTGTGCTCGAAGATCGTCGTGTGAGCATCAGGGAGATAGCAGCCGATCGTTGTGTCTCGTTCGGATCGGTGCAGAGCGTTATGCACTATGTTTTGGGCATGAGACGAGTTTCATATGAAAAAACAACTCGTGGTTTTTTCACCACGACAATGCACCGGCTCACACATCTCATCTTGTATGCGACTATTTGACCAAAAACGACGTTAATACCGTTCCGCAAGCTCCGTATTCACCTGACATGGCCCCGTGTGACTTTTTTCTGTTCTCACGACTCAAGTTACCACTTCGCGGAATGCATTTTGAGACGATTGAGGCGATAACGGAGAATTCGCAGAAGGAGCTGAAGGCGATTCCAAAATCGGTCGATGAAAAGTGTTTTAAAGATTGGAAGAAGCGTTGGAATATGTCTATTGCTTACGATGGAGATTACTTTGAAGGAAATAAAATAAATATCGATGAATAATTGAACCGCTTTCATTTTATTGACAAATTCTGGGTACTTTTTGATCGTAAGGTATATCTCCATCACTCAATTTTCGCTAAACTTTAGTCTCTATACTTTTTTTTTTAACCGAGGATACCACGTCAAACTTTGTACACTGCTTAGTCATTTTTTTCTATTTTTGATACAGCGTCATCTATGTGAAAGCTGGAATTAATGAGCATTTTCCTTGTACGGATGATTTTATGAAAAACTTAAAACGCGAACTGTCTCTTGAAAGGTTTTAAAAAAAAAGTTGCAAAGTTAAATGTTACAAATTGCTGACTCGTTTTGATTCGACCGTAGTACCCAAAGATTCTTCTACGAAAAGCCAAAGTTAATTGTATTTTTTCATAGTGGATGCTGTGCGTACGGTGGACCAAACAAATGAGGAATAAATATAAAAGATTCTTCTTTGCAACCTTTTTATAATTTGGACAATAAAAAAGTTGATAAAATTTGAACGATTCATTTATTCAAGAAAATTATGCTCCTGTTTTAATAATTATTTTTATGATTCATATATGAAAACATCGAACAGATGACGAAGAAAAAGATTGTTTCACGGAATTTAAAATTGAATGACACTGAGGGTAGTATTTAAGAAGGATGATTCGACTTTTCAGTTTCTTGTCGTACTGTCGGAGCCAATGGTAGCTCAATAAGAGGTCCACACCCTCGTGGTCCTGGCGCCAGATCAGCCCGCAAACCGCAAGGTGCCACCACACCCCCAAAAACCTCCCTCGATACCCCCGACGGCCAATGATCGGGCCTAGCCGCCCCCAGACCGCAAACCAACCGCAAGACGATGCGCAGAACGTACCTCCGTATACGTCCAGTCAAGCACAACACGCACATCCCGCCACCGCAAAAAACAAAATGGTGCGAATCATCCCCCTGTCCTCGGTCTCGTATCTTCGTTCTTAAATTTTTATTTAAAAAAATTTTTTTCGTAAAATTCATTTTTTTTCGTTGGTACCTTAAAAGCAAAATAATCATTTTAGCAAGAAAAAAAATTTTAAATGTATAAAAATCATTTTTATTATTCCCACGTGTATTAGTTCTTTTTCAAATAAATTTTATTGTAATCAGGTAAATACGTTTAAAAACTGAACAGTAAGGAATTTTATGAATGAATTATTTAGATTTAAAAAGCTAGAGAAGATCTTTTCAATCGAGGTTGAATTATTAATCAAATATTTTCGTCATCTCACCTACAGAGAAAATCTGTAGAAAAAATTTGTAACTATAATATTGAAAAAGTGGCAATGGAATACATGGATATCGATCTGAGCCCTTAAAAATCGGAAACTTGATAGTTCTATGCTGTCAGTGCGCGAAGACATTTTAACCACTTTCTCTATTGTCCAGACACATCTAAAAAAAAAAGCTTTGAAATTACGATGAATGAAGGTTTAACCAAAGAAAAGTTCAAGTTCAAAGTATAACAACTTAAAATTATTTTATGTTGAGTGTCATCAAGAGTATCCATGGGTTCATTTAAAAGCTGCAACGCTTATTCAATGGAGACCAGAATTCTTACGCGGAATCACGAAATGTTGATGCAAAGACGGCCAGGATGGCTGGGCGATCGTCGCGGAGTGGGTGGAAGGGGGATCACCAAGACAGTGGGTAGGAGGAATCAAGGTGACCATCTCAGCTTCTCCCTCGTCGAGAGTGAGGCGCAGCAACAAGCAGCAACCGGGACTCTGAGGTAGGCCAACGTGGCCGCGCTGCGACGCGGCTAGGTTCCCGCCACGACCCAGCCACGCGATGAGTCTGGCAGGGGTTTTTGAAAGAGGGTTGGCGGTCGGAGGTGAGGAGGAAAAGGTGGTGGTGGCAGCGGTCGGAGTGGTGGTGGTGCTGGTGGTGTGGCGCGTGGGGTGTTGGTGAGAAACTAAGGAAGAGGTGAGGTTAGGTGAGGTTCTGATGCTGCTGGTCCCTCCAAGCTATGTGCGTCGGAGTCGAGGGCAATGGTCGGGGGGCAAGGGGGGCAGAGTGCCTGGGATGCTTGAGAAGTGTATATACCAAGCTAGAAAAGGGGGTGGAGGTTGCCTAGCTACCGGCGAGACCCGGCCAAGATACGCCGAGATCTCGTTTTGGCTTTCACCTCACCTCTTCTTCCTCCCTTCACTATTTCACCGCATCCTTCCTTGTTTATGGCCGAGGTTCACCTAGGCCACTGCTTCTGGCCACCAACGCCGACGAATGAAAAGTCATATTCATCGTGAGAATATTTCGAAAACATGTTTGATAAGATAACAAGTTTGGCGTACTGGTAACACTGGATGCACTTCAGTCCTAAATGTAAATAAAATTAATATTGAAAATTGAAAATATTAACATTTTATCAATATCGAAAGATGATTTTTAAATTTTTATTTAAAAGATAAATCAATGCTTTTAGATATTAATGTAAAAAGTAACGTATAAGTCACAGTGTTTTTTGATTGTGTAACTTGCGTTTGTTGAGCATGCAATGACGATGATTTATCGATGAAATGATTGACTCGATTTTCACTCGACGTCATAATATAGTTGAGAAAAATAAACGATAAATACGCAACCTCCTTCGCTTGTTTGCATTAATAATCGTAATAAACTCTAGAATAAGACGCGCTTCGGGAGATTGAGAAAGTCTCGCATCATTTTCGACAGTCGTACGAGGTACTAAATTACGAGTCAATTTTTCTGAGGAAACCAAATAATTGTGGATTATTTAAAACGTGTCTGACAGTGTCAGTATCATGTGTCTGATATTATATACATTTAAAAAATATATTTATCGTTAATTGATTGATATTGTGTCTCTGACTTGATTTTTTTTTTAATGTGTAATTTTATTTAGCTGTCATGTTAATATCTATGATTATAAAATATTTATATTTTGATATTAAGTATAAAATTAATTTGAAAAAATTCCGTTTGGTCTATAAAAAAAATGTAAAGATATTTTCTTATATGAAATACAAGTGTCGCCCTCGGACGGGTAAGACGCCAGAGCCGTCGTCTTTAAGAAAGTGCGAGGGCAAAGTTTCGTGCGACCCTCTTTCCGCTACGACGCTAAGAAACGAACGCGCCCCTACCCCCGCGTTACCGTGGCGGTAACGTATCCCGCGAGAACGAGAAGCCAACGACAACGAGGTAGAAAGTGTCGGTAAGAACCCGCTGGAAGGGTGGAAAGAAAAAAAAGTTAACGTAACATTATTCTAAATCAATTTTTTTGCATCTTTTACCTAAGAATTACGATAAATTAAAAAATATATTACAATACACGATGTTTGCAATAAAAGAATAACAATTGTTTTTTTTCTTCTTTTTTTTCATCTACCATCGATGCATTGACAAATTCTTATAATTTTCTTATCTCGGTAACGACATCGCGGAAGATACGGAAACTATAGTGCAAAGCTTCGCTCCGTTCCTTGAGAAGAAATTTGTGCGCCCCGTACGCCTTGAGTCGGTAAAAGCGGAAAAGAAATACAGAACTTCAAGGGTGGAAGATCTTAAAGAAGTGGCGCCGTCGGCACCGCGACGTCTGAAGGAACGAAATAAGAAGCTGACACTTTTCGTGGTGCTAGAAAACGCCGCGAAACCTTAGAGTAGCGCTGCGGGATTGTGGAGTGGAAAGATAGAGAATAGCACGAGCGGATGTAATCAAACCTTGAAATATGAATTTTTTGACAATCGTTTTTTTTTTGCATTATCCAAAAATATGACGAAGTAATATTGTATTGACCTGGCATCGCCGATTGATCGTAAGTAGATAGTTTTTATGAAAATCCCGTACACGAATACTATTTTTCACGAAACGTTGCTTTATCAAAATGGTAGAAGATTTTAAACAAAGAGGTCTGAAGCTATCCATCTCAAATTTTGTCACATCATTCTTCACGCCATTCCTTACAGCCGTTTCAAAGCTTTTTTTATTTGAAAATTTAATATTTTTTTTGATAACGAAAAACTGACGCAAAAAAGCTCAATTAGAAACTTAATTTTTAAATGGTCACCATTTTGTTTATTTTTATCGGAAAAAAAAATCTTCATACGCTTTTACAGTTTTTCATACTGATTAATAATCTTTTTGAGTTTTTTGTTTAAAACAATTTTCATAGGAGTAGGACTCTCCGCCATCAGACGCTATTTTTTTCAGCCATCATCTTACAGTTCCCAAAAATATTCTATAAAAAATAAAGGTAAAAGATAAAATAATTTTTTTACGCTGAGCATGAATCATTTGAATGAAACAAAAAAAATTCAGACTGATTATTGAATCTTAAAATGATGAAAATTAGCAGTTTTTATGTCCGTCACACTCAGATGGTCCCTTAAGGTATTTATATAAACTAAAGCATTTCAAACTCAGAAGTCGGATTTCAAAAATTATATTTCAGTTTCGGTATTCAATGCTACATACGCAAAAAAGCAGGTTAGGTTATCGAACGTCAAAAAAATAGAAATTAAATCTTGAAAATTTAAGCTTTTAACATAACGTTTAAGACAAAACTAGCGAGATCTGTATTCAAATAATAAATTTGCATACTATGATCTAGCTCACAGAAAATATTTGTAGAATTACATACTCTTGAGTTAATCAGAAGTCTAATGAACGCAAAAAATTGTAGGCTCACTGGATATTTCGGAAAGATACCAACAATAAAAACGAAAGTTTCACGCGGTGCACTCGTTCATTGTCTCGCTTGCGTATCGATGCGTGCACATCCACGCTGATCTGCTACTATCTTCACCTGAGTCATCGACGTAACAACCTTAAAAAAAACCATTAATTAATTATTTACATTTTCTTAACATCTAAATAAAAACTTTACAGAAAAAATATTATAAAAATGTTGAAATATCAACAATCTTTAAATAAGTTGAGATTACGTGGACCTTTTACTTCGCCTTAATAAAATTCTCCTTTTCTCACATTTATTTCTTTCACTGGGAAGAAAGATACAAGTCCACCTTCCTACCTGCCTGTAAGTTTCCGAAACTAGAAAGAAGTGTCCCGAAAATTGGACATAGGAATGATTTGTATTAAGGGGTGGAAGATGGAAGAATAAGAAATAGTGGAGCAAGTAGGTGACTCACGGTTGGTTAATCTAATCTGAGCAAACATCACATAGATGTAAGTTGAGGGGAATATTTAGACTCAAGAGGAAATAGAGAACGATAGTAAAGAAGGTGAAAGGGGGAGAGGGACTCGCTGACAGAGTCGCGAGGGTAGTTTGGGAGTCGTTACGACTCCAGTGTTGTCTGAAGAAGGCCGAGTCTCGGAGTATGCGAAGTGTGTTCTCCCTCTTATTCTTCCTACGTTTCCATCTCCTTCCAACTCCGCTACTTCCATGGCGGAAGTATACGGGATGATGCGGATCGTAGATCTAGATACACACATAAGAAACACGAACATTCAAGCTTCGTATAGCTTTTCCTCGCGTAGCAGCACTCCAGTTCTCGCTCTCTCTCTCTCTCTCTCTCGCTCTCTTTCTCTCTCTCTCTCTCTCGCTCTCTTTCTCTCTCTCTCTCTCTCTCTCTCTCTCTCTCTCTCTCTCTCTCTCTCTCTCTCTCTCTCTCTCTCTCTCTCTCTTCTCTTTGCATTCTCACCTTTATACAACTTAACCTCACTTTCTTGCACGTACCTTCGCCATCCCGCTTTATCTCGCGTTCCTTGTACTCCATTCCTGATGCTTTCGCTGAGGAAGCGAATGTTTAGCATGTAGATGAAGATCTTGGTAATCAGAGGCTCTCGGATGCCCCAGGGAACCCCCGGGGGCCCACTTCGTCAAGTCTCACTTATTTCAGGCAGTACATTTAACGAAGATTCTCAGTCGACCTCTCGTGTAGCGCAAATCTCCCTGGTTTTCCTATATTTTCAACCCTTCAGAGAGAGTAATATAACCTATATTTCGCTCTCATCCGTAATATACTATTTAGCAAACAGTGTTTGCATTCCCGTTGCTTAACGAGTGAAGAGAATAAAATACAGAAAGAAAGAAAATTAAATGCTATCGCTGCGACTGGAGAAAAAAGTCATCAACCGCCCCTTCGGTACAGAATTTCGATAAGTTCCAACAGGGGTTGTATCGAGAGCGAAGTCAGAGCATTTCCGTATTGGAGCGCACGCGAAATGATAGGGTTCCCCCGCAAAATTCAGTCCCGTAATCGTCGGACAAAAAGTAATTTCCCATCGAGAGAAGGGGCGGCGAGGGAGCGTCGCGGCCCGCTGCCGGACACAAAGGGTGATTTTGTATGGGGGTTGGTCTGCGTCGTCCTTTTGGCGACGATGTCCCTGGCTAGCCATAGGGGCAGCAGTGACCGGTGCGCGTAACGACCGCCACCACCACCACCACCACCACCACGCTCCTGCCGCTCTGAATCTATCCACCCTCTTCACCCTCCGCTTCCCTCTATAGCAACCCTTTCCTTTCAACCATACTACGCTCTGGCTGTCCTCTTCTTTCGCCCCCTTATCGTCCACATCCCTCTCCAACCCCCCCTTATACACATCCTCTTCCATCTCTTCATCGTCCTCATCCTCCTCATCCTCTTTTCGAACGTTGCTGTGGATCCACTGCCTGAACGTTTGCGCCACGTGCGTTCTATGCGTGCATCGTGTAGTTAGAAACAGGGTGGAGGTAGGTGATGAGGTAGGTACGTGTGTATGCGGTGCATAGCTACATTATACTCACTCTCGTTTTTCGGTATATAGGGCTCTGGGACATTTTTTTATCGTCGACCTACCCTCTGGATTTGTAGGGGGTGACCTTTCGTTTTTTGGAGTTTTTATTTCGCGACACTTAAGCCCCAATGTTAAACGTTACACTGCTTTTTCACCACTCAGTTTATTCGTTGCTATACTAATTTGTATTATAACTTTTACAAAAAGACCGAGGTGTTTACATTCTTTTATATCATCTGAACAATTTACCACCAAAACAGCACTGTGATGTCAATTTCATTCTTCTTAAAATAAATAAAGAAATTTCTCAATTGTGAAAAAAAAAAGAATCCTGCGATGTAGAATCTTGCACATTGCTTCCTCATTATTTTTCACCTTTCACAAATCCACCTCTATGAGGAAGTACATTAATCAATTTTGCCTTCCTCATAAAGAAAACTTTGCGAAAGATACAAAAAATAATGACGAAACAATGTACAGATTCATAATTTGCAGGGTTGTTGAAATATTGTATGCAATTGCATATTTACTTGAAATTTATAAAAGTTAGATAATCAATCATTTTATTATTTCAAAGCCAATGCATTTTACTTGCATACACTGTTAAAAATATCATGTTCAAAAATTAACCCCCGTGCGGTGTTCATACGAGTCCACACTGATGACTGGTGTCAACGACCGGTGTTCAATAGCTGGTGTCGATTTACATTATAAACCTCAAAAGTTTTAACGCCATTTACTTGAAAATAGGTGAATGAAAATCAATGACATTTTGGAATTATATTCGTGGCATGATTCTGTATTGGTTGCTGTTAATTTATTGTTTTTCATCTACTCATATATTATTTATAATCAACTGTGAGAAATAAATAATTAAACAAAAATGATGAAATTGCTCCTTGTGGAGAGTGCGAATATCATTTAATTTGCATCTAACTATCCAATGGCTGATCCTACAGTTCTATATGATAAGATCCTCAGTTTATACATGAGTTTCGAATCTTATATTTCATAATCTTTTATACCCAAAATCAATCTCAAACTAACTAAATACAAATCAATATCGTAACTAAACTTGTGTAAAAAGTTTCATCTCGATTGATTGACATTCAGACGAGCTAACGTGTTAACTTCTGTTAAAAATTAAACTGTCATAAAATATTTATGATTTTGTCAATTTTAATTAGTCTCACTACGATGAGAGAGTAGTAACTCATCCAACAGCGTTTTAAATTTCAAACCGATAAATCAAGCCATTCTTTAGTTATAGTCAATAAAAATTTTATCATGACACATACACGTACAATCGAACATTTTTCATAAGTCTGACTTTCGGATTTATCAGCGTATTTTAAGTACAATCGTATTAAAATTTCGATGAAATTTTTTTCACGAAAACAACATTTACTCTGTATGAGGAAAGAAAATACGAAAAATTAATTACCGTACATCGTATACTTGCAAATTTGTATACAATCATGGTGAGTTTTTTTGTGTGGTCCGTACAGCTATAAATTTATAAAATTCAACGAGCCGTGTCCAATATCCAGTGCCTTATTCAGAGAGCGTTTACGCGTCGTCGCATCTCATGACTGGACGATAGGACCAACGATGCAGCTATTCTAAATATATATACGTTCGCGTTATCCTCTCAATTCTCCACTACGCTCTATTCTCCGCACTCCATTATCTCCGTTACTCTACTCTACTCTGCTCCACTCTGCGCCATTATATGTCGAGACCGCGGATCAACGAGATGGCTCCACCCACCCACCCTTAACATTCGTGTGGTCATCCACAGGCCTTTCGGCGATCCAAAGCTCCATGGACTGTAAGAGTCACGAGACTAGAAAATTTTCATTTAACGATCGCTAAGATGTTCGATGGTAAAATAAAATGTTCGTAAAAATCTTGAAAATTAAATGAATTTAGTTTTATAGACAAAAATATTTAATAGAAGTAATTTTATAAACACGAATAACGCAGTGATAAAACCGAGATTCAGTTAATTGGAAATAAAAATTGATATAAAAAAGAAACCACTAAAGAAAAGTGTTTGTAACGTTCATGGCGGGCGTTATGTTGACGTTAAAATACGGCAACCGTGAAAGTGAAAAAGTAAAATTGTCCGAGGTTCCGTAGAATGAAAGGAAAACGTGTAAAAACGTTTCTGAAGTGATAAAGCTTCTGACGTGAAAGCGCAACCGAGAATGAGACACGTCAGTCTAATTAAATCTCATACGAATTTACATCTACAGCAACATATGTACATGAGACTACTTCCCAGTCCATCGTTGAAAATCCTTCAGGACCCTTCGGAAGCCCATAGGGTTCGTTATCTTGCCCTCGAGCCCATCTCTATGCGTTTTCCTGTATGAGCTTCTGCTTTTGCTGGTATAACCAGAACCAAATGAGAATCCTTTGTAGGGATTCGTATACATGTATTATGGGGTGATGAGCAAGCGGCAGGCGTTATTCTCGTGTTGGTAGGTCCGACGGCGAGCGAGTAAAGTGAGATAGGTCGTCCCTACGGGGTTTCCTACTACCATCTCTGCCAAGAGGGGTTCGGGAAAAAGGGAAGCGAAGGTGCGGGACTCTGCTGAGGATGGAAAGGCAATTAGAGTCGAGGTGTACGTCCTTCCGGAGCCACACTATACCGTCATCCTTGTTAGAGAATTTCGCGCTTTTCCTACCATCCGCCGGAACAATGACCATGTACAAACTCTTTTATACGCTTTTGATTTATACCACTTGGTCTCACTGAGATTCCATCGTCAAAATGGTAAAACCGAACCAATTGTATCGTTGACTTTTAGCGATGTTCTTGAAGCAACTAATACGATTGATTAATTATTATTTAATTAACGTAAAGCAACCTTTTATCTCAATTTATCAAAGGAAAAGACGCTTCAATCAATAATAAATACTCGTGACATCAATTTCAATATTTTTAAATACACTTTATTTCGACTCCGTCAAAAACTACGATAACAATAGTTCGGTAGATATGTGTTTGTCAGAAAATGAAAATACTAACCAAGTTTCGTGTGATCATTTTTTCGTTTTTTTTTTTATCATCTGAATATCTGTGGTGGTGTTGCGTGAAATTGATGACAAAGCCTCCAAATATGTCTGCTTTTTACGCAGTGTAGATTAAATAATCAGCTTTTTTTTTTTCAACATAGTCACAAAATGCTCTTCATTTACGAAACTTTGTACAATATTGCACGGACCCGCAGAACCAACATATATCAAATCTATTCTTAATAATAATCAATAATAATGAAACATAATCAATAATAATAAGTCTCAATGATAATGTCAAGTAGCAGATTTGTATTTCTTGATTACCAGATAAAAAACTATCCAAATAAAGTACCAAAGTGAATAAATTTAAGTTATTTTAGTTATTAGCCAATCGTATAACTCAAAATATTAATAAATATTTTTATCAATTGTAATAACGAACAAGGAATACAAAACTGCTTCCGTACGCTTACCATAAATGAGGTTTTCATCTTTATACTATTAAAGACAAACAAACAAAACATATTTTATTTTCCGAATAATTCGTCGTCTGTCCCTTTTATCTCCGGTACGCGGAGGATACGAGAGAATTATCGGTGTCCAATGTCTATTTACAATAATTTACAGTCGTCGTTAAGCCCGTATCGTAACTACTATAGTATCTTTATTTATTTCATTTATTTTTCTTCTTTAGCTATTCAGCTTTTAGTCTCTCACTGCGTCCTGACTAGTGACGTTACTCGCTCAATTTTTCTTATTTTTATTAATCACATTTTCACACAGGATTTTATTGGATTTAATTGAATTCATTGATTTGTCATACACTCGTAATTCACCCGACGCAATTGCACATTTCCTTTAGCCAGAATTAATCCACTTGAACTTTTTTGTTTGTTTTTCATTTGCCATCATTTTATCTTTATTTTTTATTTATATTCATCTTCTTTTCATTCGTATGATTCGTTGATTACCGTGACACAACCAATAAAAATTATTATGATTACCGCTCGATTCCAGGAACGCGAACATTATTTGATTTAGTCATTACTACATCATGCCAACCGGCCATCACCACCCGAGGCCCCGAAAGTTAAAAAAAAAAATCCTCGAGTTTCTTTAATGCCCAAAAATTCGAACGATTTTACTCGATCGGTCGTTTGCGAGTTTGTTATTCGCGTTATAATTTCGAGAGTCACGTGTCGTAGCACAGCGTCCTGTGATAATGCAACGGAGCACTTTTATCACTTTTTTTATGTCACTAAAACGGAGATAGTTCCAGTGAAACTTCGTTACACGATGTAAAGACGATAGTCACCGTCCTGAATCTTTAAAAAATGCAGGACTCGTAGATTTCAATGTCCAAATAATGCATTCCAAGACGTTTCTCATCAGATCCACACCCTAAAAAGTTCTCGTCAGTCTTTGATTTTAAATACGAATGATTCTTTCATTCAAATTTCGTCAATTTTCTAGATCTTAAGGGTCAAAAAGTACTCAAAACTTTGAACTCCGAATATGTCTGTAGCCTTTGAGCTACCCAAAGTTTTTGGCTCTCACATTCCAAATCCAAATGATTCTGACCGTTGGATGACCCACAAAGTCCTCAATTATCGGGCAACTATCTTCGTAATAGTTATTCGGTTGTTTTATTTTTATTTCCAAAGGCCCTTCCAAAGGCCTTTGCTTTCACATGGCGAATCAGTCGTTAAATTATACTACGTCCCGAAGACTTTCAAAATTTTCTTCTTCGTCGTCTTCAAGCACAGAAGCGAGACTATCCGTCGCCGGGCTCGCCGACACTCAGTAAGGTCGCCAGACATTGTTATCGGGCCTGACCTCGTCCTGTCGAACGCTGCAACTCTCGGTGACTGCCGTTTGTTCTGGGCTCTCAGAGTTTTGAAATTGATTGCCGTATATCTGAGAATATAATATACTCGGCAATACGCCTGGTGTCGGAAAGTAGTTGCCGTAGTTTTGACAAAAGCCTTCTTCATGAACTGGACTATCGGTTGTGTTTGAATCCGTGGATAGAGACCTCGGTGACACGTAGTCCTGATACCTCTGGCTCGTTGTGCCGGACATAAGGGTGCTTAAGGGATCGAGAGGATCGGGCTGACCAGGTGTCGTCGTGTCTGGTACAACTGTGAATAAGAGAAAACAAAAAAAAATAGGCAAAGGCTGCAAGAAAGCCTCGATATTGTTGCAAACAGATTGGGGATGCAACGGTATAAAGATGAAATTATTACTACCCGCAACATCCATTCAAGTAAAAACTACTAATCTACGTACTCTGTGTAGATTCAATATCAACATTACACATTGAAAATGGCAGATGACTACATATCGAATGGAGAACAGATCTATGGATTCAATGGATGATTTCTTACGGGAAGAAACAGCGGAAAAGGCATCCTGTTGCGGTGTTCTTCCGGTGGTAGCCGATGCGACGGTGGAACCTGCGGTGGAATCCGGTGCGGCAGGTGTGGACATCGCTGCGGTACCGGCAAAACTAGCGAGCGACGCGGAGGCTGCTGATGGCGGTGGTGGTGGTGGCGGCGGTGGCGGTGGTGGTGCAAAAGGTGCTTGGGCCGCACAAGATGAAAGAGGACCAGGAAGATAGCCCGCGTAACCGGCAGTACTCCCGTAGCCCCAAGAATTACCGGCCGTTAGTCCGAATTGCGACATATCTGAAAAACGTAAAAACAAAGATCGAAAGGAACATTTTTTAAAAAAACGTGCAAATAGCGTATTGGCATCTCGTAACATTTTCATCATATTTCTTACTGACATAAAGTTACGAGTAATCTTCCGATCTACCGGATTTATGAAATTGAGAATATGCATCTAACAAATAATTCTTAACATTTGATATTTTAGATAAAAGTATCTAATTTGACAAAATTAGTATTCGAGCGCTTTTAAGGTTACTGATTGTACGTGTAACGTTAATCATTCGTTAAGTTATAAATGATAGTATAATTAACATGAATTTTAGTGATAGCGCTGACTTATTGGAATTACTTGAAATTTGTGATTTGAAAACGCTGATTACTTATCTAACCTTAAAATTCAGTAATCATATACATTAAGTAGAATAGAATAGATTCCAACATATAGATTGTAACCCAGAAAAAGTGGAATACATGAGAAACAATCCGATAAAAATGCGGAGCGTCTGGACCGGGATTCGAGCCCGGGACTTTTCGGTTGTCAATTGACAGGTCTCACCATTGAGCTACGCCAGGCCGCATACGACATTTAATACGAATCGTCCTTGTGTATTGAATATACCATAAAGTAACAAGTTTTTTCTTGGCCTTTTATAAATTCATTTCACATGACAAAATACATATATTTTTTGTAAAATGTGACAAATCCCCTATCTCACTCCTTCGATATAATTATTTCACGTAAAGTAATCTCCATACTCAAACATTTTTAGATATTTATTCCGCACAGAGCTATTATTTTTGCGATGACAAAACTGTAACACAACAAGACTATCTTGCAATAATATTAGACCAAGTGTAAAACTTAAAATAAATATTCAAAATCGCGAACGTTGATTAATGAGTAAACAAGGCGTCTAAATTTGAAATTTGCACACTGCTTTATCGTGATTATCGCTAACCCACAGATTCTCTTCCATGAGGAATGGTTATCCCAATTGTATTGTATCAATAAAATTGTAGATTTGGTAAAATTGCAAATTTCATGAAGTTTAAACCTCTTAATAGATTCTCACAAAATTCAAAACCAAGTATACTTGTATCCTAGCCAATTCGTATGCCTAGTTTCAGTTTGATAGGTAAACATTTATAAAATTTAGAGCAATATTATATTTTATTTGAAAAAGTACAAAGATTCATGAATTTATCAAATTTGAACGCCTTGATCGATTCTTGCACAAACTCAATACCGAACAACTTTGTCGCCTGGCCTGTTCTCGTAGAAAGTTTTAACTCGATAGTTAAAGATTTATGAAAGCTGGAGAGCGTACCTCCTTTTTTCGAAAAATTCAAACAACCATAAAATGAGACACCCGTTGGCAATTTGACCGAAAATTGCAGCAAACTGACGGGGGTTTCGACCTAACCCGTGTACAAAGTTTCAGAATAATCGAACAACCCGTTCCCCAGATATTTTCATTGCAATTTGGCAAGTTTATCACACCCACGGATACACGCACGCACGCCAGCACGGTCATTTATTCTAAATATAATTTCTCGACGTGTTGGGACTTTTTAAGTACTCTGTATTCTAAACCTAAACTCTATATTCTAAACCTTCTATATGAAATATACAAATGATCACTTTTTGCTTCCTCATAAGGGAAGTACTTAAAAAGTACTTAATTTAAATAAAAATAAAAATTACATTTAAATCAAATTTATATTAATTTAAATTACATTCATTAATTTATAACCTTAAAATCCGATTCGTGTCTGCATAAGACAGTGACACGAAACCTCTGTATTCTAAATATCGATTAAACAATCTTTAATTAATATGAAACATACAAATTATCACTTCTGCTTCCTCATAAGGGAAGTACTTCTCTTCTATAATTTGTATATTGTATAAGGGAAGTACTTCCCTTATGAGGAAGCAAAAAGTGATAATTTCTATATTTCATATTAATTAAAGATTGTTTAATCTATATTTAGAATACAGACGTTTCGAGTCAATGTCTTATGCAGACATGAATCGGATTTTAAGATTATAAATTAATGTATGTAATTTTAATTAATTACAAATTAATTAATTTTAACATTTCTAAAAAGATCAAAATATATTTCTTCGAACTATATATAAATTTTCATGCACAAGCTGTTGTATACGCTTCCTTACATGATGCCTATATCTATCATGTTATTACGGCCAATGATTATATTCTGAACGAATATTACGCACATGTAAAAATGTTTAAAGCGTTGTTATAGCTTAAAATAGGTCAAAGATGCTGTATTTTGTCAAGGTGGCTAATCATATAGTAATCATATAAATAGATAACAGCACCCTCAAGTATACTATCATGCAATAAAACTATGTTTTCCGGTTTTATTAGTTGATTTGTATTCTTAGTGCCAAAAATATAGCAATAGGATAGATAATCACCCTTAACGGGCCAATGATCATAACTTTTCCTCTAATCTTCAAAGTATAATGCAAAATAGATGGTCATGATCTCTTTTACATTTCGACGATTCATGATCATACACCAAAAGGACCATCCGTATCTCTATCGCAAAGGAATATAAACGATATGAAAAGAGATGAACTCTGAATTGGTTCAACACAGTAGTCGGAAACCCGGTCGATTCCATTCCTCTTGGACGATTCTCATATCGACAAACCCATCATACGTACCAAAGTGACAGATAGTGGAAGGATGCAGATACAGAGGATGAGTAGATCCATAGGTACGATAGTGTAAACCGTATTTTTGCTGAATACTATGGTCTACCACCAATAGGTTTTCCAACAGAAAAGCGAAAAAGGATGGTGCCGGACGGCATGCACGCGACCAGCGAATAAAGACAGAAAGAGTGGTGGATATCAGGACCGGTCAGGCAGACCACGTTTTGGACACGGCGCGTTGATACACAGCCTCGGTAGTCCTACAGAAAACTGACAAAGCTGGACAGAGTATGGTCTAGTCGTGCGTCAGACTGAGATGAAAAGGAAAAAGGGTGAACGATAGATGGTAGAAACGCGGAGTAAGCGAGGGTGGGGGATTGGGCTACAGGGATGAAGAGATCAAAGGGTTGCTACCGGTGGTCTCTCGCGCCGGGTACGCGGAGAGGCTTCGGCCAACTCAAATAAACGACTTCGCCTCGGCGAGCGCCACTGGCCCGCGCGCATGCAGAACACCTAACCCTGAATACTATCATTCCAACTATTTCGCTCTGACTGTCTTGCGCATAATTTTTCTTTCTTCTTCTTATGCTGTTGCTTTATACTAGTTGGCTCACTCCTGTGTGCGTAAGTGCGTTCGTGAGTGTGAGTGTGCCATAGGTAATAAAAATCTGCAAAGTAGAACCTTGCGCATCGCTTCCTCATTACTCTCCACCTTTAACAAAGGCACACACATCGGTAACTGTGATGATCGATTTTCGCTTCCTCATAGAGGACGCTTTGTTAAAAGTGGAAAGTAACGAGAAAGCAATGTGCAGTTTTCTACTTTGCGGGCTTCACTGAATACTGTATACTGTGTTAATCTGCTATATGTTTGTACAAAATTGCAGCGAATGTACCATTTTCCAAAAATGGCAGATTTTATTACTCTTTATACCCATTGTCCGTTCCAGATAAACTTATTATCATGCAACAATTTGAGTTCAATAGCTCGAAATTTGAACGAGTTAACGAGTTTACGTCTTTCGTATTTTTGGTAAACATTTAAACTATGATAAAATTTAAGTAACTTGATTTATTTTTTAAATCAAATTCACCATTATAATCGGATAGTAATTGCTTCAAGTTCCTTACAAATTTTTGTCTAATATATTTGAACAATTTTCAATGATATGAAAATATTTTACTTATGAACCATCTTTTACTTATAAAAATATATTACTTATGAAAATATTCCATTATTTCGTGATTTTCAAATGATATTTCTATTAAATTGCAAGATTCAATAATTGCAGTTGTAATACAATTTTAAAAAATAATTTTCAGATTACTCAGCCCTTTCGAACAAGTCTGCAAAGTAGAACATTGGATATTGCTTCCTCATTGTTTTTCACCTTCGACAAAACTTTCTCTATAAAAAAAAAACCAAAACCGATCAACATATTTCTTTGATAAAGGTGACTTTGAGAAAGATGGAAAATAATTATGAAACAATTTGCAAGGCATTACTTTGCAATTATTTTCTTTAATTTTGTATTCCTAAATATTCGAAATGAAGGCGAAAGGCGTCAGCAATTATTGATTAATTTCTAATTTAAAAAAATGGTACTTCTTGGATTTCTGTGCACAAAATGCTGTGTGAAGTAACCTCGACGGTAGCCTTGAAATTGAGTAAGGCCCTCGAGCAATCCTGGTCTACGGTAGATAGGATGCAAACCTCGGCACAAAAGTGAAGGGAAACCGTAGCAGCGAGAGTAACGGCATCAACAGTAGTTACGTAGCGGAGCTTCTATACTGCTGTACGTACCAGCCAGGCAGAGGCAGTAACCGCAAGCCCCGTTCAAAGCTAGATTAAATATTATATTAAAGGGGCTGCCACGGGAGCGTGGCTTCCAGACGTGGTAGCGTGGCTCTGGAGGTTCCGAGCCTCCAGGCTTTTGCTGCTACTGCTGATGCCTCTGTGCCTTTCCGCACCCATTCCCGTTCTACTTTAGCTTTGGATCTCTTCCGTTCCCGCTTCGAAAACCATCCACATTTCGTAGACGTTGAAAATTTACGTGTAACACGACCCTTTTTCCCTCACCGTACCTTCAATTCTTTTTCAAGAAGCTTTGTTCTCGTGAAGTTTGTTTGCTTTTTTTTTTAGATTCCAATGTCAGCACACTTAAAATTATCTAAAACGTTTAGAAAAGTGATATAGAAAAAATGTCTAGTGTGTGTATGTATGTGTGTGCTACGTGCGCGCCATGAGTTTGACCCTTAAATCTTTTATAACTTGAGAACCGCTTGAACAATTGGGCTGATGTTTAGTACCCTCGTGAAACCGGAATTTCCATTTACTTGTGATCATTTAAAAAAATTGATGCTATTATAAAAATGTTGGATTAAAAACGCGAAAAGGCTTAAACTAGCTAACTCGTACTAATTTTGAGCCAATGAACTAAAACTTCTTATAGTTACAACCAAGGTTGGTTTGTATCATGATCAGAATCACCAAAAAGATTAAAGTTTGACATTTTTTCCAATCATTTTTACAGCCAATTTAACCCTTAAGACTCGAAAAGGGCTCGAATTTCTCACACAAGTGAAGCAATTACTATCCGACCATCGTGGTGAATTTAATATTAATGAAAGTTCGTCACTAAAATATTATCAACATTTTTATTTAATTTTGAAAAAAGTAAAATCTCTCTAAATGATACAAATTTCAAGCTATCAAACTAAAATATTCCCGACAAGTATATTTACCAATGAGATTGATTGGTATTGATTTTTTCTTTTTGGATTAACAATGGGCATCACACGTTATTAAATTTACCATTTTTTCGTAGTTAACTTTTACAAATTGCGAGTAGATAAGCTAGTGCACTTGAACAGTATCCACAAAGTAGAACTTTTCCCACGTGGTTTCCTTAATACTTTCCACCTTTCGCAAAGCTTCCTCTATGAGGAAGTTAAAACTGATCGACATACTTCCTCACAGTGGTGGCTTTGTGAAAGGTGGAAAATAATGAAGAAGCGATGTGCAACGTTCTACATTGCAGACTTTATTGTATCCCTCGATGTGCCTTTCTCAGGTTCAATTTCTTCTGCCCTTTCCTTTTATTTGTAGCTTCGTAATGGATATTAAATGTTCTACACTTAAAATCGTTATTGATGTTCTGTCGTTACGTTTTTTTTTGTACAATGAATACAAATTACTAAAATAATTAAACAACAATTAATAATAGGTCTCGATATAAAGAAGAAAATTTAACGATTTTTATGAACCAATATTGAATGGCAAAGCTCGATATCGTCATAGTTGCACACGACTCTGGATATACAAACAATCTAGCCTCGGGTTGAATAAAGAATTTCCTCAGGTGGCTGAACGTCCGATGGTCCAACTCGTTTACTCATTGGCCCCTCTCATGTTTTTCCTATATCCCATCCATACGTGCCCTGAGAGCTTGCGAACATTCTCCGATAAAGCGTGGAACGCGCCAAATATTTCACTTATTAATATTAAAAATGTTACATTACAACGAAGCGATATGGGCAAACCTAGGCATTTGGTCAACGTTGTACACTGATGTGCATACAAACGAAGGGCTACTGGAGAGATAGGTGAGTTACCAGGGATAGTGTGACGTGGAGAGAAGTAAAGGGAGGAAGCGTAGCCACAGGATTATGTGAACGGTTCGATAATTTGCGTCCGAACGTCCGAATCGCCCCGAGGGGGTTCGCTGTCCACTTTTTTCGCTTTACTCTCGTTTTCGGTACATTCTCTACGCCTCATTCTCGTTTTAACTTCCTCGTCCTCTTGTACATTCTGTCGACACTGAATATATATATGTGGGGAAGGTTGGATGTTTAGTTAATTTTTTTTCAAAATTAATATAATTAGAATCAAGAGTTTTTTCTTTTATCCTTGAAAATCTTTTTTTTTTCATTTGGTGCGGTAAATATCTTCAAAAACAAATAGTTCGATTGATTCGGAATTAAGTTGGATTACCTGTCATCTAAAAAATACATTCAGTCTAAATTTTTGGGTCGAATAATTAAACTTACTGTCTTGCTCGTCGCCATTTCAAAATTCATTATTGTTTATTAATTTAAATGAAGACAATAATTGCACCAAACATTGACATATGTTATAATCTGTTTTCGTTTAATATAATTTTTTTTTTTAGTTTAACGAGTACGATGTCCTTAAACTTAAAAGTAAAATATGTATATAGCGTTCTCCGGTATTGTATACTCACTTTGACAGTTGCCAGGCATCGCGTGTCTAAACGACGACAGTGGATCTCTCGATTGAAGGGGATTTGGCAGTGGCTGAAGAGGATTCGGAATTGGCTGCAACGAGTCCACGAGCGGCGATGCGAAGAATGGCGTACCACGTTGGGATGCAAATGCAAATGCGTGAAACTGCTGCTGATGCCCTAAAAAAGAGAACACTGCGATCAACCGTGCGCCTGTTCGCAAGACCTGAGGTACTCGTTCCGCTGATAACACTTTTAAAGTCAGTTGTACATCGCAATAATGATCACGAGTTCATCCAGTTTACCTATGGAAATATATATTTTTAGACGCACATAGATAGAGACAAAGTATTATTCAGATTTATGAAGATTCTATCTTTGAATTATATTAAAATTAATATATTTTCGATCCTTTATTATGAGAAGTTTCCATAATTTTTGTAAAATAATTGTTTTGATTAAAACCTGACGATAAAAAAAAGTGCAAAAAGTTTTCAACGGCACCTGAAGAGAAGCACTCAATTGGCCAGACAGGGAGACTTTAACGTTTCGACTTGTCCACGTTCAGTGACATCCAGAAAAGTCTATATCCCATTCCCCGGTTCTCGAGAAAAGAAACAAAAGTACGTATGGACGGACGGACGTCGATACATTTAATTTCCCTTGCTTCATTCCTGGCCGGTTGGTGTCGCGAACCCAATTAAAGACATCCCTGCAGAGTCGGAGGGTTCAATGCTGTCGGGCAAAGTCCAGCAAAGCTGTGCCAGTGGCATTGGCCCAACCGATGTACCCTTTTCCTCGTCATCCTCTTCCTCCCTTTCTCGCCTCTCCTGGTTCTGGATCCGCAGTCGAAGGGGATGGGGCTGTCGAACCCCCTTGGTCCATGGAGTCACCCGGTGTTGAAGGCATCCGGAGAGACACCAGGGACACTGTTGGCTCTGGTGTAAGAGGCTCATCGATGGAGGGGCGACGCTATACAAGGGAAGCGGGTAGTTGCGAGATAGACAGAAGCTGGAAGCTCCGAAGCCTGCCGCCGTCCCGATAATCCAATCGAAGCTCTAATTCTAACTCGGCAGACCCGAAATTCCGACTAGCTTGCTGAATAGCGTACCCTCGATCGACGAGACAATAGAGCAACATTGAAATACCGGAGGTTTGTAACCTCCAGGTGAACACCGGAGCTGTACGACCAGGTAACGGAAGTTGCACTATCGTAGCCACGAAGGTTACTACGAACTGGGTAAATGACCGAACATCCGCAAGCTTGAGCAGAAGCCAAGAGGAATAGTTCAATCGATAGCCATCTTCGAGGTGAATTCGTAATTTGGTTTAATGAGGCGCTCTGCTTACTTTTGTTCTTTTCCACAAGGTACAAACGACGCTGGATTCTGGTCGAGCAATTTAGATTTGGAACTAGTGATATTGAATTCAGAATCAAAGGCAATTATTTGTTTTCATTCGATGATTCAATACGATGACGCGTGAAGTTATGTTTTCTCTTTGTCGACATCTCTACGAAATTTTAGTTTTTTTTTTCTGGACAAACTTTTTCCTAACGATGCCGTATAATCGAGGAGGGTTACGTCAAGTAACGTCTAAATGGTACGATCGGTAAACTCTCCTTCGAAATATATGTTTCTACGGTTTCTGCTGGGTCGCATTTGATAAATCGAATAAATCATCCAGCACGACCCTCGAATTTATCACCGAAACCATCGACGAAGATTCATCGCATTGTCTCGACCCAGACCCTGTGTATTTCATTAAAGGCCTTGGTGTTGAAGAGGGTGCCTCCAAAATCGTGAGATCCTACATCACACGCACTTACTTAGCGTGTACGAGGGAGAAGTATCTTTTGCTTTAGTAAATCACTGAAACGAAGACAATACGTTTGCAAATATGCTAAATGAACGTGAAGAAAAGATGATACGGACCTTGAGGCCAAATCGATCCGTCTGCTCATGACGGTGTGAGAGACACCGAACTTTTTCTTGTGGGACAATCATCAGATGTCCGGAACAGTTTCTAATTTTATCCCATCCAACAGAGCTATCGCAAAAAGAATTCGACTGCTTTCCACTTGAAGCTATCACGTTGGAAAAGTTTCGAAAAAAGTTGGCAGCGTCACCGAACCCTGAATCGTCACTTCATCCTCATCCATTGCCCACCTAAAGGTTCACAGAAAGCTAAGCTATATACATATTGGCAACATTGTATGCCAGGACGCAGAATGGTCCGAAGCGTCCGAAGAGCTTCGAACATTCGCGGACGAGTATTCAGCCGGGGCCAAACCCTCCCCAACCCTTCTCAATCAATTTCCTGGGTTCCGGGGATCCTTCCTTCTGAGTTCCAAAGCATCGACGGGGGTTACCTTCGAGTCCGCGCACGCGAGAGAAGGGTTGAATGTGTAATGAATTGCATGTTTAATTAATTACAACCGTACTGTGTGGCTGCAAGGAGAAGACGAGAGAGGTGGAGGGAGGTATTGTACGAGACGAGATAAAGAGAAGAGGAAGGACGTGAGGGACTAGCCTGAGAGGCACCAGCCGCGCTAAGACTCATTTATCCTCGCGTCAAAGCAGATTCGCATAAGCCAGTATGTATTTATAATCCAAGAGAACTGGCATCGACTACCGTTAACGGGGTAATCCACCATTGATGATCGACAAAGTTGGCATTTTTTAAACTTTATTTCTCAAACGATAAATAAAAATCGTCTGCGCATGATATCTCTGAAATAGCTCGTAATCATTTTACCATACATTTTTAACTGCTCTGTTATTACTTTTTTATATTACAAAATTTAATTTAACTGTTTTGTTGAATTACACAGTTTTTTAATTTTATAAAATAGAAAGGTTCATTGATCATTTTCTTCCAAGATTCTGTGGAGTGTTTGGTAGAGAAGAAGAGAGTTCACAGAAGGAGAACTTTATACCGAAGGAAAGAGCAGGCGGTAAACTATATCGGTGACAAAGCAGTGACGAGACCACCCATGTGTCATCTACCGCGGGTCACAATCCTTTCATCTCAGCCGCTTTCTTGTTTTCCCTACAATATACGAGAGTATGTAGGGAATTAGAAAAAAAAAGCTCCATAACACGAATCGCGCGCGTTACGGAGCTTCTTTTACGACAAACATTTACCTTCTTTTAAAAATAACTTCGTACAGTTTCGAAATTTATGTAATTGACAAAATTTCTTAAATTTCATGAAATCTTTTTTTGTCAATTTAACAAACGCATTTTTTTTTTCACCCTCGCCTTTACTGTAAAAAATTAATAATAATAATATATCTTTATTAAATTTCAACGTGTTTCAATGAAAATATTTACTGCATTTGTCCGAAAAAGACAAATATTTTATCGTTGTATAGCTAAATCGAAAAATATATTAAAAAAAAGAAAAATATGTTGTTATTCTACTTTTGTAATTTCATCTTTTTTATTCTAACTACAGCTACAAGCGGGTGGTCCGACAGATGCTACCGAGACGGCGGATGTGGTCAAACGCCCCGCGTACATAGAATAAACAAAACGCTCGTAGATTTCCGATCCTAGTTATTTTGGGTTGATGCGCGCGGAGTGTGTTTCGCCGTATGTGTCGGCATCCGTCAAAGTGCCACGCTTGTTCACCTTATCGGGCAGTTATACACAAGCTACAAATTATACTAAGAAGAAAATCTCCCGATTAAAAAAAAATTGGAATTTAAAATTAACAAATGTCATTGAAAAAAGAATTTAAAAAAATATTATTTCAGATTAATAAATTCATTAAAAACGATCAAATTTAGGGCAAAATTCATTAAAAGACTTTTAATCGAAACAAACTAACTGACAATTAGTTAAAAAATTATTTATTTGAACTGATTAGTCAAGGGATAAACGTTTAGTATTTACAATTTAACAATTCAGTACTTTGTAATGTACACCATTTGTATAATCGGAGTTAGACGATATTTCGCATATGGCATTCTCGGATTCAAATTCATAGGAATTCTCGCCACGACGGTAGCTACGGTGGCGACAAGGGCTCCGCTATACGTTAACAAATGGCACTACACCAGTGTAAGAGAAGCAAATACCGTAGTGAGAAAGCAAGCCAGTAAATGGAGGTTAGAATCTGCGATACACGGAATAGGGAAGGCAGGAAGAGACGGAGAAAGCAAGACAGTGAAGCGAAGCGGAAGCTCGGAAGATTTTGGGACGCGTAACGCAAGCTCCGCGTAACCAAGAAAGGAATAGGTTAGAATAGGACGAAGGAAGGTTTCCGCGCAGTGGTAATTGTATGTCTCGAATAAGGGGGTCGCCATTGTCGTTGTTGTGTCGTCGTTGTCGTCGGGCTAAGGCGTTATACTCGGTTCCTTATCCTTATGCCGGTTCTACTTCTACCATACTGCACAAAGTTTGTAGGCGGTCGGTACAACGATAGCTCCCCGGTGCCGTAGCCGCAACCCTTTATCAACGTTATATCACCCCCCTCCTCCTCCTTAAGTTTCTCACACCATCGCGTTTGCTCCTTACTCCAACACTCTCCTTTCATGCTCTTTACCCCCCTTTGTCCTTCACCACGACTCGTACTATGGCGACTGGTTTATTGCCGCAGTTATAAATAATTGCAACTGCAATGGCGAAGTTGGCAAAGGACAACAAATGTCGGGAGATTTAACTAGTAGCGTGGGAGTATACGTATTTGACTTTCTGATTTAAAGTGCTTTTTTATAATAATTAAAAAGTGATCTAATGGCTAAAAATTGGTACAAAAAATGATAACTAAATAATATAATTATTTGTAATATAAATAATAATAATAGACGGCGTTCGATACAGTTGGAAGATGTATTCACATATAATTTTTCATGTATCAAATTACTACAATTAAACTATAAGTATGTAAGTAATTGATATAAATGCTTACAGTGATACTCACTGGTCTTGGATCTGGGCTCCCTTGGCCCGTCCACTGTAACCTTTATCGCCTTCGTATATGTCGCCACTTGAGGAGGAGTCGTTGAGACTGTTATCGTTAGAGTAAAACTCTTGCCTGAAACATGATAATTGAAACAAAAAAAAAATAGTTACTCAACATCCTATAACAAGTTCTTAGAAATTACCTTAAGACAAAGTTTGTATTTTTTTAATCCTCTGTCTAATATCCTAACTCGAAATTACTGAACATAACCATTAAATATCATCCTTTCGATACATGAAACTGGCAGTTTTGCTACTCCGTTTTCTCACTGAACAAAACGCTTTGCCCCTTCCCTTGACAAAGCCATTAAGCATTCTCGTGGTAAATAGTCGTCGTGTGCACAGAGAGAGAGAGAGAGAGAGAGAGAGAGAGAGAGAGAGAGAGAGAGAGAGAGAGAGAGAGAGAGGTAGATATAAAGTTGAATGACGCAGAGATGAAGCAGGAAAGGAAATAGAGGTACATAGTCGTTGTCGCACGTGCCCCAAAAGTTTGTAAACCCTATTATCTAAGCGGAAACTCAAGATAACGAAATTAAAGGTGGTAATGTATCGAGAGGGCTTGCGGACTGACGGTTTTAGTGATGTTAGTAAGTGTGCATAGCCACGAGGTTGCAGTGGCGCTACCGAGTGCTGGCCAAAAGTTCTTGGGTTCTGTCTTCTCCTGTCCTATTCTATACTCGTATGGTCGCTTAATCACAATGATAAAGAGCTACGTGGAAGACTATGGACGATTAGAAGCGAACTATATCTAGATATTGTTTTAGAGGATAGATATTGTATAATCCGAACGTGTCTCCCTCCTATGCGACAAGTGACCATCGAGAATTCTGCGCGCCAAGTTAAGCCGCTAGGGGCTCTTCACACGCATCTTACGACGTTAAACCAAATCTGCTTATCTATGTCCTTGAACTTGTAATAATTTTTTTAAATACGCAATATTTTTTATTGTAATCGTACTACGCATTAAGTATTTTCACATACATTCTATGTTCATAATATATAAATATGCGGATATTGAATATCCTATGGATATAAACATATGATAAGAGAGATGATTCATCATATCATATGAATGTGAAATGTGTCGGCAAAGACAACACAGCTTATCATATGAATATAAAATGTATCAGCAAGGGCAATTGTTTACATATATTCGTTACAAATTTCATATCGCTGCGAGTATGTATAGTACGTGAGATGTAGGTAAATAAACAATATGGAAGTTAATTAATAATTTCAGAAAGTATAGTTCACAACGGGCTATTATGCAGTAACGTTAATAATATTTTTTGATTAATATTGCAAAAAAAAAGAGGAAAATCTCAAGAAATAATATATTTTTGTAACACTTTCTGAAAAGTTACGGAAGCGAGATTCGAGCCTACGGAATAAGTATAAGACGTATCAAACTGTCTTACTACCTAAAGACGGATACCGCTACCCGATTAAATCAAACTGACTACACGGTTTGCCTTTACATTAATTCCATTATTATCGAGGATCGCTGCAACAAAGACACGAGCAAATGTAAAGAGTGACTTGCTTTGGATGAAACTCGATATCCGAGGGTTTATGAGGCCGTTGATTACGAATCTGAATTGAAAATTCAGAAATTCAAAATACTGGATTGAATATTTTGCATAGACGCACGTACGCAAAATCCCTGGAATAAGTGAAACATGTTCTGCATATCATGGATCTAAATAAAATGGATACGCAAAGAATATTTCATGCTATATGGATAATATAATAATACTAACAAACCGAAATGTTGGGTTCATGTGGTGGGTTCCAAAATAAAATTTGGAAATGGCGAGACATGTTGCAAATGCTAATAACATAATACTTTTAATAATTTAGTTAAAATATTCTGCTTCAGGGTTTCAGTGATCAGGTGCTAATCGCTAAAGAGTCACGAGTAGTTTCGTTTCTGAATAAAGTGTCGTAAAGCGGCTGACCGAGCACGTCGATGAAGCCCGGAAAAGAGGATAAAAAGTGGGATTCGATGTGTCCCGTCGGAAAATGTACGTGGGCGGTGGTGGTACACGCGGAGGTTCACCGCAATTCCGCCCACTAGCCCATCGCTCCCCGGCGAACCTCCACATTCAGCTGCATACAAGGGTACCAGAGTCCACCCACCACCCGGAACTCTACTCTCCTTCCCCTGTACATATCTCTCTCTCTCTCTTCCCTCTCCACTATCCCCTAAACTGTGGCCAGGCAAATATACCAGCAAATTCAACCCAACTAGAATCCTTTTCCTCTCGTACTCAACGAGCGTGGAAACGAAACACCGCTGAAATAGGATCGAAAAGGATTGTAGAGAGTGACTCAAAATTATTGCGCACCCGTTATAAGATGAGCGTACGTTTGAGCCTAGATTAGATCCCTATTAAGCGATATAATAATGCCCGAGTTTTTATTAATTAATCATACTATAAAAAAAAAATATTAGTAACATTCTGTATAAACCAGTAAATATTTATCGTTAAATAATCTTTCTAGACTCTAGAAACAGTCTTCGTATGAATAGTTTTTACGATGACTTTACAAATCTTTTAGAGAAAATTAAGTTGAAATCGATGGATAACAAAGTTTTAGAAGCGTGAGCGGCAGGTCAATAACCCGGATCAGTCTAAATACCAAAAGAAAGACGTAGATCCACGAAATGGTGACTGGGACAGAAGGCGAAAGGGAGACAGAGGGAATAGTGGGAATATCGGTGAGTGTCGAGTGCGGCCACACGGTGGTTCGCCACGCGAGGTACTCTTGTTTTCCCTCACATCCCCTCTATGCTATTCCGCCGCCGCGACTGCCGCCACTGCCTCCACCACTGTTGAGCCGCAGTGGGGTAACCGTTAAGCCGACGGTTTCGCGAAACCAGTCACGGCATCCTCGCAGCCCACGAACCATGTACTCATCGTGCCTTCACCCGCGTTACGTCTTTCCTATTTCTTCCACGTTCCGATTTTACGAATATATCTGTAACCTCAGGTAATTTTAAAAATTCATGTCTCACATCTCGTATTCCACAACCTGATAAATGCCAAAGAACCTTTTTTTGCAGATAATTTGTTACCTATGGTAACAATACAAAAATATACTGAATTAGAAATATTTGCAATCGATGCATATTATTATTATTTAATAATACTGATTTGTTTTTAATATGCATCGATTTTTCATTACCATCAGTGTTGGTGAATGTGATCAATGAAGTTAAATTCGAAAAATCATAAAAACATCTCTTTTTTGTCCGGGTTGATACAAAATTTTATTGCGGATTCAAATCGATGTTTAAAAAAAATCAACAAATCTGTAACATCACGATTTTTAACAATAAAAATATGACTCTTTTCTTCCTTTAAATGACACGATGAGAGTTCTAATAAATGATAATAATGATTTATATTAATACGCATCGATTTTTCACTACCATATCAAGGTTATCAAATGCGAAATATGGATGATAAAAAACACACTTTTTTGTCTGAATTGATACCAAATTTAATTACGGACTCAAATCAATGTTAAAACAAATTAACAAACCTGTAACCTCACGATTTTTAATAATTAAAATGTGACCGATACCATCCCTTATGTAACCGTGAACATGTCTTCAACGTTGCGAAGATACTAATCCAATCGAAAAACAACTGACACATGATTCGGTTCCAAAATAATAAGTCGGTACGTGTTAACAGGATAGAGTGTTATTCCAATGTTTTAAGATGTACAAGGTATCGTTAGCATGTAACCGTGAACATGTCTTCAACGTTGCGAAGATACTAATCCAATCGAAAAACAACTGACACATGACTCGGTTCCAAAAGAACAAATCGGTACGTGTTAACAGGATAGAGTGTTATTCCAATGTTTTAAGATGTACAAGGTATCGTTAGGTATACGCCCAGTCGGTGTGTTTCACCCTCGGTGCCAGTCACCGAAAACATTAAAAGTCGTCAAGCCTTCGCTTTACCCTATCGTCCCCCATATCGTTTGCACGCGTTTTTAAACGTTGTCCGTAAAGCGCCACCGCTATCACACACCAGCTACCCCTACAACCACCGTTTATTACCACTACGGTAGCACGTACTACGTGGCACGATCGTGGCACGTGAAACAATGGGGTTACCCTCCCTTATTCCTCCTGTTTCGTCTCCGCACTAACAAACCCCTTGACTTCTTTTTCTCGTCGTTTACCTTTTCTCGTTTTCACCCTCTACAACGAGCAATACTGACAATACCACCCCTTGGCTTGGCTTTCACGGAATATGTATGTATGTACAAGATTCACTATCACAACCCCCATTGCACTTGAATATACAACGGGGCATACCTTTCTAACGACTCGTTTTAAATATCTCACCACGAAGCCCTGTATCCGACTCACGGTGTAAAAGTCCAACGAGTCAACGACGACACAACCAAACACACCCTGACTAGATTCACCCGTTGCTTCGTTCGGTATACAGAAACCGATCGAAAGACTCGAGGGCATAAATCTTCGTAAGGGGAAGCAGATCGCGCTGCTTTACTTCGTGACACGAAGTAAGCGATGGAGTGAAATCTGGTTGCAATTTTTGGGAAGAAGGTTGGGAAGGATTCGGTTAGGTTTTAGCTGCTAAATCTTGATACATATTCATTAAAAAAATATTTTTACAATGAAACGACGTATTTTATGATTATTTTTTAATGAACTATGAACATGAGGAAAGATCATTGAAAATATCTATTGGATCATGCTGAAAGAAAACAAATGTACGGTGCAGCGATATTGGAGGTTGCTTCACCAGAAGCACTTAAATGATCTACCTCGTTAAAGGGCTTAGGGTTGAAAGGGTGAAAGCGAGCCGTCCGCCCTTCGTGGCCACCCCGAGACTTTGTCGGCGTGATGGAGCAGGCATTATGTTTGAACACGAGAGAGGGATTCGACGAGACAGAGAGCAGCTTATCATCGATATTACAAAGTTCTTAGCGGGGAAAAGCGTTAGGAGTACTTCCGCAGATACTCCGATGCTTTCGTAAACTAAGAGGATATTGCAAAAGTCCATAAAACTCATTAAATACTCCCGTTTAAATGGTACCAATAGGATTTGACTTCAGGATTTATTTAGGCTTTATGGAAAAATCTTATTGCTTCGTATCGCCAAAGGACTAGTATTTTTAAATATAAAACATAATTTTCTTTTACTCCTACTTTAACGAATAGATTGCATAACTGCAAGATACAATGTGAACTCTCACTGTCATAAAACCATCTACCTATAGGCAGAGAAGAAAACCTTCGAAAGAATGGCAAGAAACATCAAAATACAAGACCGTGTATGTGAATGTATTAGACTGTAGAAGAAAGAGTTTGAAAAATCGAAGGAATACAATACAGTAAAGGATTTGAGCAATCAATGAAATAGAATAGAAGAAGTAGAGAACAAAGTAAGATGACGAATGGTTAAAAATCGATAACAAAAGGTAAAGCTACTAACGAAGACACGTAGAAGGGGAAGGTGGATGAAGAGTCTGCTCGATTAATCGTATGCACGAAATCTGAGGATTCGGCAAATTCGAAAGCAAGAAAGAGAAGTTGAAGCCATTGACGATGGTTAGGGTGATGCGAATCCCGCGCGTGTAAGAGCCTTCCCCGAAATAGCGAGTCCGTCATTTGTCTGGGATTAGCTCTCAATTGTTTTCGCGAATCTCCAGACGCGGAGAATTAACATAAGCTTGGATGAAGGATGTAGTACTACCGGTGATGCAAAGGGTGGAGTCGTCAAGTTTAGAGAGAGCCGAGTTCGTAGATCCTTGATTATTCTTGGCATCTACTTCTTTCGCGGAAATCTTTTTTTCTCTTCTCTTATTTTCACAGAATTCTAAACGACTTTCTTTGGTGTAATAAATATCAATTTGCCTATATTTGTTAAACGTGATACGATGCACTTTAAAAATAGTCGAAAAAATAGTGATTTCTAGATTTCTGTATTTATAAAACTAAATACAACTTTATCAAAGATTTGACATCTTTCATAAATTTTTTTTTGCAATATATTTAGAATAAAGTTATTATAAATATTATTTTTAAATCTCTGATGTTTTATTTAGCTTTGAAATAGTTTGAATTTCTTGCTAATAAATTCATCATATACATTGAAATGCCATTAAGGTTTTAAAGAGCATCCTCGAGGTACGAAAATTCAACGTCGGAGACTGAACCTGATACGTATAATTAAAATCCACGAGGTATCAGAATTATTATCAATTATTATCACAGTTACATCTTTCAAAAGAGCTGCTGGCCTGTTCAATTTTCTCAGGATCATGATAGTAGTACTTTAAGAAGGGATGTGAATTAGCGATGAATGTAGCCTATGTAGTCTGTTGTAATAATAAGTAATTAATTGTTACGTATCGCATACAAAAACTTGTTATATTAATGAAAGAAACACCATTTTTCTTTAGCATAGAATCAGTAAAATACTCAGGTATGAAGCTCAAAATACAAGACGATAAAAAATTTATGAAATGAAGAACGAGTGATGTTGTTAAAAAATGCCAAAAATAAAAGATGTATCGTTAGTCGTAAAAGCTAGAACCGAAATTGTCTTCCGTCGAATCGATAGGGATGCGACGTCTTCTCACCAGGGGCGGTGAGAAGACGTCGTTTGTGGTTTACAAATAAAACCCATTACCCACTCCGGAAAACGAGAGATAAAGGGGTGTGAGAACCCGGAAGACGTTTTCATCCCTTTTCCACCCATCCCTTGAACGATTGCCTCAGAAACACAACCCCTGTTAAGAAAAGCAGCCACCCCAGCAAAGTCCGCGAACGACTTTTCTCACCGTGGGAACATGAAGGAAAGGAAAGGAGACGAAAGAACGGGAAGAAGGGTAAAGCAGAGGAAAAATGAGGGTGTCTTGGAGATGTCCACGACCTACCCTTACTATATGCTCGTCTCAACTACCATCGTGAACGAGAAGCATTCTTCGTCTTGAGAAGTCACAACATCCACCCCCTTCATCCACTTCTCGTCCCTTTTCTTAGCTTCGTTCTGACGCCGTTCCAATTTTCACCCTCTTTCGTAACTGCACACACATACACACTAGCCAAGAATCTTAAGAACCCCCGTTTTACTCTACCACAGATTTCTTGCGGTAAACCTTTGTCAACGTCGAGTGGAGAAACTTTTATGAATGAATTGCCGATAAACTTTCGTCTAGTATTTAAAGAAGACAAACCACATTGAAAGTAGCAATTCACTAATCACTCAAACCTATTTTAATTACCATGCTTCTTAAGATATTGAGTGAGACATTTTCATCTCATAGGAAAACAGGTGACAGCTTTCATGCCGAAAATTATTTGGAACCAATAAGGAAATTTAATCATCGTCCTACAGGGTTGGTCACACTTTAAAGTATGGATCTGTTATAAATTTCCTTGTTAGGACTTATAAAGACTTCCCCATTCAACTCGTACTAAACTACCCAAGAAAATTAATAAAAAAATATTTAGTTGAGCTGATTTAATCGTTTAATCTTGCCTTTTTAATTGAATATTAGAATTTATTTGATAGAATTGTACTTATGAAACGCGGAAAACAAACGTTTTTATTTACTTGTTATTGGTGGGATTCGAAAATAAAATTCTGCAAATTGCTGTTGGGGTGCACTTTAACCCTCTTGGCTATTCGAAACTTGAAAATCGATTTTTGTCTTTATACATTTATATGATTGCGACTAAATTAATAAAAATATAATCAATACAACATTGTACACATGCTACATTGCATAATTGTTTAACGATAGACGGTTAACAATTGTTAATTAACAATTAATTGACAATTGATAGTCAACAAATCGTCAATAATTAATATTATTTATTGCAAAGTCAAGAATTCAAACAACGATAATTATTTACGCATTGACGGTTTAATTAACAAATGTTCAATAGTGCACACGTCGAAACAATATAAACTTTACATCAAATATAAATAACAAATGCATTCATCGAGAGATCAGTATTTCAAAAGTGAATTATACGAATTTTGGAAATAAATTAATAGAATATTTTTCACAATTCGATAATTGTTCATTAGTTAATATATTTTATAAGCGGAATAATTATAATTAATAAACAATTGTGCATAGGTGATGAGGTATCGATACCGGTGCGTTTATACCTCCTGAAATCTATCAGCGACATACTGAATGATATATGGTTGATTATACCTATTGTTCAGTCTAAGATTTATCAGGGAAGCCTCAGTGGGATGTAGTCGGGCCCTAGTTTGAAATCCCTACTACGGAAACCCCGATAAAACCTATCAAGGTCTCTACTATATCGTAGGCACTCGACAAAACTTCTGCACGGGCTCATATTTAAATGTTGTATTCTAATTAATTAATATTTTTAATGATAATGATAAATAATTTAGTCACAGCTAATTAGTGGGTTAAATTTTGAAAGAAAAATTGTTTAACCGGGTAAGACGGCGGAATCTTAGGATAAGCCGACGGATAAAGTTCAACGGATTAAATAAAAAATTAGGAAAGTAATCAACAGAAAAATATGACAACAAACTCACCTCTGCCACTTCTGCCGACAAACCTGAGGTCGTTGAATTTAGCGACCTGGTTCTTCATCAGTGCCGTTGAGTTTCTGAGCTCGGCACAGCAATTTTCATCATTTCCAGCTCTGACGGTCACCAAAGTTCCGTCACCAACTTCACCCAAAGCAACGACTTTGAATGCTACCGGGAGGGTCTTGTTGGACCTCCAGTGCGGTGGTAAAACCGTGCAGACGAGGTGCGGTGAACCTGTCAATATTTGTCACAATTGAACGCCCCGTATTTTACTAATGTGTCTATTTAGCAATCCCTTAAATTCATCTTTACTATATTTATATAAATTCTCTAATAGATATTTGGAACTCGAGATTTGTCAGGTCATAAGTTTTAAATCGTAACCGCGGTAAAGTCATCAAATTACTACATTTTTCCCATTATGATTCGTTTATCCGACCTTGAAATTGGTAATTACTTTTCATATATAATTGGTAATCCGTATGACACAAACATCCTGGAACATGTGAAAACATTTGCTGTTTCTGTCCAGCAAACACATTCACACGTTGCAGTGTAGAAGCATTCCACTTATATATCGCCAAGCGCGTCGTTTACTATCAAATTTGATCGCCCTTTTGCCTAATTGTAGGATTGATCCTCACAAATTCTGTTCCTCGACTCTACGGTACTTATTGGATTAAAAATCTTAATTTACCCGTCTTGACGAGCTCGCCAGGGTGTTCGCTGACAAAGTCGCCGAGCGTCCTCTCGGTGAGTATGTCACTGGTCATCTTGGTGTAGGCATCGGCGAGCGGCGACACCCCAGATTCGGGTGATGCCGCAGCACCGGGTGCCGATGCACCGGTCAACTGCATCCTTGCTGAACCTGTTCCGTGCCCGGCACCGCCTCCGCCGCTGCCTGGACCACCAGCTCCGGAGCCGCCGCCGGCGCTCTCCGCCACCGCCGTCTCACTACCGCTTCCAGTTCCGGTGTTGGTGATTGTTCCGTTTCCGTTACCGTTTCCAACTCCCACTCTACCAACACTTATAAGACATCCAGCTCCGATAACGTTACCAGCTATCGAGGTACCACCTCCAGGACCGTTACAACGGCCGAATATATCCATAGGCAGTCAGAACATCGGATATATCATCACCTCCGTCTCATTTGTCCATTATCTTCTCACTTTGACACCTGTTTAGTTTTTAAATCCGGTTTAATTATTCTGATTTTCCTGACGGTCGTGGCGAACAAGTTGATGACATTCTTCTAAAACAATCTTACAGAGTAATCAAACTGATTCATAGAATCTTCGTAGCACTTTTGATGCGAGTAACCGAATATATGTTTTTCTATCAGCCTAGATGAGCTGACACTTTTTAAACCAGACGGATATATTCTACACTTTCCGAAGGACTGCTTTCAATTACGTTTTTTAAAGATATTCTACAGGTCAGGTCGGACGACCCGACAGTTTTCGAGCCCAGCATCCGGGTCTTTCCAATTGTTTCAACGTGGTTCACTGTATCTTTTCATGATGATGTCTTCAAAGGCGTCAATCTCTCTCTCTCTCTCTCCCTACTGTATTCAAAGTTCTCTTTAGAGTTCAGGTATCATAATATGCTAAGCCGCGTGCCCAATATTTGCCGAATTACATGCAGCTAGAGAAGACATCACACTTGCCGTCGTTCGTGAGTCACGATGGTAATATCTTCATTGCAATGTGACTTCACCGATAATGATGATGTCTTCAATTCATTTACGAAGACCTCTTCGCAGCACATAGTAACTTTATTCACTACGAATTTTATCTTCCATCACGAGGGGCTGCAAGCAAGACGACAAGAATCCTAAATAAGATGTCAGGCGTAATCTTGATTAAAAGTGAATCAATTGTGGGATTGCATGCCTTGATATTTCACTGTATTTCTCTCATTGTTGTTCTGTCTTTCGATACGTCTCATTTCGAGTCCACCTACTTTGATATCCTTCGTATTTGTGCGTAAAATTACGAATACTAAAACTAACTAGGAACTGTGGAATTTCTCGCTGACTATGCATAGCAAAAGGACACGAGACAGCATAAAATTTCTCGCGCAACGGATGTCTGATTAGACTCATAATGAACCTGTTTTAAATGTCTTGAAAAACTCTACGCGAGACGATAATTTAATTAAAAAATTGCATTTCTCTCGTCCCTCTCTCTACAAATACTGATCAAACAAGAAAATTTCAAGTACATTCTTATAATACACCCCCTTTTACTGCATCCCGAATTTATTCTAGGGGTTGATGGTGTACCGTGTAGGTCTTTATCTACTTAAGAAGGAACCTATCCGATGACTATTGCGTGCCTCGCCCTTATGGAACGACGCTCTATAGGGGTAGATCGTGGTCGTAAGATCTTGAAGGGCAATGTGCCGGTTCACTACCGTTCTACCCCCTCGGCGATTTTACGCAAGGGTCATGTTTTTATTTATTTCTCAAAGCAGGGATACAGAGTGTGAGAATAAAACGGTGGTGAATGTCATAGAGTTATAAAATGGAGGGAGAGCGAACGAATTTCAAAAGAGAGAAGAGAAGAACGAGTAACACATTTTTCATGCAGGTGCGTCAACGCATCCCACACTCCCGTCACGCGAGTGACGTCGACGTTCATTCAACAATTTTTGCGTACGTCACCCCTGTACCGGGATGTTGCAATCGTGTGCCGACACGCCACGTTTTACGCTTACCCGACAGAGGCAGAGAGGAAGGGGTGGTTGTAGCACAGATGGAAAAGCGAAAAAGGGGCAACTCGTGCAAGGACCGTGAACCAGAATTAAAGTAAGTGGGGGTGAGATAAAAACAGGAATTCAAACGAACGTGAGGGATGAGAAACGAGCGAAATGAAAGGTGAAAAAGGACGCAGAGTTAACGACAGAAAAAGAGTGAGGGTACGCGTTCGACGTATCGTCAATGGTGGGGCGAAAAAAATAGGGGAAAAAACGTGACGACGAGCGGGGTCGCCCAGTGGGATAACCTCTGACACTGGCAACCCCGAGGCAACCGCCACCCTCTTCCTACTACTGCTACTGGCCTCCTACTCTACGCACGTATACCGCGTGTCAAACTCTCGTGCACACGTGGCTCGATTCTCCGTCGCACTCATCCGAAATCGAACCACGTTGTGGCCGCGAAAAAAAAGATACGCGCTTGTATCCGCGACCTTGAATGAACGAGACTACGTGGAGCTATGCAAAAAGGGCTTTGATAGTAAATTTAGAACGGTGAAGAAGATATTTTCAGATTTAGCTTTGACTCGAGTGAACGTCAATTACCGAACGGCAGCTCGATCGACTGATTTTTATTTGGGAATGAAAAGTATGAAATTAAATCATACGCGGAATGTTATAAGCTCGTCGTTGATTGCATGGTTGCAATTGATGGATCGAAAACTACCGTCGGCCGACGGACAGTTTATTGGTATTTCATTTTTCGTTTTAAAGAATGAATCTTTGATAAAGAAATACAAATTTATTTTAAAGGAATGCTGCGGGTTGCTTCTTAGGAGATGCCGTCGTTGTGACGACTAAGATCCTCGCTTAACTTCGCATTCAAATCTCTACCTCACGCGAGTCCCTTAGTTTCTTGAATGGAGATTTTTCAGCAACCAACACACAGATCCGTAAAAAGCTCCCTCACCATCTAAGTTGATAAAAAAAACTTTGAGAAGGCAAATTTGTATGTCCTTTCTTTTGTGCGTGTACATCTTGACGAAGATAAACGGTTGATGACAATTATTTTTATGGTCCACGATATTCATTACGTATGACCCAAATTTTGCAATAATAAAACGAAAGCTAATCGTAGAATAAGATCCAAAAAATTATCAGTAGACGTAAACAAAACTTCCGATGTCACAATGATTAATTTATTTGCTAGCGAGTGCCCTAACCATACAACCCTAATTCAGAACAACTTCCTGCTCCTAAAAACTGACGTCACTAATGATCTTTCAACCCCACAAAGAACTCACTTCTGACCAAAGCATTTCCAATACGCCCAACATATCGGCTATATCCAACGCCATCCATAAAGCATAAAAGCGGATGTTCGTGACGAAACAATCACAAGAATTTAACCACCACCGTCAAAACACAATCGCATTAACACTCGCACTTACAGAATCACGTAACACATCCAGCTGTTCGATTAATTTTGTTTCTCGGAAGAAGAATATCTTCTCGTAGATTGATCCTCGACTCTACCTTTTTTTCACTGCTTATGTTGCTTTTTTGTTAAATCAACGATCGTTTAAGTTTTTAAAAAATTTAACCATTTTATTTGTATTAATCGCGAACTTATACGATGGAAATATTCATTGTTTAAATTCTTGTTGAATATCTGTCGAGTTGTGCACAATAGGGGGGATCAAGAGCTGCCTCGGTATCTCGGAATGCCCGATGGGGCCACTAACTATAATTTTGGGGCGGTACGTGTGAGGCAACAGCCGTTGACGCACTGGTCCATGCCTACACACGCAGCACAGCAGCATCATCCCCTTCCCCTTCGTTTTCCTTTCCCTCGTCCTCTGTTCCCGCGGATTCCTCCCCTCCCCCGCGTTTCCTCATCCTCCACCTTTTCCTCTTCCACTACCTCCGTCTCTTCCTCATCCTCACACCCCTCTCTCCGGAACCGCAGCCGCCCCCACCAACCTTACCCACACACTGTCACTATTCTACTAACTCGTTCTCTTTTCCGCTTCCGATTTTCTCTCACGCTTGCTCCAACGAATACTGTTTCACGTTGATCGCTACACATTCGCTTGTTCACTCACGTTTTTAACGTAGGTACACTTTGGCTGTTACACGAGATGCTATCTTTACCATTATTTTCTTTCCTTTCCTTTCCTCCCACTTTTTATCCATATTTTTTCTTTATTTCATTTTCTTTCATGACAATTGATAGCTATAGGCGTACGTTTAGAGTAGAGACACAGCGATCCTCCGAGCTACGAAGCTTTTGCCTCGTAGCCTCGTAGGATCTTACTAGAATCAAGTAGGTTTATGCGATAGGATAGGACGTAAGTCGACTGCGGATCTAATTGCAACGGTCAAAAAGGAATGGAACTAGTGGAAGAGATTCTAGTACCGTCGTACCTTGGTACATTGGAAAATAAATATCTTTCTTGCACAATTTCCTATCCGATCTCATCCTATCTTTCCTTCCCTGTCCCTCACCTTGTTTCCTATCTCTGTTTCTCATTATTTTTGTCACCTTTTTTTTTAATACTTCGTGTATCATTCGGTAGACTGTAGTGATATTGATATCAGTTACCAGTTACATTGTATCTTTTCGCTCATCATACTACGAGTATGCGAGATGATTATGAGCAGTGTTCATTACTCGAATTTACGACCATTTATCGTGAATACTTTCAGTTTCAACTCTATCCCTCTCGCTCACACTCACAGTATCGTTTCTCTACTTTTATATACCGTAGAACAACGTTTCCTCTTTGCTTCACACTCGTAATGCCACATTTACTAGTACACGGCTTGAAAGTGTTAAACGGTAGTTCCGGATATATTGGTAATTCGAAATATTCTGTATATCTTCGTGTTTCTATGAAATTTCTTTGTGTCTTTTTCCCCCATGACTACCATACTCGTTGCTAACCTCTTTGTACGGATGGCGCCAGAACCGAACTGAATCCTGCATTGACGGTTTCGTCCCGTCCTTTCCACGTCCACCGTCGTGCTGTCTTTCGCCAATCCTTGTTGGTCAGTATCGTTCGACCTCACTTCTGCATTCCTTTTCTCTCTATCGAGCATCAACCCCTTTTACGGTGCGAACTGGATACCCCCCTCAACCTCGGCAAAGGTGGGGAGCGATCGATCGACTCTGTCCTTGATCGTTGGAGGATATACTATTTTTATATTAACACTCCATCGTTCATTCTGATCTCCAAATTAATGTATTGGCTCGACATGTATACGTGTTTTGATAAAGTATAAATTTTGTAATAATATAAAAGAAAACTTTGATAAAGACGTGAAAAATTTTCTAATAATGTTGCTTACTGATGCACCAAAAATATATTTTAATAGTTTTGATTACATTAAAACGATAAAAATAGGAAAGAGTTAAATATATAGAAAGCACATTTTTTTGTATAAAATAAAAATCAAATGTTTTCAATTTATTCATTTTGCTTCAGAGGAATATTTGTTTCGGAGAAAACATTTTTTTTTTAAGATTTTTATGTCAGGATACTAAAAATGGTCTCTCTCTCTCTCTCTCTCTCTCTCTCTCTCTAGAGACCCAAGTTCTCATAGTTTTTGAGATATTGTAGTCAAATTTGGTTAACCAGCAGACGATCATTAACCAAGATTCGCCATTGAATTAACTGTGAATCGATCAATAAGTTCAAATGTTAAGTCATTTTATATATTTTTCAACATTGTATCTTCGCTCTCTCAAGCTCACGCATATCAAACGACATCAGGCTAAAATTTTCTTAATAAATCGATAAACATTGTACAATGATTATTATTGAATTTCGTGAGAATTGATCGAGTTTTTTCAAATTTGATGAGAATGTTAATTTTTCGAGTTGTAATGAAAATTACTATCAAGTCAGTTAATTTCTCAATTCTTTCTAATAAGTTGAAACGTTAAAAAATCATTATCACGATTGACTTTCATAAAAATTGACGCGTACAAGCATTTGAATTTAGAATTTTTTTAAAAATGTGGCTTCAGATAATCTTTAAGTAGTTCAATTTGGTTCTACAATTGTTTCAAATTTGATGTATTTAAATAAACTCGACATAGGCTTATTCTCCGATATTTTCTTTAATTTTTATCTAATAGCATGTAAGGACAAAAAAATGTTGCGCTGCTTACAATTTTTTTTATAAACGACAACAGTTGATGTGTGTAGCATGTTATGTTAATCAATATTTAAATATCCAGGTTGATGCAAGACGTTTTTATAGAAGGATAGAATCAATAGACTCGCGAATGTATCAAGAGCAACGAATAATTTATTATTTAAATACGAATAAAATATTAATATTCATATTTTATTCGAATTCCGGACTAGGCTTGTATTGTCTCGCTAGCAAGTATCGCTTTCTCGTGTCTAACTTTCATTTCTAACTGCGCAGTTTGAAATTACTGTAGCATAATCCGCGAAACTGCTTAAGCATAGCTGAGATCTGCTGCGCCATGGCAGCGATCGGCAGCGGTATACCTTCGATCTCAGGCGGCATATTGGATAACTTGTCGATTATTTTCAACAAGGATGCAGAAGTCATTGTTGCCTTATTGTTTTTCATTTTTCGTACAGCTTCCTTGACGACGGAACGAAAATCGATTAACGTACATCCTCATAAAGTTGGCTTTGTGAAAAATGGAAAATAATGAAAAACCAATGTGCAAGGTTCTACTTTGATCCATTGGTTATCATTAAGTTTTAGCTGGCCACGAATAGAATAATTATATTGCGTCTGCGTCATTCGTAGATAAAGAAAGTGATAAAAATTGGATAAAAATAAAAAATTTTTAATTATTGAGACACAACTTTTACCGATTTTCATAACGCGATAAACATGAATATTAGAATCGTGGAAGCTTGCATGACAAACGCCGAAGGACAGGACTATCAGAGCAACATTGAACAGACAAATCCGCGGACCGATGGGTATGTAGCAACTGATGAGAGACTGATGTCCACGGTCGTGGAGGGGTATACCGTATTGACAAACGATCTAACAGAGAGAATGCGCTACCCCGCGTGCCCTATATGCAGCTCGTGGACCGTCGCATTCGACGAGATTCGAATTATCTCTGTTGGAGCTTGTCAATGCAAATGCCGTAGCTACATTCAATTACTGCTCGTCACGCTTCGATCAACGGTACCTCGACGACAGACGGGTATGGCGGGTGTGATTCGGGATGCTTGCTACCATGTTCCGTACTGTTTCGAATCTGTCCCATCGGGCCTATCGTGGATATCCTACGAGCAACGATATCTGTCTTGGCTATCCGTGAAGACAAGTATACTCTTGACATTGAAGAAAAATGAGCTGAGCCTAAAACTTAATTGAGCAATAATAATGCTCCCCCGACTCAAAAGGACAGCACACAAGGAGAACGGATCATTGTCACCACTCCCTAAACCACTTTCACTTAGTTTTCTTTCAACAACACTAATAAAATCACCTCGACTCGATACACGGTTGACATAATATTCCTGAAATTAAATAGTCGACACTCGAGCCCTTGCTTTATAAGATAGCTGTACGACATTTAAATATTTTTATACATGTTAAGTGTCGTCATAAAAATTCGATACTAATTTTCGTATTGTCTTTTTCCACTGGTTGCAGAGTAAACTATAAACTTAACGAAAGTGGCGACTGGTGCCTAGAAAGAAAAAGCCAACAAAATGACGTGTGAAACCAAAATTGAGGGAGCAAACTTTTCGAGCAAAGAGTTAACCAGTTCTAGAACGTTTTATTCACCTGATACTCAAGCTTCTTCGTCTTCGGACTATATGCATTTGCCTCCACTCCTCCTTTCGTACTCTTCAATGTCTTTTTCTTCTTTCTAACGTTGCTGTTGCCCCTGACGACCTCTTTCTCTGTCGCTACCAACCGCGTTTCCTCCACTTCTTCATTCTTTACTTTTCCCCTCTATCGCTTGCTTGGCACCTTTACACGTGTTAGTTCGCAAAAGCTCGCCGTTGTGGTAGACACAGAGATAGGATACGAATCCATTCATTCCCCTCAAGCAGTTGTGGCGCCTGCCCCTACTACGCGGCCAACAAACCCTACCCCTCCCCTCCCCCACTATAACGCTTTCACCTCTTCCGCCTCCACTCATTGCCGAGGGGTCAAAAGGGTTAGCGAGTATAGTAGGGGATCCGGTCGGCTGGTTACCACTACCCAACCGGCAGGAACATGTGTAACTCGCTGCCTTGATTGCACACGCGGGCTTGTAAAAATTATTATCATCGCCACGAGGCCTTGCGACTGCTTGTTGAGAATTCGGGTTCTTCCGCTTTTCCACCATTCTTCCATTTATTTATCTACGAATGTTTTCAGTTTGTACTTTTTTTTTTCAAGCCTAGACATAGTAATTGAAAATCGGCCCATTGTCATTTTTAATTGCCATTTTTATAACATTGAGAATTATGGTCATCCAACTTGAATGTCCCTGGTATAAGACGGATGATCCTGAACATTTTAAAAATGTTAAATAAAAATTGTAAAAAAAAGAATAAATATGATAAACTTGTATGTAATTAAAATTTTTTTATCCATTTCTTTCAAAACAATGACAATGCGAAATCAACGCTTATTTAATAAATATAAATGCAGTTTGCCAGAGGACGTAGATTTACAATCGTTTGAAAAGTTGTTAGAAAATTCTCAATTTAACCAATCGCGCATTACCGTCATCACAGCTTTATTTTTTATGTTACGGGAGGTTTGCTCTTTTATTTACATTGTCATGCAAAAGTTCGCATTTACTCGCTTGGTCTCCAGCTCGGTCGGCTACACAATTTTTATTTTTTTACCCCTCAGTCCACTAGCCACAGAGAGGTTTTTCCGACACTGGATCGTCGGTGCACTGATGCGTCAGCAGCTCGTGTCCACCGACCGTCGGTAAGCCGGCGGAGTGAACGACTGACTACGACCACCAACCACCAATTCTCGGATCGGAGAAAATCGTTGGTAGCTTCTTTATCCTCGTCCTTACCGACTCTTTATTTAATTTTCTCTATAGTATACTGTGCTGAATTAAAGGAACATATAACGGACAGCAGTTTTTTTTTCATTCGCCGAAACTTCTTTTTGTAATGATAGATTTTTTTTTTTAGTTGCGAGCACACGGATGCAATCCTACACTTTTTGCAATAGATAACTTACTCGGTACTAAAAAATTACCTTTACTTCTTTATTGAGAAGATTTTGCTCTTGTGAAAGAAAAAAAAAACGAAACTTTAATGCTAGGATATTTAAAATGGCTAAAAACGTTCCGAAAAGTGGCCTAGAAAAATATGTCCGGTGTGCGTGCGTTTGTGTCCCAAGAGTTTCATCCTTGAATCTCTTATAATTTGAGAACCGCTTGAAATATCGGGTTGAAATTTGGCACGTGAAACCGGTTTTTCCTTTTATTTCTGGTGATTTTCATTAAAACTTATGCGGTTAAACAAATGTCGAGATTATTCAAAAAAGTCAAACGACGTAAAACAGTTACCGATCTAAAACTTCCTACACAAGATAGTTACAACCATGATTTGTTGGTATTGCATTGCACGGAGAAAAATGATGAGCTGCTACATTCGACATTTATAACTCGAGAATGGTCAGACATATCGGGTTAAAATTTTGCACCCAAGTGAAACAATCCAATGCTCAATTTTATCGGCGTTTATCTTTTTCTCTTTTCATTATATTAGTTCAATTTCGTCAATGCTACACTTCCAATTCTACCGTATGTAGGATTTGCAGGCTTGAACGTCATATTGGCACTTTTGCATTTACATTTTGATTCTTTCATTTACTTTTTTGCTGTTTTCATATTTAGAAAAAGTGTTCATCCGTTCGAACGTCCGTCTACGCGAGCGTTCGTGCGTGTATGTATATGTGTGTAATGAGCTTGCAAAATTGCAACAGATATATTTTGAGAGCGGGTTACTCGATCATCCTGATACTTTGGACATGAGTCGGGTCGCGACTATCGTCAGTTTGCTGCAATATTAGTCCAAAACGGTAACGTGTGTCTCATTTTATGAATGTTGAATTTTTTTAATAAAGGAGATCCTAGCTCTCTAGCTTTCATAAAGTTTTAGCTATCGTGTTAAAACTTTTTACAAGAATATCATAGGTCAAGGGACATGGTTGTTCGATATCGAGTTTGGTATGAATCGATCACTTTTTCTAATTTTTCGAAAAAAAAAAAACTATTTTTCCTCTAACTTTTGTAAATTTTCATATATCAAACTGAAATTTAGTATACAAAATTGGATAGGATATAAGGAAAGTTGGTTTTGAATTTGATGAGAATCGTTACAGGCGTTTAAACTGTATGAATTTGCATTTTTACTAAATTTTAATTTCTATGGGTTATTTTTTTTACACGAATTTCGACCAATAGGAGCGATACGCGATACCAGCAGGATCAAATTATATCGGTCATTTTTCCACAATTTCTTTGCTGCTGCTAGGTAATAAACAAAAGAAAAATTCAATAGCTTGTAACCTGCGTTAACGTCAAAAACATAATTTATTCATGAAATTTTCAATAATGCTAATTTTCCCATGAAAATGTTAAATACCAAACTTGTATTGGTTGAAATTAGGATTGAAAAACAATCCCTTGCTTATCAAAAAAAATAATCCCCCGAATACCCCTTGAGCTTGGAAATAACTTATTTCCATATTTCCTTATTCATTGGAAATAAGTTATTTCCAAGCTGTCGGAGTATTAATAACTGAAAATTTTAATACCCCTTCCTCCATGAGGAAGCCAAAGTCAAAGATAACCATTACCGGTAGAGAAAAATCTGTGGATCGGCGAGAATCACGAGGAAGCAACGTGCGAATTTCAAAATTTGCGCGCTTTTTATATTTTACCTTTGACGTATTGTTTCTTTTTCCAACTTAATTCAAATTGATTCTACGCGATCGCAAACTTCTACAATTACACACTTTGATAATCGGTTCTATGTTCTTTTGCAGCGTTTCCTGAATTTGCTTAAAAATTTACTTAGTTATTTGGTTTCGAAATCTTCCTTGTCTCGAGCTTGAATATCTTAATCCCGAGAGAAATATCTTAAGCCAAGTTTGCCGGACTTGGGTCGGTACTTGACTTGGATGTACTAGGGTAAGTTACCGAAGAGCGAAGGAATTGTGGATATCCACTTGGAAATTGTTTTGTGTATTGCAAAGGGACAGAATTGACTCTTTCGATGTAGCAACATAGAGACAACCCTCTGATAACCGAATTGAGACTGGCGGTGAGCCGGGATACCACCACTTCCACCGCCATCAACGCCGCCGTGGCGGCCCTCGAGGCAGACGCTGAGAAACCAGGGCTTTCCCGGTTTCTGGTCGAAGTGGGGCTAACCGCAGAATCGCGGAGGCAAGATGGCAAAAGTAAGCGGCAGCGGCGGCGCTGAACGTCGCCGTCGTACACGGAGGGCGTCGCTGCTGCCTGGCCAGCCTCCACCGAACCGCGCATCCTCTGCTGCACGTTCTTCGCGCCCACTTTACCACCACCCTCTAAGATATACAATTCCTTGAACCAGCGTAGACGAAAACATGCGCTCTTACATAATTTCAAGCGAACTGGACCACAATTTTATTTTAGAAAATTGAAATAAAGTTTTTTTTATATAATATCTTACAGATAAAAAATTTATTCTTCAATAATGTTGACTGAAAAAATTAGTTTTTAATAATTTATTATAGTAAATTTGTAGTTTATTCGATGCTAATGACTATGGTGCTCTTTAAATATCTCGTATATTTCTTATTTTATTCAAGTTTTTCCTTATACAATTTTTTTCACTATTAAAGTTCGAGCAAATAAATTGTTTCAAAACACTTTGAACAATATGAATATTTATGCTAAATGAAACAGCATCTAAAAGATTATTTATAGAAATATTAAAATTGTATTATCTAATTATTATAAATCAGCTATTTGGTAAATTAATAATATTTATTGAAACAAAAATTAGAAAGATAAACTAGTTTGTTTGATGATCGTGGGGATAAAAGTTCAGAATCAACGTATACCGAACGGTTAGTATGCGGTTCACAGACGAACCGGACAGCCACGTGATTGGGGTGTAGTCGGGGGGGGGGGGGGGGAGGTTTGGTTGGAGAGCGAGTGAGTTTAACCATAAAGTAGAAAGGTGAACACCCACGAGTCACACAGTAGCTACAGCTAGTGACGAGTCAGACAAAGACGCGAGTATACTCACCGACAGGTTAGAAGTAGAAGCACAAACTGTAGGGTTTGCAGCAAAGTAGCACAAAAGCTCGAAGCTTAAAACTGCGAGTTTCAAATTAAAAGAAAACATTGAATTCTGATTACTGCGATAAAATGAAAACATCTTGTTTGATTGAGAAATGTTGTTTTTTTTTTTTAAATAAGCAAAACAGAACAACAACAAAAAATAACAAAATGAAATGAATTATAATTAATATTTTTTATTATATTTATTTTTCATTCACTGTATTTTGTTCACTTAACTTATTTTAACACAGTTTACGATGAAGTAGAATTTTCTATAATCATTTCTGCTTTATTTATCATTTATAAGGCAGCTCCTTAAATCCATTTCAGTTAATCAAACAATTCCACGAAATATAAAATGCAGATACAGGCCGAATCCGCCACAGGAAATTTTATAATTTCCTCACAGAGCGATTGAGGGGAAAGCACGATGTTTCGCAAGGAAGTTTAGTCTTTTGGTCACAGATGGCGACACCAAGGCTATCGAACGATTATGTTGGAATCCGGCTAAAAATGTATTATGAAAAGCAAAATTATGTTCAAAGAGAATCTACTATTAGAAAAAATAATGATTGTTATTATAACGGTTATAACGGAGTTATGAATTTAAAAAATTTATTTTTTCCCACACTTTGATCACAGGTGCAAAACTCTTTCATATGAGATTTGCCCAAATTTTCAAAAAATAAAAAATAACATAAAAAATTGTGATAATAAAAAAACAAATATGCGAAATACAAATGTATTTTTTTAATAATACTTTTTAAGACGCCATTTTTGTCTTTACTCGGGCATTAATCACTTTTCACAAAACGCGATCCACGTGGCAAACTAATTTGTAGTTTTTACATCCTGAAAAATGTATTTATCGGTGACGAAAAATCATCGGAATATTTCTTGTCTTGTTATATAAATAATTTCCTTTAAAAAAGATCTCAATTGATAATATTAATCATAGAAAAAAAATTCGTACAACTAAAATTTGGATTTTTCAAACTGATCAACTAGATTTTAATTCCATTTGCGAATTGCTCGTCGATTGGCGTCAGTGTGTCGGGAGAAGCGAATACGAGTGAGTACCAGATTCCGCGGATTGAATATCAACGCGACAAGCCTGAAACTGTCCGTGGCTACTGGCTATTACGCGATGGGGTGCGATCGAGCGAGTTGAACAGAGATAACCAAGTACAAAACACCAGCGAAACAAAGAAAGCATTAACGGCTAAACAAGGAACGAAACCAGTAGAAACGCTGTTTCTGACTCGGTGTTTTGCCGGTGCTGGCAGCTTCCATGCGCGGTGGATGCGTCGCCATAGCGACCGGTGGTTGTTTATTATTGCGACGAGTAGGGCGCAGTGCGAAAGACGAAGGGGTGAAGGGGTTACACACGCCGCAGCAGCAGCAGCAGCAGCAGCAATGGTGACGTGGGAGGAGGTGATGTGGGAAAGGGCGGCCAACCACACTGGCTGCCCGAAAAACACATTCACCACCACCACCACCCTCTTCGGCTGAACTCCGCAAAAACCACCCCCTTCACGTACTACTAATGAGAGTTCGATAAAGCGAGTGTTATGAAAGTTTGACATCGAAATTGCAAATTTTTATTTTTCCATTTTTTATTTCTTATTTTTCTAATGAACAATTGGGTTTATGAGTATTTGATCTCGTGTAACTCTGCAGCATAACACGCTGTGGAGATTTTAAAAAGGGTTATCCATAATTTTTGTCGTTATTTCTTCAAAAGTAAATAAAATACTTTTTTGCAACAATCTGATGATGTTTAGCAATGCGTTGTTGTAAATAAATAATTTTATAAATGACCCTAAAATACGTTATCCGTCAATTTTTATTTTATGAAAAGAATAAGTTCATTTGTTAATTAGATTGAGAAAAAACCTGAAAGTGTTTTGGCTAAAGGGTATAAAAAAACGATGAATGTAAGTGACGCAACCGTCGCAGTGTAAATTACGTTTGCGCGAGAAACCATTGATTAAGACCCTTCGTATCCTCTTTCTCTTTCTGCGGTTTAATTGAACGTTAGAATCCCAGACGAAACCGCGCGTTTACCATATGGCGCGGACAGTGTAAAGTATACTTACCGCGCATTCCGCACTTGAGGAATTAATAACAATAATCAGGAGCAGGTTTATATAAGAAGAAAAGGGATGATATAAAAG